>CM057845.1:253286519-253308860 GCA_030068395.1 Apalone spinifera | reverse complement strand
GGGGGGGGGGTAAAAGTAATAGAGTTACTTTAGGTAAAATAGAGTAATAGGTAAAAGTAATAGAGTTCCTAAATGCAACTTCACCTATATATCTCTCCTGCAAAATCTTCAAGATGATGTCTAAGCACATATAGAGTTAAGTTTAATCAAAAGCATCACAATATCTGGAATAACAGTGGAAAGTGTTGAGTCCTATAGGCAGTGTTTATTTCAGTTGTTGCACTTGTTCTAGTTATGTAGGTTTTATCCCTTGTTTGGATTTCTTTATTTATTAGTGGCACCTTCACAACAAGTGCATATCTCGAGCTCCTAACAGTTGATGTGACTTTTGGGTATAATGGGAGAAACATATTCCTTCTCTCACACACATATTATGCAAATTAAATTATTACATGGTCTCCTGGACTTGATTAGTTTTTAACTATACATAAATACAATGTAAATAAAAAATTGAAAGCTCTTTAGGGCAGAGATCTTGTCTTCTTGTATTTGTCAGCATAATACCCAGCACTTCTACAATATTAAACAAACAACACTAAGATAGCTTGAAAAAAGGGAAGTCACTACATTGGAAAGTGAATGAGAAAAAAATTCTTTGAGCATGTATGATCATTTGTCTTTCTTAACATGCTTTAGTTCTCTCCAGATAATTAAAATCTTTCTTCTTTTCAAGGTACTGGAATTAATTTTCACTTATTTATTTAAAAATATTATCTTTTGTTTTCACATATGTTACTTGGTTTTAACCTTAGAGCTCCTCTACTTCTATGATTCTGCTGGATAGGTGAGGTTTTTTTTGTTTTGTTTTGTTTTTTACTGACATACTTATTTCAGAAGTGTATTCTGAAATCCTTAATGAACTGCTAGGTTTTTATGTTTAATCATTTGCACCTCTGAGAGCTTTCTTTGAATTTCATGAGGAGTTCCATCTTCAGGCAGTAAACAAAGTCCTTCAGTGTTTCCCTAACAGCACTTAAGTGTGGTGGGGGTAGAGAACAGTTTTTAGCAGATTTTAAAAACATTATAGACAAAAATTGCCTTTACTATGGCAGTGCAACCCCAGAGACAACAATGGGTTTACACTGCTGCACCTGAGAAGATAATTTGGCTTTGCACATGGAAAGCTTAATTCTGCTTTTATTTACAGCAGTGTAAATCCAAAGAAGTCAATGATGCATGTCCTATTGGAAACTGTATCATTAAATTGTTTAGTTTCCCAGACTGGAAGTCAGAAGGAGGGGTGCTGAAGAATCCCATGTTCTTTGAGCAGAGGCAGTTAGAACTGCATCATTGAATAAAGAGATCTCTTTCAAGTACCTTACTCCCAAACCGATTACCAAACACCACATGGTATCAGGTGTAAATAGAATTAAAGAAAATTACCCGAGTGGAAGAATGGAGCAGGTAAAAGTGAGAGCAAGGGGAAGAGGGTGGGAGCAGAGGCTGAGTGTCTGACCAGGACATATGAGCCAGCGAACACCCATGCCATCAGAAGAGCACATCAGGGGCCTGTGCTCATCCAGGAAGCCTTGAGGGAGAGTTTCAACCAAGGGCACCTGTGAGACTCTCCCCCAGGCCTCTCCACAAGGGGTCCCTGCATTGCCTCTGTGTGCCTTTCCTTCCCCACCCTTCCTTTCCCCTTCCCTTTCTGCCTTCTTCCCTCCCTCCAGAGCAAATAAAAAAGCATTTTTGTTTGAGCAAAGAACTCTGATGTTTTGTGTGGGGGATGTACTATAGGGGAGGGACTGGGGGGAAAGAACCTGGAATGGGGGAAGGGGGAAGAGGTGGAAAGGGGGCTCAGGGATGGGTCTGGGAGTGGCACCTGCCTCTGGTACCTTGTGAGGCTTCGGCTGCCCAGAAAGTCCTACTGGCGTGTTCAAAGGCCCTGGCAGCCCCTAGTGGTGTGAGGAGGAGAAGCCAGGGCATGTGTGGGGGGCAGGCGGGAGCAGGTAGGTAGCTGGTGGTCCACACCATATACACAGTCATGCATTCCATGACAGACGTTATGGAGGAGCACATGGCTTCATGCTGGTGTAACAGCTGCTCCCATATGGTCTTCCACTGCTCCCAGTCAGCCTGGCACTACTTGCAGTCAGTGACCCACTCCCGGTGCTTCTCATCAAACCCTGGATGAGGGGCTGGAGGCAGGCCATCTGGTCCCGCCACAGGTCTTCCCTAGTGTTCTTTCTGCATTGGATCTCATGGAGTTGGGAAGATGGTGTCAGAAGTGAAAGATGCACAGTGCTTACAGTTGGCCCAGCTGTGAAGAAAGTGAGGAGGGCAGTCATCCCAGGAGACATTGTGCATGAAGCCCAGTCCTAATCTCTGAGTTGACACCAAAGGTTCAGATGATGGGGAGGTGCTTCGAGCAAGGCCAGCTGTTGTCTACACAATGGGCACTTTCCTGCAAGGGCACAAACAACCCAGGGGAGCATCACTACCCCCACATTCCAGAGACAAGCAGGCATGGGAAGGTACCGATCAGGCCAGGAGCCTGTGAGTGGTGGGATGGGGCGACTCAGCTTCCTTCTGTGTCCTGCACATGCCAAGTCTGGCACTGGCGGCATCACACAGGGAGAGAACTTCTATCCCTTCCCGCTGGAGGAGGGGGAGGGGTATGTGTGCAGCAGAGGCCACTTGCCAGATAGATAGAGTGCTAGTGGGGTCCCCTCCTCTTCATCCCCCCAGCAGTTTCCCATTCAGGGGATCAGTCTCCTCCACATCACTGCGGAGCGGATACTATCTGAGTACGGGCATGAACCTGTGGCACATGCAGCACTTCTGTGTGTTTCCATGACCCCTGCCTCCCTAGTGGTGGCTTGTTATGGGAAGGTGTCCCAACACAGAGGCCGGAATAAGGCAGGCCTGTCCAGGAACCTGGTGAGAAGGAGTGAGGGGTTCCTGTGTGACAGGATCATGGAGCTGAGTGCTCCAGACTGGTGCTCCATGTGCACCCATGTGCACAGGCTGCTGTGCGACCCCCAGGCTGAGAAGCTTGAGCAGGGAGTGCACTGCCCCTCGCAGCCCATCACCTGCCCCTGCATGTGTATAGGGAAAGTGATGGAACTCACCTGAAGTGCCTTCCCCAGGATTGTCCAAGCCCTGGGAGACATCCTAGTGGGGGGGAAGGGTGGCTCCAGGCTGAGGATCAGCTCCTGGCTGGAGGGAATGGTGTCCTCATTGGCCTGCTCCTCCTTCTCTTGCTTGTTCTCCACAACCTTGCCCTCGTGGAGGCTGATGCCAGGTGTGTCCTGGCCTTATTCAACAATGAGGGGGGGAGGTGACTGGCCCCCCTTCCAGGAAGGCATCCAGCTGCTCATAGAAGTGACAGGTGTGTGGTGCTGGCCCAGAGCAAGAACTTTGCTCCCTGGCCTTTGGGTAGGACTGCCACAGTTCTTTTATCTTCATGCAGACCTGGTCCAGGGTCCTAGTGTTCCCTTTGTCCTCCAGGCTGCAGCCATCCGGCCGTACACATCGGCCTCTGGTGCAGAGAACCTGGATGTTGATCTCCTCCCCTCAGACTTCAATGAGATCCATGATCGCCGCACCAGTCCAGGATGGTGCCCTCTTGCGTCCCTGGCCAGGGGCATCAGAGTGCTGGCAGCCATGTGAGAGTGCCAGCAGCCGTGGGGAATGCGCAAGGAGTGCTGAGGTCCGCCCTGGCTGCCACAAAGTGCATTTTGTGGCACGGGACTATCAGGGCTGTCCTGGTGCCACAAGTCCTTTGCTTTCTGCCTGCAGCTTTAAACTCTGCAGGAGAAGGGGAACAGTGGAGTTGTCAGGTGTCTGGCCAGAACGGCCACAAGTGCAGCTGCGAGAGGCCTCTGGAGGCCAGTTATTTTGCAATAGCAGCAACTGAGCATCCACACTCACGCTATTTATTTCAAAATAAACATTATTCCTTGTGACAAGTCGGAGTTATTATTTTGAAATAACCATCCTGTTATTTCAAAGTAACAGGCTTGATAGTGTGGATGTTCCACTTGTTATTTCAAAATAACTCCCTACTGTAGACCAGGGCGAAGGTTCTACAGGACCATTGTTGTTTTTTAAGTTTTAATAGAGGAATTTGGGGCTGATGTAAGGATGAAGAAACAACCTTGCAGTTTTGGTTGCTGAGTCCTTCATAAGAGACCAGATTGTGACAAGAATCTAAAAGGAAAAAAACAACCCTCATACCAAGACTATTGAGAGAATCTTTGACAAGACAGTTAGAATTTGTCAAGTAGTGGGAGTAAACTAGTCCAGAATGCATGGGAAGCCAGTCATGACCAGTAGGGGAGATTAGCCCTCGGCCTCTCCCCTTGTGCTCAAGGTCCCGCTCCTCCCTTCCCTCCTCCCAGTTGTCCCATCTCCCCCGCAGGAGCACAGAGCACCGCCACTGCATCACCCCCAACCCTGGTGTGCTGAGTGGCTCGGCTGTTGCACCTCCAGTCCTGGTGTCCTGGGCAGCTAGACAGTATGGCTGTAGCACACCGAGGCCTGAAGTGCCAGGTGGGAAGAGTGACCCCCCAAGAGCAGCTGCCCTGAGTCTCTTCAGTAGGCTGTCTTTGACACTGTAGATGTCAGCGAGAATCTAAAATTCTTCTAGAAAAGAGACCTGAGACAGAAAGGTTCTCAGAGCTCAAACTCAGAGGCAAACAAGAAGCTGCACACACTGTGAAAACCAACACACGCCAGGACAGCGCCAGATCTATGGGAAAAGATGTGAGAGAGGTAATGGATTACAGCAGTTTGCAAGCATCACAGATGTGTAAGAAGAGAATGATGTCAGCATAATTGGCTCAGATGCATTTGTCACAGGCGCTGTGGACGCCATTGCAGCAGAAGATGAATGGACTGTCCAACTGAAAGGAAATGTGTTGCCAAAAACCAGACTGTGAAGGGGGAGCGGGGACCTTGCCGCAGTCTCCATCTCAGGCATGGGATCAGAACCATCCTTAGCGGGTGCAGGGCCCATGTCAGGCTGCCCTATGCCAGGTGCGGGGCCCAGGGTAACCCCCTGCTCTGCTCCTTCCACCCCCATTGCACCCCTTCCCCAAAGCCCCCACTCCTGAGCAACAGGACCTGGGGGATAAGTGGCAGGGAGGAGGGCTGGCATAGGGAGCAGCAGGTGTCGCTGTCCCCAGGAAGCAGAGTGACCAGCCCTCACCTGCACTGCTCTGCTGCCATCTCCTAGTCAGATCACTCCATTTCACCACAGTGGCGGGAAGCAGAGCACCCCCACCCCAGCCTGCTCTCAGGGGGAGTAGGCTGGGGTGGGGGTGCTCCATTTCCCATCACCATGGTGAGACAGCAGGGGTCAAAATCATCTTACTACATCTCAGAGAGTGGACAACACTAATTATCACCCACGCGGTGGGGGGAGAGGGAGGAGAGATGAGGGATGGGCAAAAAATCAAAAGTCAGAAAGTATTTTTTCTGCTTCTGCCATGACTGGCACCTCAGCCAGACCTTCTGATGCTGCATTTTTCATCCAATCTTTATGATGATATTTTAGAACAAGAGTTGGATGCAGCAGTTTCTGTCTAATTCCCAGCCGTGTCCCAAGGTTGCATTGCAGGTTAGAGAGATTTTTCCCTCAGCTCCAGTTCTCCTCCTGAGGCATTTGTTGCAGCTGGTGCCCCCTAGGCATTAAGGAGTAAGCTGGACTGACCAAAGCCAGAGGCCAAAAAAAAAGGGGGCCTTTATTATGTGTCTCCCTGGGGAACTAGGCTAACTCTACACTTTCCCTTCAGCCCAGGCTGGGTGGGGCCACGAGGAAGAAAAGGAGACAGGCAGGACTGGAAGAGAAATGAAGCAAGTACCCCATCCACAGTTTACTTGAGGGGAGTGAAACAGGACAGTGGACCACCTAGATCCCACTAGCTCACAGTCACAGCTACGTCTCTGTCTGCAGAGCTCATCCACCTCACCTCAGCTTCCCTGTGGGTCACAGATGGAGGGCACGGGCTGCAATCTGGATGCTGCCTATGCCAGAGAGTGTAGTAAGGAGCCTTCAGGCCAAGCTGTCTCTTCTTGTTGCCACTTGCATTACCTTCCTGAGAGACCTAAAAGGGACTTGTAAGGGGGAAGGCTGATAAATAAGTCTAACCTCTTCGAGGACAGGTAGATCACGAGCCAGTTTAAATATTTTCAGAGCAAGTTCTGAGCCCAATTTTGCTTCCTTCTCTTGTGCATGGAAAAATGCCTTTGAGGATGCTTTTGATATGTGCCATGCATATTCCGGGGAAGCTAAGGAGAGGGCATTTGCTACTCAACTTCCTGGGGTCATCAGTAATCTGTCTGGAGTCCTGTCTTCTCCTGGGGGTATGGCGACTGTGGCAGCACCAGGGGAGTCAGAGCTTCCGCTGGACTATTATACCCACCACCCACGTGCACCATGATGGATAATCCTCAACAGCTGTGTCTCTTTCCACATTTGTGTAGTGCAGTAACTTCAAAAACCCTTCCCTGCCCCAAGTGCAGTATTGCACTTTAGTGCACAAAGGCCACGCCATAGACATGCTGATTCTAGCTGTGGATATGTCGTGTATATATAGCCCCCACCATGCTGTGCAGCAGAAGTTGTTGGTTCCTTTCCTAAATATATTCATATTCTGTAATTTAAGAGGGTAGGTTTGAATTATCCTGACTGTGGAAATTACCTCACCTAGCGGGAAATTGAGGAGATGGTGGGACACTCAACCACTGTCTGGTTCTGCCCTCAAACTGCAAGCAGGCAGAAATAGCAATTGTAATGTATTTGTGGATTTTATTACTTGAAGAAAGTAAATGTTCAGAGGAGCATAAATATGTGAGGACAGAGATTCACTTTACAACCTGTCATCCATACCCTTAGACCATCAAATAACATATCTACACAGTCATAAACTCCTTGACTACTGCTTTGTCCTTGTTGGCCAAATTTGTGTTATCTATCTGGTTACAAAGGTTTGTAACAGATATTGGCAGGAATGCAGATTTCTCCCAACTTTGTTATTTAGATGCTCTTTCCTCTTCTTTAAAACTTTTCAGTGAACTCCCATAAGCCCTAGGTACAATTTTCAAAATCATCCAACTTGGATTCCTAAATCCCATTTTCAAAAGTAATGTAGAAGCCTAATTCCCATTAACTTTCCATGAGACTTATACAACTAAGTGCCTAAATCACTTTTGGGACTTAGGTTTCTAATTCAATTAGGTGTTTTTGAAAAATTTACCCCAGAGAGCACACAGGGTATAGGGTCTAAAACTGAATGGCAACCTTCTTTGGAAGAGACTAGGATTATAAAGACTGATGTCATGGTGTAAATGTATGTAAATATCTATGTGACTTTCAGTTTTTTACAGTTGACTGTGGGGAAAAAACTTGTGTTTTTAGGGTTTTTTTTTAAATGTTCAAAATCAGAATGTATATCAACAAATAGCTAAAATGGTTTAGCCTCAGGTGCTGGCTATAGGAGAAAAGTATATATTCCTAACAATAGGTGTCAGCAGTGGTTGCAGCTGGAATGGTTTTGACCATGGCTTAAACACAGGTAGACAAGGACAAATTGCAATTACTGAAAATGGTGCTGAACAGCATTTGTTCTTGTTTATGCATTTTGTTAAGCCAGGGTCAGCAATGTATCAGCTGCAGCCACTGCTGACATCTGTTGTCAGAAAAAGGTACTTTTTCTTTGTAAACAGGATCTGAGATTCTTGTGTGGCTTGGCATCATTTCTCCTGTCTTTTGTTGGGGCTTACCGTGCACAGATTGTGTTTAAGTATATCACAAGATGCACTGGGAACAAAGTCATGGATTTTTGACATGACGATGATAAATATAGCTGTATTGTTGCTTTTTGAAAATGTATTGTTTAGGAAGCTGGACTCTCATATTCTACAGTGGATATATTTTCAGTGTTGGCAAGCTGATAAAGTCTTGGTCTCGCCTGACACCCTGTATTATGTAAACATTTGGGAACAAATATGTTGTCATTACAAGCTGCCAGCACAGCCGTACTTTTGCAGTACTATGGCTATATATTGTTTTCTAATAAAGTTTGACCTCACCTGCTCAGAGCAGTGGGCCACCAGTATGGAACCAAATTCTCTCTCAGTCAGAAATAAAATGGAAAAAGAAGAGATTACAAAAGAAAATATACATGGTTACATGGCTACACATATACTTCTCCTAACCTCCCAGATGGCTCATACTCAGGAAATACGTGTGTTAATCAAACCATGGACCCACTTGCTCCTGCATAGCAATTGTAGGCGATCTCTCAACACTGAGGATTCTCTCTGTCACAGTTTTTATTTTTATGGGTCCTTTGGTGACTGAGGAGTCTGATCCTTGAGTCAAAGGCTCATTGGCAGACATTACAGTGATGCTGGAAGTCAGGGTTGGGGTCATGATTGCCACATGACAGTTGTCTGTCCATTCTTTTATGGCAGTTTTCTGTGGCATGGTGATTTTTCTCAAAAGAAGATGTTCCCTCTCTGAGAAGTCGTTGCCAGTTATCCCTGACTTATGCTACTGTCTCCCAGTGAGTGGTGTCAATGTCACATTGATGTTCATCTTACAGGTGTCTTTAAAGCATTTCTTTTGGCTTCCTTGTTTCCTTTCTCCTTTGGTGAGTTGGACATACAGCAATTGTTTTGTAAGCATACATCCAGCATGTGCACAGAGTGTTCATTTCACCTCAGCTGACGCTGGCTAATCAGGGCCTCAACACTGAAGATGTTGGCCTCTGTGAGGATATTGACATTAGTGTGGTTATCTTTCCACTTTATATGGAGGAGCTTCTGAAGAAATTGTTGATGTTGGTATTCCAGGTTTTTAGGCGTTTTTTGGTACCCAAGTCTTACAGCTGTAGAAGACAGTTGGACTTACCACTGCTTTATAAACTAAAATTCTAGATTGTGTTTTGATATGATTGTTGAACATCCAGCAAGACAGTCTGTCAAAGGCAAGGCTGGCTCAGCAGAGTCTGTGCTGAATCTTGACATCTGTGTCTTCAGTCTGGCAGAGTATTTTCTGTCCATTTAGCTCTTCCTTCTAGGTCTGATGATTGACCGGGGAGCTGGCTGGTGGAGAACTTTTGTTCTGCCAATGTTCCGAGTTAGCCTCAAGCTTTTGTAAGCTTCAGAGAAGCAACGAAGGCCTGTTTGTAGATCCTCCTTTGAGTGTGCACCTAGAGCACACACATCTACATACTGGAGTTTGATTATTGTTTCCTATATTATTTTAGTTCTGGCACGGAGATGAGAAAGGTTAAAGAGGTTTATGTCAGTTTGATATTGGATGTGAATGCCCTGTGATAGGCTATCATGGGCAAATTTCATAACTGCTAAGAAAATGGAGAAAATATGGGTTCCAGTGCACAGCCTTGTTTTATGCCAGTTTGGATGACACAGGACTTGGAGGCAGAGCCACTGCACAGGTCATAGGCAATCATCTGGTTGTGGGGGAGTTTAATCATGGTAATAAATTTTCTTGGGCATCCAAACTTTGACATGATTTTCCACAGAGTCTCATAGTTGACAGAGTGGAAAGCTTTCTTCAAATTAATAAAGCCCTAAGATAGCACCTGATGTTCTTGATGTTTTTCCTGGATCTGGCTGGCTGCAAAAACCATGTTGGTGGTGCCTGGTGATTGTCTGAAGCCTCACTGGGAATCTGGAAGTATTTCCACTGCATAGGAGAGCAAGTAACAATAACATTCTAACAAGAATCTTCCTAGCAATGGAAAGAAGGGCAATACCTCAATAGTTGTCAAAGTCAGTCCCATCTCCCTTTCTAAAGATGGTGACAAAGTTGTATAAGTCAGTGGGGATTTCCTTAGTGCACCAGATTTTGAGGAGCAGCAAATAAAGCTTGTTAGTCATTGTTTCTCCCTCTCCTTTTAGTACTTCCACTGGCATGCCATCATGACCTGGTGCTTTATTGTTCTTCATTTAATTGCTTTGCTGATCTCCTCGATGTTGGTGGGTTGGCAAGTTTCCCAGATTGCTGAGGGATAGAGTTGATGGGGTAATCAGTCACTGTTGATTCTCAGTTTAGAAACTTTTGGTAGTGCTCCTTCCAATTCTCTTTTTGTGGGTTCATTATCTTTAAGAAGGGTACTACCCTCTTCAGATCACAGTGGTGTAAAGGTCACATAGGTCTTTTTCTCACAAGAAAAGATTTGCATATCATACCCATCAGCAACTGTTTGGATTTTTTTAGCTTTGTCCTCCCACCATTGGTTTTTTGATTTCTCACACCCCCCGCCCCTTTGAAATTCAGCATTGAGCTGATAGAAAGAGCTTTTTCTAAATGGACAACCCAGGATAAAACCTCAGTGGCAAAGCAGTTGGATGAAGCAGGATCACCTCTCAATGGCTGCAAAGGAGGATGAAGACTGCAGTGGAAAAGGCACCTCCAGTTGTCTTGGACGAGCTCAGCAATAACTCATGGATGAAATAGAAGCTTGCCAAGATGAAACTCACAGATTTCCCTTTGAATTCACCCATCAGGGTCTGTTGCTTGCTCCCCCTCCCCACCCCCCCATAGCCAAGGATGAAGCAAGGTGTCAGTTTACCAAACCCATTGATCTTGGGTTTCCAGTGAAGTCAGAGATCTGCTAATCTGAGAAACAGCATACATGAACCACAGCAAATGCTCTGTCTGCTTTTTTTAAGCTTATGATGTTTAATAAACCAGTAAAGGAATAAAACCTTCTAGGTGAACAGGCTTTCAAAACCAGAGGCAGAACAACCAGGGGAGTGAAGTGGACAGGAAGCTGCAGACAGGGGAGTTTAACAGGGAGTTTGAAAGAGGGAGGCCTACAATGGTCAGGAAGACCAGCAACACCTGTGCCAGCACTGCTTCTGTCTCCTCCACCTGCGCCTGTAGCCAGACAGAGCACCTGAGCATGGATGCCTCTACCCAGATCCTGGTGTGGTTTTTCAGGAGCTGTGGCTTACAATTCCCACTTAATGATATCCAGACTGGGGGGGACCATCCAATGTGAAAGGTGTCTGCTGGTGAAATCTCTCAGGCAGCAGGTGGGAGAGCTACAGGAGGTGGCTAGATTGAGGAGCATCCAAATCCACAAGCAATTCCTGGACGGTGTTCATGTGGAGACAGCTGTGTCCCAGGAGACAGGACTGCTGACACATCACTGGTGGAGGAGATAGCTCGGGGGGACACTAGCAGCTGGTTACTTCTGGCAGCAGGCAGTGCTCCATCCCTGCTCTGAACCCTCTCACCGTGGTACTAGGAAACCTTTATGCTCTTCTTAATACAGGAGATAAGGAACCACCCCCTATAACAGAAGAGGAGAAGCCTGGTACCCCCAAGGCTGGGAGGTCCGCTGCCACCACTGCAAATAGGAAATGTAGGGTAGTGGTGGTCAGAGACTCTCTTCTGAGGGGGACGGAGGTGCCCATCTGTCGCCCTGACATGTCATCTCGGGAGGTATGCTGCCTGTAGGGGGCCCATATCCCAGATGTTATGGAGGCATTGTTGAGGATTATCCGGCCATCTGACTACTACCCCATGCTACTCATCCATGTGGGCACTAATGATTCTGCAAAGTGTGACACTGAGTGGATCAAGAGTGACTACAAGGCTCTGGGAGTATGGGTGAAGGAGTTTGGAGCACAGGTGGTGTTCTCTTCGATCATTCCTGTCAAAGGTAGGGGCCCAGGCAGAAACAGGTACATCCTGGAGGTGAATGCCTGGCTGCAAAGATGGTGTTGCCAGGAGAGCTTTGGCTTCCTCGACCATAGGATGCTATTCCAGGAAGGACTGCTAAGCAGGAATGGCATTCACCTTTTGAGGAAGGGGAAGACTGTATTTGGAGGCAGACTGGCTAACCTAGTGAGGAGGGCTTTAAACTAAGTTTGATGGGGACAGGTGACCAAAGTCCACGGGTAAGTGAAGAACATGGAGACTTGGGAGATAGGTTGGAAATGGGAGGGAGTGTGGGCTATAATAGCAGAGAGAAAGGAAGAACAAGGCAGAACTGGGAGGCAAGATCAAATCAGTATCTTAAATGCCTCTATACAAATGCAAGAAGTATGGGTAATAAGCAGGGAGAACTGGAAATGCTAATAAATAAATACAACTAGTTGACATCACAGAGACTTGGTGGGATAATACACATGATTGGAATATTGGTATGGAAGGGTACAGCTTACTCTGGAAGGACAGGCAAGGAAAAAAGGGAGGCGGTGTAGCCTTATATATTAAAAATGTACACACTTGGATGAAGGTGGAGATGGACATAGGAGACGGAAGTGTTGAGAGTCTCTGGGTTAGGCTAAAAGGGGTAAAAAACAAGGGTGATGTCATGCTAGGGGTCTACTACAGGCCACCTACCCAGGCAGAAGTGGTGGATGAGACTTTTTTTAAACAACTACCAAAATCCTCCAAAGTGCAGGATTTGGTGGTGATAGGGGACTTCAAATATCCAGATACATGTTGGGAAACTAACACAGTGGGGCACAGACTATCCAATAAGTTCTTTGACTGCATTAAAGACAACTTTTTATTTTGGAAGGTTGAAAAAGCTAATAGAGGGGAAGTTGTTTTAGATTTGATTTTAACAAATGGAGGGAACTGGTTGAGAATTTTAAAGTGGAAAGCAGCTTGGGTGAAAGTGATCATGAAATCATAATTTGTGATTCTATGGTATGGTAGAAGGGAGAACAGCAAATTAGAGAATGAATTTCAGGAAGACAGATTTTGGTAAGCTCAGAGAGCTGGTAAGTAAGATCCTATGGGAGGAAAGACTGAGGGAAAAAACAACTGAAGAGAGTTGGCAGTTTTTCAAAGGGACATTATTAAGGGCCCAAAAGCAAGCTATTGCTCTGCGTAGGAAAGATAGAAAATATGGCAAAAGACAGCCTTGGCTTAACCACGAGATCTTGCATGATCTTAAAAAAAAAAAAAAAAAAAAAAAAAAAAAAGGAGTCATATAAAAATGAAAAGTAGGACAAATTACAAAGGATGAATATAGGCAAACAATACAGGAATGCAGGGGCAAGATTAGAAAGGCAAAGGCATAAAAAGAGCTCAAACTAGCTATAAGCATAAAGGGAAACAAGAAGACATTCTATAAATATATTAGAAGCAGGAGGAAGACCAAGGACAGGGTAGACCAATGCTCAGCGAGGAGGGAGAAACAGTAACAGGAAACTTGGAAATGGCAGAGATGCTCAATGACTTCTTTGTTTCGGTCTTTACCAAGAAGTCTGATGAAGGAATGCCTAATATAGTGAATGCTAGTGGGAAAGGGGTAGGTTTAGAAGATAAAATTAAAAAAAGAATGAGTTAAAAATCACCTAGAAAAGTTAGATGTCTGCAGGGCCTCATGAAATGCATCCTAGAATACTCAAAGAGCTGATAGAGGAGGTATCTGAGCCTCTGCTATCATCTTTGGAAAATCATGGAAGACAGGAGAGATTCCAGAAGACTGGAAAAGGGCAAATAAAGTGCCCATCTATAAAAAGGGAAATAAGAACAACCCAGGAAACTACAGACCAGTCAGTTTAACATCTGTGCCAGGAAAGATAATGGAGCAAGTAATTAAGGAAATCATCTGCAAACACTTGGAAGATAATAAGGTGATAGGGAACAGCCAGAATGGATTGCAAAGAACAAATCATGTCAGACCAATCTAATAGCTTTGTTTGATAGGATAACGAGTCCTGTGGATAAGGGAGAAGCTGTGGACGTGGTATACCTAGACTTTAGTAAGGCATTTGATATGGTCTCGCATGATATTCTTATTAATAAACTAGGCAAATACAACTTAGATGGGGCTACTATAAGGTGGGTGCATAACTGGCTGGATAACCACTCTCAGAGAGTAGTTATTAACGGTTCACAATCCTGCTGGAAAGGTATAACAAGTGGGGTTCCGCAGGGGTCTGTATTGGGACTGGTTCTGTTCAATATCTTCATCAATGATTTAAATATCGGCATAGAGAGTTTGCAGATGACACCAAGCTGGGAGGGGTTTCAACTGATTTGGAGGACCGGGTCATAATTCAAAATGATTTGGACAAATTGAAGAAATGGTCTGAGGTAAATAGGATGAAGTTTAATAAGGACAAATGCAAAGTGCTCCACTTGGGAAGGAACAATGAATTTCACACATACAGAATGGGAAGTGACTGTCTAGGAAGGAGTATGGCAGAAAGGGACCTAGGGTTATAATGGACCATAAACTAAATACGAGTCAACAGTGTGATGCTGTTGCAATAAAAGCAAACATGATTCTAGGATGCATTAAAAGGTGTGTTGTGAGCAAGACACAAGAAGTCATTCTTCTGCTCTACTCTGAGCTGATTAGGCCTCAGTTGGAGTATTGTGACCAGTTCTGGGCACCACATTTCAAGAAAGATGTGGAGAAATTAGAGAAGGTCCAGAGAAGAGCAACAAGAATGATTAAAGGTCTAGAGAACATGACCTATGAAGGAAGACTGAAAGATTTGGGCTTGTTTAGTTTGGAAAAAAGAAGATTGAGAGGGGACATGATAGCGGTTTTCAGGTATCTAAAAGGGTGTCACAAGGAGGAGAGAGAAAAATTGTTCTTCCTGGCCTCTGAGGATAGAACAAGAAGCAATGGGCTTAAACTGCAGCAAGGGAGGTTTAGGTTTAGGTTTGACATTAGGAAAAAGTTCCTGACTGTCAGGGTAGTCAGACACTGGAATTAATTGCCCGGGGAAGTTGTGGAATCTCCATCTCTGGAGATATTTAAGAGTAGGTTAGATAAAAGTCTATCAGGGATGGTCTAGACAGTATTTGGTCCTGCCATGAGGGCAGGGGACTGGACTCGATGACCTCTTGAGGTCCCTTCCAGTCCTAGTATTCTATGGTTCTATGAAAGGAATAAGACATACTGATAAGAATTAACATACTAGTGCTACAAGTAGAATAAAAAGGACTAATTCTCTCAGATTTACATAGATATAATTCTATATGGTGTAGTTCACATAAGGATCCTGAAAAAATATTTATTGGTGAGATTGTATTTTTCAAGTTTTCTTCTAATGTAAAACTAAGACTATTTGACAGACTCATATACCATCTGTAAGTTACCATCTGTACCAGATTTAACAGTGCCATATCACATGAAAAAGGTAATATTTACATAGCTTGCCACTCCTTAAAGCATATGGATACTAAATCCTTTAGTACTTTTTCAGGAAAACGCCCACTGTTACCCAGTAAAAAGAAAGGGCTCAGTCTGCCACTTTATGCATCTGAAGAAGTACCACAGGCTAGGTCTACGCTATCAGGTTATTTTAAAAAAATAAGTTATTTCGAAATAACTCCCCAAATAACTATTTCAAAATAAGTTTATTTCTCTTCATAAGCAGGAGTTATTATTTCGAAATAGCTAGCCACTTATTTTGAGCTAGCAGGCTCTGCTTGTTATTTCAAAATAAGGGGAGTTATTTCAAAATAACTCTCCAGTGTAGACATCCTCTTACTCTGTGTAAGAGTAGCAGGATCAAGCTTAAAGTAAGGACCTTAAGATTTGCCCAGGATGATCCTAAACTGACAACACAGGGAAAACTGTTGAGTGTCTCCATCTTCTAGAGCTTTCCATTTTATTTTTGCATTTTCACCAGTGCAATTTGTCTGAATACTGACACTGTGATGTTGTGCACTATGACATAAAATTCGGTATCTCTAATACAACATATTCTCAGGCCAAGCCATTGGATTCCTAAATTAGGACTCAGTTGAAATATTTCATATTGGTTTTTCATACCACCACCTAGATTTTAGAGAAGGAAGGCGGAAAAGGGTGAATGTTTTATGTTGCCAAGATTCCCATATTGCTAGCAGGCTATCTAGTATCTGGCCACAAAATTACTAAATCTTCTTGATAATTTAATTTAGACACAGGAGGATAAGGCTGCATAATTACCTTTGTTATATAATTTGGACACGCCTTAAATTTTTCAGAAATGCCAAGAGCTTCTTTGTTTCTGAAAAAGCTCTAAAACCATTGATTTTCACCAGTACACCACAAAGGGATTTTGTGCACAACAGGATTCAGTGAGTTTGGATAACAGGGGAGATTAAATTAGAGCTGAATTAATCTCATTTTTATCCCTGAATAGGAGAGAGGACCTGGGTTATGCCTTTTTATTGTTACATGACGTTCAACATACAACATCTGAATCAATACTTGGATGGTATACAATTTGTATGCAATAGAATCCCTAGGATTACGAACTAACTGGGATTGAGGAGTTTGCAAAATGAAACCTCTAACAGTTACAGCAGTTACTTTTACAGTCCATAAATGAATGTATTAATCATTTAGTGATAGTACCCTAATGAATAGTAACAAATGCGTGCATGACTTGTCTTTGTTTGAGAGAACTTCATCTCTTCTTTGGTGTCAGACCTCTCAGCCTTTTCAAGCCTCTAGATCCACTTCAGTGTTGGCTGAGAATTGAAGTCACGTTCAGCTGCAGAAAAATGGTTCATATAACAGGTCATTCATAAGATCAGTGTTTTGAAATTGGGCTTCTACTGTATTATGCAGTGTCACCACACTACTGAGAAAATCAGATGCCATATAAAAGTCCAAGAGGGGTAGATACAGATTAGTATGCTGCTGAACCTATAAATAAAAGTATCAATTGGTGCCAGTTGTGATGGTGTTTTTTGTGCTGTGCTAAGAATTGGACCAAAATTGCTAACTCAGTTCACATTGGCTACCTAACTATTATCAATGGTAATGAATGGTAAAAGCAAGAGAACAGGTTATTATTTAGAGAGTGATTGTTCAGAAAAAAGAGAAGGTTCAACTTGAGCTGTTTTACAAACAAGCTCAGATAGAAAAATGTGAGACGTGCCAAGTGCAAAAGAGGCAGTAAATCCAAAGATAATAAAAATCAATGACTGCCAGTCCATAGCCACTAGCAATGTTTCGAAGGGTGCAAAATAAAAAAAAACCCTGAAAAATTGGTTTAACCTTCTTCCTTAAAAGGACGGTGTCTCATTTCTCAATGAAGAATACTTTTGATATATCCTTATTACCCCAAATGAAATCTTATTGCATTATCAAATAACATACACCACATTAGGGGTTTTTTTTCCATTCCCATATGCTCTGAAGAAATGTATACAAATGTATAGAAATTCATGTTTTATAAATTCCCATTTCCAGAATAAGATAATAAAAGGTCATTGAAACTTTTTTCACCCTATTAGTAGTATTGAAGTGAAATGGTTTCCATTAAAAATTCAATATATAATAGGACAGTTATAACAGGAAAATATCTTTACAGGAGTGGTGGTAAAAGTTCACTTTTATTGTGGAAACTACTATATACAGTAACTCTCACTGCTTTATAGTAGCCATATTTTAGATTGGTATGCAGGATTTGTGTCACTGTTATAGACTCTGTTCTGCCACTTTTAATCATGTTGAGTAGGACTTGCACAAGTATTCCATTGAAGACAAAGGGACTCCTTGTGAATATAGATTACTCATTGTGATTGTGACAGAAACAGATTCTGAAAGGCTACAGAAATGAGAAAATTGATCAGCACTATAGGAGTGCAGCGCAATTATTATTATATTCAGAAGTAACTGTTTTTCCTTAAAATAAATATTTCATAACAAAATTCTACTTTGTTAAATTGTAAAAATAAAATAGGGCAACTTTTTGTCTATTTTCCCTGAGAGAGAGGCATGGTGAAAGGGGATAGGAGAATAGCACTATGAGAGAGGAAAGAAAGAGGACAAAGGAGAAAAGGGGAAGAAGAGAACCATATATAAAGAAACTGAGATGTAGCTAAACCAGAATTCCAGATCTACACACTGTCAAACTGTAGGGGGAAAACCCAAAGCCTTGTCTAAAATTTTTTTCAATTATGCCAACTTTATAAGACCTCAAACCACAAACTTTGCACACAATCTTCTCCCCCAACGGCCAATATTTTGGTTTGAAGATTGCAATCTTGGTTCATCATTATTCTATTGAAAGGCTTTTGTTTATTGCTATTTAAATATATTACACAGATCTTTCAGTGACAAAGTTTCTTTAATATATATATGGGCTCATAGGAATTGCCATAGTCAGGTCCAACATTCTCAGATGTTTCAGACAAAAGCTCAAGAAATTGTGCAGTACAGATGCCAGATACTTCAGTCGCTGAAAAGAGCTTTCCTCTTAACACTCATTACTTAGAGATTGACTTAGTCACTGAAATGCCTTTACAAATAAAGTATTTGCCATTATAATGCTGGGTATTCTTGTTATCCAGATAAATGCCCAGTTCTCTTTGAATCATGCTGATTTCTTGGTTTCAACAAAACCTGTGCCAATGAATTCCACACTGTGGTTGTGCACTGAGTGGAAAAAAAAATCTCTTTCAAAAATATTTTAAATTTCCCTCTTTTTGGTCACTTTGGATGTCATCTTGGGCTTGTACTGAGACAAGGAGAAGAAAAGTTACTGTCTGACCTCCTCTAGGCCATTCATTGTTTTTCATGTCTTCTCTTATATAAAAAAACCCATTTTTTTATTCTCTTTTCTCATGAGATTATTTCCATGTATCTCATCATTCTTTTTGTCATAAGACATTTGCTCTTGCCAATGATGTCACCAGAGTCCATTCATGGCATTATAGTCTTACACTTGACAATGAGAGCCTTTTATTTCATATATTTTATTTAGGTCTAATAACTGATTGACTGCTATGTTCTGCTTTAAGCATGCGAACAGTCAGTTTTCATTTTGGTACACTTATTCACATTTGGTACACTTATTCAATTTTTTTATTTCTTAGTTTTCTTGTAAAATCAAGAATTTTACTGGAAAATTCTTCCAAAAAAAAATCTCACTCTACTCCTGGTGGTTTGCCTGCAGTTACTCGAGGGACATCAATAAGAAATTAGTCAAATAAAAAGTCATTATTGCTTAAAGACCTTAAAATCCTTGTCTTTGTGACTCCCTTGTTACCTATTTTCATATAACATCTTCCAAATTTGCTCATCTTATATGAATTGAGATAAATTAGGTCATTTGCAGCCTGACTTTCCTGCCAAATTCAAATCGGCAGTCAATGTGCTTTATTGTACAGTGTACAGTGCTTGTGTTTGTTTGCTGGGTTCTTTTGGAGGATGAAATCACAGACTTGCTCACAGTCCTAATGGTTATTTTGTTTCCCTAAAGTATTCACTAATCTTTGTTTTCTCATCCCCCTTCTACAACTGTCGTTGACCCCTCTTTGTAACTGAGCCATAATTTTTATCCCAGGATATTCTTGCTGCAGCTGCTAGATGATGTTTCCTCTTTGGTAAAGGTGAATAATCTGGGGGTGGGTGGATGGGTGTGCATGTAATCATAAGTGTCCACTCTGTAGTACACAGTTGCGTTATCAGGGCCTCAGTCTTTGACTTAATTTACATCTCCTCTCATAAAACTGTGCAGTGAACTCCTGGGGCTTAATTCTGCCTCCAGCACACATTGTGAGAGTGGCACCCTTAAAAGCAGAGACAGAACTGAGACTCTAGAATACTCCATTTTTATCACATTTGTTTTCTCTAAAACTGATTCATTTTTGGCCCTTTCCAAATTGCAATGTCTTGGATAAAATGAAACCTGGCTTTCAAACACCACCTGATTTTGGTTTTGCAACACTGACAGGGTTTTGAAAAATCTAAAACTTGAAACATGGGCTCTCGAGTCCGTATCTAGTTGTATCTCTGCAGCTTAGGAAAATAGGATTAAGATAGTCAGGCTCAGGTTTTTAAAAAAAGGAGCACAACATTAGGAGTGATTGGGAGCATCTGGTAAATCAGGGCACTTATTATCAATTAAGATGTAAGAGTGTATCTTTAGGCCCTGTTTTTAAAAGTCTTGACATGAGGTGTGGTGTACTTTAGACTAAGTTAACCTTCACTAGACCAGTTAAGACTATTGGCGCATTTGTTAGATGGCTTGCACCTATACATGACATCCCTGTTTCCAACGTCTCCAGGTAGATATGGAGCCCACAAGGATAGATGAATCTCTCAACAGGTTTAAGAACTGATTCAAGATCAGTTGGTTAACTGGTTCACTTTTAACAAGCTGATGGCTGTATAAATGCAAAGTCCTCCAAGAACTAGCCCACAGTACATGTGCTGAATAGTTCCTTTTATGTAATAATATGGCTGCAGTTGCAGAGGCCAACAGATAGCCAAAACATCCACTCCAAAGAAACACCACTCCATTCCTGCTCTCTTCATGCCCTCGTAGACCACTCTTGGTTGTACTTCTGCAGTCTCAAACTTCTCCTTCCAAATTGGTTAACGGCCTGACTAAACACAGATGGTTTGTCAGAAAAGCACTTTCAGGCAAAAAACCCACAAACCCTTCTATAGTTCATTGACTATAAGTGATTAAAGCCAGGGCATTAGTGAGTCTGATGGGGAGGATGTTTTCAGAAGGAAGAATGATGGTGGACAAGTAGTTTAGGAAAGAAAGGAGGTAAGTCAGTGAACTGTATTAGGTACATCTTGATAGCCTCCTGATACTGCCATTCAGTTCCCAAACAAGCCACTTCAGCAGCAACCACTGCAGTCCTCTGTTGAGTTCTGGGGTCTACAAACATAAGAAGGATGTTGATTAACTGGAGAGGGTTCAAAGAGGAGCCATGTGAATGATTAAAGGATTAGTGGATATGCATTATAGTGACAGACTCCAGGAGCTCAGTGGTCCCTTCTGGCCTTGCAATCTGTGAATGTGCGATAGATTTCTAGAGTGCAATGCACTTGTGTAGAAGTGGTACTGTAGCTAGCAGTATTGCTAACCCCCAGTGCTCAAAAATAATGGGCCAGTCCCTTAAAAATAAGAGATTAAAAAAACAAAAACTATGTTGAGTCCTTTTTTTTTTTTTCATTTCCCCTCTGGTTTTTAAGCCTTTGGTGAGAATATGGGACATATCTCTAAGCTTTTCTCCACAAATGTGAAGTTTGTGATTTTTTTTTAATGAAAGCAGATTTTCTCATGTGTTTAGGCCTGTCAACAGAGTGGGCAAAGGAGGCAGCTGCCACAGAGTCTGTTGATTCAAAGGAGCCCAGGGCTCTGGCCATAGTAGCAGCAGTGGTGGCTGGATTCCCAGGACCTTTAAATCACTCCTGGAGCACCACACCCCATACTCCTGGCAGTACTAGGTGCTGGGGGGAAGGGGGGACAGGAGGGGTCATGCTCCATTTATGGCTGTGCTGACTAGCCACGCCCCTTCCAGGAGCATGGAACCAGGCCCCCCTCACCTTGCCCAGGGACCCACAGGGGCTGTCGGCTCCCCTGTGTATGTTCACATGACTTCAGGAACTGAGACTTTCAACGTCAAATGATTGTTGAAAGTTGACAACCTCACCACTTCCAAACCCATTCAGCACCTCTCATGTGAATGAACTGAAACAAGTGTGTTTAATTGGTTATTTATGACTGCTTACATGACAAATTAGTAGTATGTGTGCGAATGCATTCTTGGAACCAGTGGTGTTGCACTGGTGGGCACAAGACCAGAATTTATCCTTAAGAGCCCAATCGTGCAAGATGTAGTGTGCCTGCTGAGAGATGCAGTGCCTCCAACCCACACTCCCCTTAGAAGGCACTGAGCAACTTGCAGGATTCAGCCCTAGGTGTTAAATAAATTTGCAATGGGACTCATCTAGAAATGAGGGAAGTCCTGCAGATATGTCAACTACCTTCGTGTTTTTTAATTTAAATAAGACAGCGGAGTGAGTAACTTTTGAAAGCAGCCACTGTACATGCAATATAACTTCCAGTATAATGTTACCTTACATTTATGGGAGATCTTCTGTCCTCAAATACTTCACAGAGTATATGCATATAGCACCACTGAAATGCAGTCAGTTTTGCAGGGCAGAAGTCAGGCAGACAGCTGAAGTAAAAGGGGGAAGAGGATAGGGAACTGTTGGCCAAGGATAATCATCTACTCTTGTGATAAGTGCCACATTATCACAAGGAAGGCAAAAGTGTAAATGGAATTGCGACTGGCTAAGGATGTGAAGGATAACAAGAAAGGTTTCTACAGGCACGTTAACAAGAAGAAGGTGATCAGAGAGGGTGTGCGGCCCCTACTGGATGAAGGAGGTAACCTAGTGACAGATGATGTGGGAAAAGTTGAAGTACTCAATGCTTTCTTTGCCTCTGTATTCACAGACAAGGTCGGCTCCTGGACTTCTGCGCTAAGTGACGCAAGATGGGATGAAGATGGACAGCCCATGGCGGGTAAAGAACAGGTTAGGAACTATTTAGAAAAACGAAACGTACACAAAGCCATGGGTCCGGACTTAATGCATCCAAGGGTACTGAGGGAGTTGGCAAATGTCA
>CM057845.1:253249513-253283732 GCA_030068395.1 Apalone spinifera | reverse complement strand
TGAGCTCCTGGGGCCCTGGCTGGTTCCAGACAGCATCCACCCTTCCCCCCGGTCCTGCTGGATGTGTGTGAGCAGCATGGTCGCAGGCGTGCCCTGCAGCTGCCTGCCGCGGCCACATGCTACTCGGCCACCAGGCTGCACGTGGTTGCACGTGCTGCTTACTGCCTAATGCTACATAGCGTGCAGCTCACATGGCCTGAGTGACATGCTCTCCCCCTCCTCCTTCTGGGCGCCTGGCTCGGCCCCCACCCCCCATCCTTGTGAGTGCAAAGTGCAACACTTACCGGTGGATCCTTCCCTGGCCTCCGAGGATGCGCGAGAGACATCAGGACTGTCGGAGGGGGCATGCAGGGTGGCAGCGCTGGCCTTGTCCTCCGACTGCTGGGGATGTCTCCTTCCCTCATCTCGGTGGTCCTGGTGACGGGGGGGCGCATGCTGCTGTTCACCGGGATGTCCGGGGCTTGCGGGGCTGGCTGGCCCAGGATGGTGTGGAACCGCTGGTAGTGGGGGCAGGTGTCGGCTCCTGCCCCCTGGCCCTCGCTAGCCCGGATATAGCCCAGGCACAGTTCTTTATACAGGGGGCAGTAAGATATTCAGGGTCGTATTTTCTATCCCTTTCTTAATAATTCCTAGTTTTAATAATTCCTAGGTGTAGTCAACCTGTGGAACTCCTTGCCAGAGGAGGCTGTGAAGGCTAGGACTATAATAGAGTTTAAAGAGAAGCTAGATAATTTCATGGAGGTTAGGTCCATAAAAGGCTATTAGCCAGGGGATAAAATGGTGTCCTTGGCCTCTGTTTGTCAGAGGCTGGAGAGGGATGGCAGGAGACAGATCGCTTGATCATTGTCTTAGGTCCACCCCCTCTGGGGCACCTGGTGCTGGCCACTGTCGGCAGACAGGATACTGGGCTAGATGGACCTTTGGTCTGACCCGGTATGGCCGTTCTTATGTTTTTATGTTCTTATGTTCTTTGACTTTTGCCCGGACTTGTTCCAGGGTCCGGGCTGGATGGCCCTGGTGGGCGAGCGCCTGGGCCATGTGGGCAAAGATCTCGGCGTTGCGGTGATGGGACCGGGTGTCATGAGGGCCTCCTCCTTCTGCCACAGATCAAGCAGTGCCTCCAGCTCCCCCGAGGACCAGGATGGGGTCCTTCTTTTTCTGGCTCTGGGGGCCTCCTGCGCTGGGGGTGCGGGTGGCTGATCCCCCCCCCTGGAGCTGCCATCATGCTTGGGGGTGTCTGCTGGACAGCAGGGGCCACGTGGCAGACCTCTGGCCAAAGGTTCGAGGAAAGCTCCTGTCGCGTGAGCTCAGCAGCCTCCATCTGCTTTAAGGGGGCTCGGGTTACCACGAAGTCCAGGGAGCTGACTGTGGCTACGGAGTCTCCAAGCGTCCATAGGGCTTTTTTCCATTTAGCCTGCTTTTATGCAAAACGTCTTAGCTGCCTGTCTACACTGGCCCTTTTGCGCAAAAACATTTGCGCAAGAGGGCTTTTTCCTGAGCGGGAGCATCAGAGTATTTGTGCAAGAAGCACTGATTTTGCACAGTAGAGTGTCAGCGTTCTTGCACAAATTTTTGTGGCCAGTGTAGACAGCTGGCAAGTTTTTGCGCAAAAGCAGCTGCTTTTGCGCAAAATCTTGCCAGTCTAAACGCATCCACTTAGTTTACAGGATAAGCTTCCCCAAGGAGTCTGTTTCTGCCTTGAGGTATATGCACTGCTGCCTTAGACAGGTATCCAGATGCCTGAAGTCCCAGCTAAGCCTCAGAAAATTCACAAACCAGGGGATGATAGGTGTTCAGTCGCTTGACTTGCATGAAGGGACTGATCCAGTTGGTGTGCTCACAGGCTGCCTACTGGATCAGATCCCGTTCAAAAGCCAGTGTTGAGGATTGGAGATAATGAGCTCAGTGGCCAGAGCACTGGAATGGGACTGTCTCTCCCTCTACCTCTCTGACCCAGTGAGAGAGTCACTGCAGATAAATAATAGCCATTGGACTGGACAGACAGAGAATGGCTCTGCTGTCTTGTGGTTAGGAAACATCTTGGTCCATTCCCCTAGCTCCAATCATTCTTTCACTACATATTCAGTGTGGAGCAGCTTCAAGTGGAGCAATTGAGGGGATCCTCCATCAGACTATCCCATAGCTGGGTAGTTTGTGCAGCTCAGACATGGGAGCCCTTCTTCAAATCCCTTTTCCTCCATCATGGTGGAAATTGGATCTTCCAATTTCAGGTGAGTTCTCTAAACAGCAGGTTAAAAATTATAAGGTGGGTGATGGGAGACCCACCTTCTGCTCCTTGCTAAAACACTAGAGAGATCTAACTCCAGGAGAATGTTCACGGATGAGTATTGTAGATGAAGATAGGCGGCTCCCTATAGCTGAACTTGGTGCCTATCTCTGTGAGAGGGGTGAGTCTTAGCATACACCTCTCTTGTCAACATCTCCCATTGCTGACTTAGGTTGCTCCTTAGGGATGTTAGATATCATTTAATTGAATAATTGTGTAACTGCACCAAATCTTATCAGTTATATGATTATTCAATTGTCCTTAGGGCGGGGCCAGCAGCCAGTGCACTCCCAGCCACCCCTGTGGTGCTGCCTCTGGTTTAAAAACTGGAGACTTCGGTTTCTGGCTCCTGCCTGCCACCCCATGCTGCTGCTTCTGATACAGAGGCAGTAGCATGGGGTGGGGAGAAGTGAGAGAAAGCCAGCTCCTGCCTGCCCCCCTCATCCTCAGCGCTGCTGTGTCTCTATCGAGGCAGCAGCGTGGGAGTGGGAGGGTTCCGTGGGATCAGGTGCTCATGGGGAGCCAGCTTTTTAAGCTCACCAGCTCTCCCCAACCTTGTTGCCTCTAAGTGCGTGTAGTCATTAGGATTAACTGCTAAACCTAGGTTAATCATTTACACGGCTGTTCGCTAACATCCTTACTTTTTGCCTAATTTGCTGGCTTTTGTGAATTCCATTCTATGGTGCCCTGGTCTCCCCATTTTGTCATGGTCCTGGGGGCCTAACACACACTTTGTAAATCAGATTGAAAATTAGATTGTGTCAGAGCATGTCCTTGAGGAATTGTTTCAACTAACATGACCCTGATAACTCTGCAGGCAGTGAAGACAGAGATTAACATTGTATTTGCTGGTTGTACCTAACCCCATGACAGAGGCAACCCATCTATGTATTCTATATTATATATATTGCACTGCTGTATCTGAGCCCTAGAGCATTAAGCGATGCGACTAATCATCTGTCACCTGTTGTTTAGTCTCCCATCCTTTCCACAAAGAAAGAAGAAATATATGCCGTGGTTTGTTTTGTTGTGGTAAGGCAGGTTTTTTGGGGGGAGGGTATTTGCTTGTTTGTTCATAGTATACCACTTGCTATGTAATTATGTTCCAGAAGGGAAGGTCAAAGAAATGCACCCTGCACTTGGTGTGGTGAGTATTGTGCTGGTCCTTATTTCATATGGAAGTTCATTCCACAGTCTTGGACTGGCCCCTGAGAAAGCTCTCTCCCCCCCCACACAAGCTTTATTCTTATTGTACAGAGTTCCACTGTGCCAGAAGAGCAAATATTCTTGCCCATAGTTTTCATCCCAAAGCTTTAGTTGAGTTTTTAGATACTTTGAGTCCAGGCTATAAAGAACTTTGAAGATAACCCTGAGACCTTGAACTTGATTAGAAATTAGATGTGCTCACACTAACTTGTTCTGCTGAGGAGATATGCTGCAGTATTCTGTGCTAGTTGGAATTTCTTAAGTGCTGAAGAATTTAAGTCCAGGTATATAGTGTTGCTCTAATCTAGCCAAGAAGTGATGAAGGCATGAATAATTAAGGCCTGGTCATCATCCATCCGGTTAGCATGGAGTCGCCTAGCCAACTGGAGATAAGATAAAGCATTACTTGTGTGCTGTGGTGTGAAAGCTTAGCATCAGTGAGGAATCTGGCTGGCTCCCTATGTCTGGAGGGATAATTTCTGTTACAGTAGCTCTTGAGTGCAATGCCAGGTCTGATTTCAGAATATTTATTTGTTGTTAAACAACAGGCAGAAAGAATCTAGTTTGATTTAGATGCAGAATTATGAATGCAGGACTGGTAACTAGAAAATAATCATTGTACTTACAGACTGAGCCAATCGGAATTGGACTCAATGAGACAATCATTAAAACCTTATTATTCTATTTGTCCTATTGCTTTCTGAGTAGAATGAGATTTTAAGCCACTCAATTTAGAGACCATATCCAATACCATTGAAGTCAAAAGGCCTTAAGTCAAACTATTTAATGTGCTGTCAGGGGTCTAATTATGAGATGATAAAGGCCAGACTTCAGAGGGCTAGGTTTTGTAGATGGGTCATTCCTCACTGGAGAAACATGATTTAACTTCATTGTTGAGCAAAGACAAAGGTAAACTTTTTCAAACACCTTAAGTCCTAGGTGATATTTATAAATAAAAATGCATCTTTAGAACAGACAATCACATACAGGTAAAGTCTCAGCTAAACATCCTCAGAGTGTAATTTGTGTATAAAGTGGTTGCTATTAAAAAGTCATTGCTTACCAATAGTTACCACACAATGGTATCTGAATTTACTACAGTTAAATCCTATTGTACATAGAATGAAATGCTAGCATCTTTGCTTCATCTGTAGGAAATGTTCATTTTTTAATCATGACCTCCTATTAGGTAGCATTAAAAAGTGGGTGGATGTCTTTGTTAGTTAGAAAGAGCACTACTACCCTTTGTCTTGTCAAGACCAGTCAGAGGTCAGGTTGTCTTGCCAGGAAAATGTCCTAAGAGGAAGATTTTATTTTACACTGTCAGCACACTGGGAATGGTTTCACACAAGTCACCTTTGATTCCTTTATTCATTAGGGCAGAGTCCTGCAAAGTTCCATTCACCTTCAGCTCTCACTAACTTCTTAGAAGATGAACACGCTGAGTATTTTTAGGAGGTGATCAGCAACTTGGAACTGGCCTTTAGTCTGGCCACTTGTGTTTACGTAATGGATTTGCCAACTTAAGAAATGGGGCAGACAATGTGTTGGGATTGTGCTAACCGAGGAGCATCAGACCTTCCTACTATAAGGTGAATTAAGGACCGAGTTGAAGCATCAACAGTGAATTTCCTTGTTTTTAATCTTCTTAAAGCAGATTTAACTTTATCTGAAAATAGATGGTATATTTACTAGTAAAGGTGTAAGAAAGAGAAGGGTGAGCAATGATCCTGTGGAACCTTTCCTAGTAAGGGTTTAATTTGTTCTTGACTGTTGATTTTGTTGTTAGTATCCAGGTGCTATTGAATTCAAACTGTTTATTAGTTTCTGCAGTTTGTATTTGTGGAAAGATTTACAGTACTGCAGGTCTTCTGAGAAAAATAAAAACTTCTGATCCTTCTTTGGGGATTTTTGTAATCAAGGAGTAGAAAATTGTCTTTGAAGCTGAAGTTAATGAGAGATCATCCTGTTATATATAGGGTAAAAAACTCCATTCAGAGAAAATCTGCAGTCCGCCTGCTGTTCTTCTATGTCATCTGGAAATTTCAACTGTAATCCCGTGTGGATTTGCAGACTGGAACCTGTTACACCTCAAGTGAAAAACATCTGTCACGGCATTAGATAATATTGCATCTTAGTTTCCATAATGTCAATGGATTCAAAGATAATCAAGATATTATTCCTGTTATCTTATTTACAATGGGGTTTCAGGACAGAATGGCTAAATGTGACAAACTGCTCAGTAGCAACTGCATTTGCCTAAGTAGTTCTAATGCAGTATCCAGGCCACTTGGAAATGCATTTAGCTTTTAAATTCTGCTTTAAAAGGAGACAAGCTCTTCTCCCATCTTTCATTTTATGGCACTTTTTAAGATGCCTCCACTTCAGTGGCAGTCCCAGGAGGAATGTTGATGAGTCAAGTTCTGGGTTCATTACTGGGAGAAGACATGTGTGAAATTGATGGGTCTTGCACTGTATTCTGAAGGTGACTTCTTTGACTTGACTGCTTTGCTTTTCTATTCCTTAACAGAAAGTACAGTTCATTAGAAAAATTTTATCTCTAGATTGTATAATTACCATTTGTATCTTACTTAAAGGAAGGCATGTAGTTCACTCTTTATTTTCTACTGCATACAAGTCTGCAAATGAAAACACAACCAATTAAGCAAAGCTTTTACGGAGATAATTTTTATATTTATAGTTGGACTGAGAGGCTTAAATGATGAAGAATTAAAGCTTCTTTTGCATTTGTGTATCACACTGAATCAGCATAATTTGAGAGTATGTTTTTGGTGGTTTCATCTTAATATACCATTAAGTACCAGAGATATGCTTGCATATCTCTGGTATGCAAGAGATATTTGCTGCCATCTTGACCTCTTCAGCATATTGGAAAATAAAAATGCATATTGGAAACAGCAATGTCCTTTTGTACAGTTAATATAGCCCTGAAGGACAGGTATTATTGAGACTCTGTGACATGATCATTACCCTTTTAGGTAGTATGAACTAAATCCAGCTTCCTCCAAAACCAGAAATTCTATTTCTAAATCACTCTGGCGTTCATGGAAAATGATGCAAAACAATGCAGTTTCAGAGTCCTGTCCACATGCCATTCCCTTTCTCAGTCACTCTTGGTACCAAGACCCTAGCACGTAGAGTTATCTATCATGGCAGCATAGAAATGTAATCACTGGGTCAGTGCATCTCAGATGTCTTTGTAGGGGTCAATTGCGGAAGAACTTTGTACATGCTAGAATGTAGTGGTCAATTGCGAAAGAACTTTGTACTTGCTAGTTTAGGGGTGGTGAGGCCTGCATTCTTCCCCCCCTTTCCCTTTTCCCTATATCTGATGAGCCAGAAGCAAGTCTTTGGGAACATACGCCATTTAAGATAAGCATTGTTGCCAGTATAGCAAGAACAAGTATAAGATAAGGGTAAAGAGCAAGAACGCATAAACAAATCTATTTACCCTAACTTACTGATCTCGTAAACAGGGCCAAAGAACAAGTAGAACTAGATCAGAACCAGATCGATAACTAACAGCTAAGCCCTACATCGGCACATATTGAGTAACCCCTGGAAATTTCCAAGCTGCCAAACAAGGCAGGAAAACTGTATTTAAGGCTGCACCAAAGCACAGCAATTTGAACCTCACCGATGGGCCTTGGATACCGGTGCCTCGGAAGCTGAGACAACCTCCCACTTTGTCCGCAGCCTACCCGGGGTTCCAGGCTTGCAGGAAGGGACGTAAGATATGCCGCTTCTTTGTTATGTTGTTCTTCCATTTATGGGGCACAGCTGTTAGCTGTCAGGAAATAAACTACTTGTGTTTGACAGATACCTGTGTGGTGACCTTTGTACTTTGAGAGCCTAGTGTCAGACCTGAGACTTACTCTTGCCGACTACAGCCTTGTTCCTGATCCTGCACCCATCAAAGAAGTTTATTTAGTTGGAACAAGACATTTCTGTATCAAAGGAACATTGTTCGAGTGGACCTGAACCTTTAAGACAAAAGTGTCCTTAAGTTTTATGGTGCCTTATATTTATCTCTTTTGGCCTCCCTCCCATCCTGCTTTCTACAGGATTGCCAGTCTGAGGATAGTCTAATATATATCTTTGAAGACACAAGACACCTGTGGCCATACCAAGCCAGGATTACCTACCATAATTTCCTTTATGACCTTTAAAGATGTCAGATGAGACTATTTTTCCAGTTGTTTCATTCTGCTCTAGATGCAATTTCAAGTCCCAGAAGTGAAATCAACCTGCACATTAATCAACTCTGTTTCCCAGTCTCCTTACTTCTATGTCTTCTTATAGCTCTTGGCTGTCTAATACAATGCAGATTTAAAAACAGGGCATGGTACTCTTTCAGAATACATCCTCTTCTGATACCAGCAATGGAATAAGCTTGTTTAGATGAAAAAGATCATTTTTGTTTTGCTCAAGTTAAATAGCTTATCTACTTTTAGGAGGATTTCATTTAGGTTTTATGCTTCTATGGTACATAGAACTGATGTAGCATATGAGTAACCCGATCAATCTGTGTGCTATTATCAGAAAATTGATTGTCCCTTAGTAATTCTTCAGTGTACAAAAAATAGGCTGCATGGATCACAAAAATCAGAAACTGCATTACTAAAAGAAATATGTATACAAAGAGAAATGAAATATACTAAAATAACATAACATCTATCTCTACGATTGAAGGGGAAAAACATTCTATCCCAAATGGCTCTTGGAGCTGCAATTGCTACTGGTGTTGCATTATACTGAAATTCTGTCCTGGTTTTATTTAAAATATATATATAACAAAAGTCTTAATCTTCAGTGCTGTGGTTAGTCTAAAATAAGCACATGAAAATACAATAAAGTATTTTTGAGTAGTGGGGAGATGCACTTGTTTTGCATACCCAGATAATTTACTGCAGATTGACTAATCTTTGTCATAATTTAATAACAGATGATCATCATAGAATTTCTTAAACTTAGGGGTCTAGGCATAAGTAATTACTTAGAATCGATAAACATTTGAAAGTCTAATTACATTTGTTCTTTCATAAACTTGAAACAATTTATAATTGTCAGTTATCTTCTTGCTGTAGCTAGGTTCTATAAAATTCACGTGCACCATATTAAGAAAATAAGGGATTTAATACAAGTTTTCTTCATTCTAGAAAAAGCTTTTAAGCATAACTGAACAGTTTCTGGTAGCCCTGGCTGCTTATAATTTATTAAGTGCCCTAGTTCAGTGTTTGACTTTTGCTTGTGGCCTTTTGGTTAATAGTCAACAGTCATTTTGCAGCATAAAAAATTAAGTTGACAGAATTAAAAGTGGGACCTCTTTATTAGAAATAGACTAGGATATAGCTTTAGCAGTACAATTTGAAAGGAGAGGAATACTTCAGATCAGGCAATATTGACTCCTTCAGCTGAGACAGGAGTAGTATTGACTGGAATCAGAGTGTGACCAGTTAGTTCTCCTTTACCACCATATTAAGCCTTTTTTATGGGTAAAACAATGAGAATTGTGAGTCGGTTGTTAGAACAGCTCTAACTGGGATTTAGATACCTAAGTGGCATTGTAGACTTCTGCTACACACACCTTCTGAGGATATCTGACTGCCTAGGTCAGGAGGGTCACTAATCAGTATGCTGGTTCAGAATGCAACTGGTGTGCTGATCCGAATGCAACTGAACTTGGGACTGTGGCTTTCACTAGACAGCAGGGAACCAAAACATTAGGCGTTGAACAGCTGAGGCTTAGGCCATCTCTACACTATAGAGTTAAGTTGGCTTAGGTTAGGTTAATGATTATAAATAGCTGTAATTACATTGCTTGTTCTCCCAGGGTATGTCTACACTACAGAGTTTTGTTGGAAAAACAGTTGTTTTTCTGACAAAACTTGAGGAATGTCCACACTGCAATTGCGGTCTTCTGCAAGAAAATCAGAAGAACAGAAGGGTTTTCCCGGCATTGGTAATCCTCATTCTACGAGGAAGAAGCCTTTCTGTGAAAAAATTCTTTCACAAAAAGGTGTGTAGGGACGGGGAAGAGGGAGTTCTTTCAGAAGAAGAGGAAAGAGGAAAAAGCACAGGTGCCCTGGTGGCCATTCCATCCATTGCAATCACAGCTTACATGAGAGAAAGTGTCCATTTAGTGTGGACGCTCTCTTTTGAAAAAGCAGATTGCTTTTTTCAATGCACTTTTGCAGTGTGGATGCTCTTTTTCAGAAGAAGTTTTTTCGGAAGATCTCTTCCGGAAAAAGCTTCTTCCAAAAGAAGCCTGTAGTCTAGATGTAGCCCCAATGTTCTTTGTGTTGGTGGAGTGTCCACAGTTGTTGCTCTAGTGCTGATTGGGAGAGCAGTGCACTATGAATAGCTATCATCTTGTCAAATCACCACCTTCTGCGGCGAGGAGTTCTAGGAATGGATCACATTGCATCATGGGGGCAGGTTCACTGCACCATAATACGGTTTTCTCCATCCCATCATTTCATGGGCTTCCAACTGTTTCATACTGTTTCTCAAATGCCCCGTACACTTTGTGCCCACCATCTCTGCCTGAGACTCTGGCTCCAGCATGGCTTATCAGTCTTGTGATGATTGTTTGTGATAACTGGAGTCCCAGGAGAGCCAGCTGAAGTTACTCAATTACAATGTACTGAAAGAACTATATTTATAGAAAGTCTTCTTGTTATTCTTCAGGTCTGTAGCTAGTTTGAGCTCGTTTTGTGCTTTTGCCTTTCTAATTTTGCTCCTGCATATCTGTATTGTTTGCTTATATTTATCCTTTGTAATTGGTCCTAGAATCCTTTTTTTGTATAACTTCTTTTTTATTTTTTTAGATCATGGAAGATCTTCTGGTTAAGCCAAGATGGTCTTTTGCCATACTTTCTATCTTTCCTATGCAGCAGAATAGCTTGCTTTTGGGCCCTTAATAATGTCCCTATGGAAAACTGCCAACTCTCTCCAGTTGTTTTTCCGCTTAGTCTTGCTTCCCATGGGACCTTACCTACCAGCTCTCTGAACTTACCAAAATATGCCTTGTTGAAGATACTGATTTGATCTTGCCTCCCAGTTCTGCCTTGTCCCTCACTTTGTCTCTGGTGTTATAGCCCATGCTCCCTCCCATTTCTGACCCATCTCCCAGGTCTCCATATTCTTCAGTTACCTGTGGGCTTTGGTCACCTACCGCCTCAAACCAAGCTTAAAGCCCTCCTCACTAGGTAGGCCAGTCTGCCTCCAAATATGGTCTTCCCCTTCCTTGAAAGGTGAACCCCGTCACTGATTAGCAGTCCTTCCTGGAACAGTATCCCGTGGTCTAGGAAGCCAAAGCCCTCCTGCTGACACCATCTTTGCAGCCAGGTATTCACCTGTCTCTGCTTGGGCCCCTACCTTTGACAGGAAGGACTGAGGAGAATACTACCTGCACTCCAAACTCCTTCACCCATACTCCCAGAGCCCTGTAGTCACTCTTGATCTGCTCAGTGTTATACCTTGCAGTATCATTAGTGCCCATGTGGATGAGTAGTCAGACGGATGGATAATCCTTGACAATGCCTCCTTAACGTCTTGGATACGGGCCCCCTGCAGGCGGCATACCTCCCGAGATGACATGTCAGGGCGACAGATGGGCACCTCCGTCCTCCTCACAGTGGTGGCAGCAGACCTCCCAGCCTTGGGGGTAGGAGACTTCTCCTTCTCTGCAGTAGGGGGTGAATGTTTATCTCCTGTATCAAGAAGAGCATAATGATTTCCCACTACCATGGAGGGAGGGTTGGGAGCAGTGGTGGAGCACTGCCTGCTTCCAGAAGTGACCAGCTGCCAGTGTTCCCCCTGAGCCATCTCTTCCTCTACCAGTGGTGTGTCAGCAGTCTTGTGTAGTGGGACAGCTAAGCTACCTCACCTGTCTCCACACAAATACTGTCCAGGAATTGCTCATGCATTCACGATGCTCCTCAGCCTAGCCACTTCCTCCTATAGCTTTCCCACCTGCTCTTCCACCTGCTTCCTGAGAGATTCCACTAGCAGGCACTTTTCACATTGGATAGTACCCCCAGCCTGGATTTCAGTAAGTGCGAATTGGGAGCTACAGTTCCTGAAAAACTACACTAGGATCTGGGTAGAGACATCCATGGTCAGGTGCTCTGTCTGGCTGCAGGAGCAGGCAGAGGAGACAGAAGCAGTGCTGGCACAGGTGTTGTGGGTCTTCTTAACCATAGTAGGCCTCCCTCTTTCAAACTCCCTCTTAAACTTCCCTATTAGCAGCCGCCTGGTCACTCTGCCTCTGTCTTGTAAAGCCTGCTCCCTAGGTCAGGCCTATCCCCTCGTTAGCCACACAGGGGAAGGCTGATCCTGAGGCTGATCAAAGGCAATCAAGGGAACAAAGGATCAAACACTCCCAGACACACCATCCCAACTGCCACAGTAACTGAAACTGAAATCACCTGAAATCAGAATTAAAATTCAAACAGTCGCGCAAACTCACTCACACCAAAAGCTAGTGTACTCACCTGGCAGCCTGTTCAGCGGTGGGATCTCTTGCTCTTCCTCTTAAACTTCCCTATCTGCAGCCCCCCAACTGCTTCTAAATATATTAGAAGCAAGAAGAAAACCAAGGACATGGTAGGCACAGTGCTCAGTGAGGAGAGAGAAACAGTAGCTAAAATTTTGGGAATGGCAGAGGTGCTTAATGACTTGTTTTGGTCTTCACAAGAAGTCTGGCGAAGACACTGACTGGACACAGAATCAGATTTAAGGCCAGCCAGAACCAGGTCAGGCAGGGCATCAGGTCAGGAGTGTCTGTGTGTGGATGCTGCCTAAGGCTATATGACGCCTGTGCTTAAAGGGACACCACCCCCACCCGGGCAGCCGGTTCTCAGGTGTCCCTGATTGCTTGCCTGCCTTGATGAGGGACAGCAAAGCATTTGTGTCTCTGTGTGCTCTGGTTGCCCTCACTCGGGACAGCACAGCACTCTGCAACACAGAGCCGGCTGTCAGTATCCAGAAGGCCCTGCAGGAGAGTTTCCACCCTGAGGAGCACTAAGAGCCTCCCTGGTGTGCCCCACTGGGGGCTTCTGCCTCATTCCTCCCTCCTTCCACTACCCCTCCCTAGCCCCCCTTCCTGATATCAAATAAAAACACATTTATTGCCAAAAACAAACTCTCTTTATTGACCAAAACTGGGGTGGGAATGAGGGTGGGAGAGGGGAGGGGGAAACCTGGGAGGAGAGAGCTGGAAGGGGGAGGCAAGGGAAGGAAGGGGGAGGAGAAGCTCAGGGTTGGGGGCCTTGCCAGACCAACTTGATTTTCATGCAAACCTGCTCCTGGGTTCGCATGTGGCCTTTGGTGGCCAGGCTGGCAGCCTTCCTGCCATAGATGGCTGCATTCCTCTGTCTCGTGCGGAGATCATGGATGTTGGGGGCATCCCCCCAAACCTGAGTACGGTCCACCCTGATCTCCGGCCTGGACCAGGAAGGCGCCTGCCTTCTCTGGGTCCTGGTAGGCTCCTGGGAGCTAGCAGACTGCTCCTGGGGTACAGTGGAGGGCTGGCTGCCAGTGGCTTGCTGGCTCATGTTTTGGGACCACTGGGTCGGGGCAGTGACTGCTAGCTCTGGGCCGGCAGACGTGGAGCTGGCACAGGCACTGTGGCCACAGTCTGCCCCTTTAAGGGCTCCGGGGAGGGAGAAGAGTTTTTCTGGTTTGGCCCAGAGTGGCCACTAAAGGAAACTGAGAAGGCTGGAGGCCACCTATTTCGGAATAAGTGTCTACACAGTGCTTATTGCGAATTAGCTAATTCAAGTTAAGCATTATTCCTCGTAGAATGAGGTTTAACTAACTCGAATTAAGCACCCTGCTATTTCAAATTTAATTTGAAATAGCGGTTTGCTTGTGTAGACGCTATGGAAGTTAATTCGGAATAACGTCTGTTATTCCAAATTAACTTTGATGTGTAGATATACCCATAGTGAATACTAGTGGGAATGTGGTAGGTTTAGAAGATAAAAAAAGAACAAATTAAAAATTGCTTAGAAAAGTTAGATGTCTGCATGTCACCAGACCTGATGAAATGCATCCTAGAATACTCAAGGAGCTGATAGAGGAGGCATCTGAGCCTTTAGCTATCATCTTTAAAAAATCATGGAACAAAGGAGAGATTCCAGAAGACTGGAAAAGGGCAAATATAGTGCCCATGTATAAAAAGGGAAATAAGAACTGTTGTATATTGGGTTGTAGATATAGATCTTGTTGTTATAGTAACTGAGTTTGGTTACTAGTGGTCAGGCCAGCTGGTTTGGGCTGGTTCTAGTTAGTTCTGTGTTATGAAATAAAATGGACACTTGCAAGTGCTCAAGCTCTCTTAACTTGTGCAGCAGTGATGGGCATGTTCTCTGCCTGTTCAAAGTAAAAGATTTCCTTCTGGCCACTATCTCGATGTTTGACTGGCAAAGGCATCCTAGAGAGACCATCTGCCATACAGAGTGGATTTCCAATATGTGATCTCATATGTGTCCCCCAAAAGCTACAATGCCCATCTTTACATACGACTAGCAGCCAATGGTGGAATACCTGTGAGTGGACCAAAAATTGCCGTCAGAAGTTGATGGTCAGTGAGAAAGTGTAAACTTCCATCCTAACAGGTACTGGTGAAATTTCCGAAGCCCAAAAATGATTCCCAATCCTTCATGCTTGATATGCGCATATTTAGTTTCAGCCTTGCTTAAGGTGAGTGAAGCAAAAGCACTTGGTTTCTCTTCTCCCGAAGGTATAATGTAAGACAAGATGGGTAATATCATTTTCTGGTCATTGCAGCCATTCAATTAACCACTGTGAAAATTTTTGGAGATAGTGGTATCAACAATGGCTTTGATGATCTAATTATCATCAAACTGCCATAGTATTATGAACACAACATAACTGATCCTGTAGTATTTTGTGAGCTGCAAATCTGAATCGACATCTGTGGTATCTGCCCTACAGTGCCATGCAGAGAAATAATTCAAGTCTGATCTTGGCATTCACAGAGCAGCTGGGTCATGGCTATTGGGCTCAGGAAATGAACACTGAGTGATGGGATCAGATTGTGATGTAGGTATGGTATGGTGAGCTGTGGCTTCAGAATTTTTGGCTGCGCAAAGCCACTTTCCTTGAAATCTGAGAGAAGCTCACAGCCTACCGTGTGGTGCAAAGACACCAAAATGAGAGCCACCTTCATGGTAGAAAAGCAAGTGGCAATTGCTGTGTGGAATCTGGCATCTCCAGACTGTTACCAGTCAGTCATGAATCAGTTTGGAATTAGGAAGTCCACTATGGGTGTTGTGGTGATACAAGTATACAGGGTCATTAACCACCTGCTATGAAGACCTGTGACATTGGGCAGTGTGTGGGAATTAGTGGATGACTTTGTGGCAGTGGGATTCCCTGAGGTGGGGCATTAGATGGCACACATTTTGGTCCAGACCATCTTGTGATGGAGTACATCAATAAAAAACGGGCACTTCTCTATATAACGGACACTTTTGTAAACTCAGGTAGCTGGTAGGTAAGGTCCAATGGAAAGCAAGACAAAGAGGAAAAACAAATAAAGGCAGTTGTCAGTTTTTCAAAGAGACATTATTAAGAGCGCAAGAGCATACCATTCCATTAGGTAGAAAAGATAGGAAGTATGACAGGAGACCACCCTGGGTTAACCTGGCTTTGATCTAAAAACAAAAAAAAAAGTCCTATAAAAAGTGGAAACTAGGTCACAGTACAAAGGATGAATAAAAACAAACAACACAAGTATGTAAGGGGAAAATTAGAAAGATGAAGGCACAGAAATAGTTCAATCTATAAAGAGACATAAAAGGTACAAGAAAACATTCTACAAATATAATAAAAGCAAGACAAAGATCAAGGGCAGGAGAAGCTCATTGCTCAATGAAGAGGGAAAAATAACAGAAAACATGGACATGAAAGAGGTGCTTATCAACTTCTTTGTGTTGGTTTTCACCAAGAAATCTAGTGATGATTGGATGTCTAACACAATGAATGCCAGTGAAATTTGGGTAGGTTCAAAAGTTAAAATAGGAAAAAAACAAGTTACAATTATTTAGAAAAATTAGATGTCTTCAAGTCAACAGGGCCTGATGAAATGCATCCTAGAATACTCAAGGAGCTGATAGAGGAGGTATCTGAGCCATTAGCCATCATCTTTGAGAAGTCACGGAAGACAGGAGAGATTCCAGAAGACTGGAAAATGGCAAATATAGTGCCCATCTATAAAAAGGGAAATAAGAACAACCCAGAAAACTATCAACCAGTCAGCTTAACTCCTGTGCCAGGAAAGATAATGGAACAAATAATTAAGGAATCCATTTGCAAACATCTGAAAGATAAGAGGATAAGAAACAATCAGCATGGATTTGTCAAGAACAAATCATATCAAACCAATCTGACAGCTTTCTTATTAAGGATAATAAGCCTTGTGGATAAGGGGAAAGCAGTAGACGTGATATACCTAGACTTTAGTAAAGCATCTGATACAGTCTCACATGACCTTCTTATCAATAAACTAGGGAAATACAATGAAAATGGGGCTACTATAAGGTGGGTGCCACTCTCCCTTTGACTTCCCTAAGTCCTCATAGAAGCAGGAGTATCAGCATCGATGGGGCACACCCTCTCAGTTCGAATTAGCATGTCTTCACTAGATCCACTAATTAGAAACCCTGGAAGATCGATAGCAGTTTCTTTGTTTTTATCTGTAGTGTATACATGGCCTCAGAGAATAGTTATCAATGGTTCACAGTCATGCTGGAAGGGCAGAACAAGTAGAGAGAGATCAGTTTTGGGACAGGTTCTATTCAATATTTTCAATGATTTAGATAATGGCCCCAAGAATACACTTATAAAGTTTGCAGATTATACCAAGCTGGGAGGGGTTGCAGGTACTTTGGAAGGTAGGGTCATATTTCAAAATGATCTGCACAAACTGGAGAAATAGTCTGAAGTACATAGGATGAAATCCAATAAGGACAAATACAAAGTACTTCACTTAGGGAGGTGTAATCAGTTTCACACATACAAAATGTCTATGAGGGAGTACTGCAGAAAGAGGTAGGGGTCATAGTGAACCACAAGTCAACAATGTGACACTGATAGAAAACAAACAACAAACAAACATGATTCTGGAATGCATTAACAGGAGTGTTGTAAGCAAGACAGGAGAAGTAATTTTTCCCTCTGGTGTGTGCTGATTAGGCCTCAGATGGAGTATTGTGTTTAGTTCTGGGCACCACATTTCAGGAAAGATGTGGAGAAATTGGAGAGGGTCCAGAGAAGAACAACAAAAATGATTAAAAGTCTAGAAAATATGACCCATGAGGGAAGACTGAAAGAAATGGGTTTGTTTAGTTTGGAAAAGAGAATACTGAGCGGGAACATGATTGCGATTTCTAAGTACCTAAGGGTGTTACAAAGTGGAGGGAGAAAAATTGTTCTCCTTAACCTCTCATGATAGGACAAGAAGCAATGGACTTAGATTGCAGCAAGGGAGGCTTAGATTGGACATTGGAAAGAATTTCCTGTCAGGGTGGTTAAGCACTGAAATAAATTGTCTAGTGAAGTTGGAGATATTTAAGAGAAGCTTAGGCATACATCTGTCAGGGATGATCTAAATGGTGCTTGGCTCTGCTGCAAAGGCAGGGGACTGAACTTCATAACCTTTCAAGGTCTCTTCTAGGTTTAGTAAGTATGTGATTCTATGAAATCCAGGCTAAGTCCAGTGGGTTTATTTTGAATTTTCATTGGTGTAACTTGTTGTGTGGGGACAGCAATATTAATGAAATGATGCTTTAATATTTTCAGGCTGTTGAGTATATTTTGTTTTTATTAGCAAGGTTCTCCCTTTCATGTAGGCCTCCGATTTAAGTCTATTGTGTTGTTATAAGAGAACAGGCTCAAAAATATCATGCAGGATTCAAGAAATTTGAAGAACAGAAATGAAAACTGACTTTTGTTGAGAAAACTGTGTAGTGTAGATGAGGCCTTAGTCCCCTTCCTGGAACTAATCCATGACAAATATGCCATTAGAGATATCCTGGGATGGTGACATGAATCATTAGTGCCTTCATGAATTTCCCTGATCCCAAATAGGAGGACACCAGTGAAGAATGTAGTTTAATGACATAAGCAATACAAAGTGGAAATGAACCACTTCTAATACTGCATCTTTTATGTTAAGACAATGTAGTAGGCAGGTTTGTTCTCCTGAATCAGATGAAAAGGCGTAGCAGAAAAAATGTGAGGAACTGCCTAGTGGAGAATGTAGAAGCCCCATTTAAAAAAATATTGCAAATAGATTCTTGAGACATGCTAATCAGTAGCATACAAGCTGTACCAAAGTAGGGAGCCACTGAATGACACACCAACCCTGCAGGGAAATGCTCTTCCACGGCCAGAGGAGATCCTGCCCTTGCCCGGCGCTGGTTGGCTGAGAGGTGGGGCAGGACACTCCTTTCCCAATAGCCACGTTTGGAGGGGAGGTGATGGGTGGTGTTCCCCAACCCCAGGGATACTGCAACTTGGGGAGCACCACAGGACTAGATGAGGGGGCGGGGCAGGCACTGGGGACTTCAGGGGCAGGGCTAGCATTGGGGGCTCTGGAGGATGAGTAGTGGGGGGAGGTTATGGGGGCAGGATTGGCACTGGGGGGCCCTGGGGATGAGGCTAATATTGGGGACTGGCACTGGGGGAGGCTCTGAGGGGTTGGGTGCCATAGGACTCTGGAAACAGGAGGCTAGTATGGAGGTCTGGTGGGGAAACTCTAAGGGCTGGGGGGCTGGCACTGGGGGGCTCTGAGGACAGGAGGCTGGCACTGGGGGGTTGGGTGCAGAGAATTCTGGGGTCAGAGGCTAGTGCTGGGGGGTAATGGAGGGGTCAGGGGATCTATGAGTTAGGGCTGTGGGGGCTCGGCGTTTGGTGGGCTGGCAATGTTTTATTATCATATTTATCATTTGCATAATGAATATGTAAACATGCAAATAAGATGCTACTGGTTCATCAAATGTTTGTGAATAGGTTTGCTAGTCCACGGTATCAAAAAGGTTGGGAACCACTGTTTATCTGTTGGGTTGAGCAGCAGATTGTGCACCATAAACTATTATTGACAGTGAATCTAAAATCACTACTCTAACACAGCCACTTGTGCCAAGATAAAAAAAAAAAGAAAAGAAAAGAAAAAAGAATGCCCCCTTAACCACAAAAGAAATAACCCACTAGTGCTTAGTGCTGGGTTGATGAGGCCTAATATGTCTAATGACTAATATGACGCCACAGAAAATCAATGGAGGTGTCTGTTTTTTTTAGTCATATTTATGTTTTAGCCAAATAAAACTTGTCATTCTGAAAAAAAAAACCCCTCACTGTATGCCAAACTAAATGTTCCATAGCAATAGTTATAAAAATACACTCTCAATCCTAAACATTTGCTTAATTATAAGTAGGTAGGAGTTTGTTTAATTAAAGTGGTGAACTGTAGAATACAATGTAGTGTCATCTAGAATTATTCAGTCCATCCGGTATAACTGGACAATTCTAATTTAACTGAATGATGATGGTACAAAATAAAGAGCCATTGAGATAATATATGTTAACTACTCACTTATAGCTCAGCTAACCAAAACTATAAAGTTGCTAGCCATCAAGATGAAATAGAAACACAAAAAAGTTTGTTTGGTTGAAGGTTGGAAGCTTCAAGACTGCTACCAGTTCTCTTCTCTTTAAAAATGCAGCTATAATTTATTACTCCATATTATCTTGCCAAAATTTTAAACTTTACATAAAATAAAGACTGTTAAGAATTAGAAGGTGTAATTTGGTCTCCATCCTAGATGAATGCTTTGTCCATCTGGAACATACACTGTCAAATGGACTGAATTGTGTCAGTTTTTTGTTGTGGGCTATTACCCCCTAATTCAAATGAATAAATGATTTGCTCAAGAAGAATAATTTGCATTTGAATCTCCATCCAAAAGGTCATTTCTGCTGCAATTCTCTGTTGCTACTTCTACTGTCTAAATCCAACCTTTATTATTTGTTCAAGAGGTTTTTTTGGGGGGGAGGGGAGGAAGGAGTCTTATCGTTAGCAGCATAAACCACCTAAAGATTCGTGATTTTTTTTCCTCAGAAGGAAAGCGTTGGTACTCCATTTAATTAAGTCTGTCAAAAGTAAGAAAAACATTTTTTATTCCTTTAGAGTAAAATCACACATGAATATCTGTCCTGTTGAGTCTTACATTCACTCTTTACCCATGAAATTCCAGTCTTATGCTAAGTGGAGGTGATGGGTATCAAATCCTGATAACTGGAAAAGAGCAGGGGGCTGTTTAATCCTAATAGTTAGGTTCAGTTGGACATTAAATTCATCTCCCCATAAATCCAGTATTCTTTGGACTAGCAGCTGCTGTCCATCCAGGAACTATGCATTAAATACTGATCCACAGCTCTTTGATGCTAACGGGAGACAGCAAACTGCTTCCTCAATATGGATACTGCTTCCATGGTTCTTAAATGGCACTGAAAATCTGACGAACTGAAATCCTAGGTTTGGGAGGATATCTCTGCTTATGCTTTACATTAATTTGTACTAAAATGTATGGCTGGAGGAAGGGTGTATAACACTCAGGTATAATGGTGGTTTCAGCAGCCCCTGAAACATAAGACTGATGCCTGCGATGAATGAAAAATACTCCATTCCATAATGTACATAAACAGGTCAGTTTCAGAGTTCGAATTAATTAAGTTTATTAATTTTTTGCAGGAAATAAGAAGGCAATTTAAACAAGGAAATAAAGAGCACCGGAGCTTTGAAACAGCTATTTGATTCATTTATAAAGAAAAATAGGAGTATTTGAAAAGCAATGTTAGTCACTGAATACATTCTGATTATTAGAAACTTTAAGTAAAGGATCAAATGTCCTAATAGTAGCTTCCAAGTTGATAGTATTGGTAGCAAGCTTTTGTAATGGGTGTGTATAAACAATAAATAGGTTAGTGAACATGTAACAGTGTACAAAGACTTGTGTCAAAATGGAGAGGCAATTATGTGTGATATTCGTCCAGTGCCAGCAAATGATCTTGTACATGCTACTATTAAACTTGTTTGTTGAAAACTAATTGTAGATGTCTTTGCCATTAGGTGTTCCTTGTATTATTATTGCAGTATTATGTTTCCTCTTGCAAAGGTAGTGAAACAATTCCTTTGGTAGCTTCTTATGAAATATCCTATGTGCACAATTGCAACACCGTATTTATACAACTTTTGTACATTGGTTTTATATAATCATCAAAACAAGTTTAAGGGCAATGAAATATCAGTCATACATAAAATACATTTCTTATATAGATGTAAGCTTCTGTTCATTTTACCATTTTGCTAATGCATAAACTATTCAGCATTCTTTGGTGTTTTTATTTAGATTAAAGTGAATTAAAAAATGGAGAAATTTAAATAGTATACATTTTCCTCCCTAAGCATTTAGCATGATACAATAGTGAACTTTTGTAGGTGCTAAAAATTACATTGGTAGTAATACTTAGAAATAAAATAGAAAAATATAAAGGTTGGTAATGCAACCAAACATGATTGTTAAAATGATTTAAAATGTATTGTGTGTGGTGGAGAAAAGTTCTTATAATATTGTTCAGAAACCTGGACAATAAAATAATTGTCTCTTGGGGTAATTTAGCGTCTGTTTCTCCAGATACATAGAACAAACTGTCAGTAGGTAGTTTATAGTTATATTCTTATAGTTATGCATAAACCATGGGCTCAAATTCCTAGGAAAAGCATCACATATTTGTGTTTTAGATATAAAAGTATGTGAAGTTTGGAATACAGATGTGTGTAAATGTCAGTCATGCAAAATTAATGTGTATTTTAAAAATGTAGCAGCTTATTATAGCTTGTCTTTAGTGACTGCTTAATCAGTTTTATAAGATTAACTTACAATGCTCGTAATCTTGCTAGCAAAGCCTCTACTTCAGGAACAACTTCTCCTTTGGAAGCTGAGCCAACAAACTCCATTTCCTTTTCTCTGTTGCTTTCTCCATTGTAGGTCTCCTTTCTTCCAGCAGCCTTGCTCCTTGTTATAGAGGAATTTGTTTCCAAGTCATAGTTATGCTCCTTGATGATTGGAGTCCTTGTGAAGTTGAAATCGATATTGTGATGTGAATGTGACTTTTCTAGTCGTGTTTTCTGGTTCTCTGTAGAAGAGAAGAAAATAGAAGTCTCACCTTATTGCTAAACAAAGACATTGCTCTAGTTATATTTTTCAATACTGAAAGCTTCCAAAAAATAGACAAAGTTGGAATTCAGGATAAATACCTTAACAAACCTAAAACTGCCTTCACTAAACAAGGACACTCTACAAGTGAACCAGATTCACTGGCAGAACTGGCTTTGACACAGAAACAACCCACTGACTACATACCCCTCGTTACCATCTACCACCCATGATGGAACCCATACAGGGTATCATTAAACAATTACAACCCATATTTGAAAGAATTCTTTTCTGAAACTCTTTTCTGGCATTCAAACAACCCCCACCCAAGTCATCAACCTTACCATCAGAAGCCAGTTCCTCACAGACCAGGACTCAGCAACTCAAAGCAGCATCAGTCCCTGCCATAATATAAGATGCAAAACCTGCACCCAAACTTCCACTGCTACAATGATCATTATGCTCCCACAGCACTCCTTTCAAGATGAAGGGGTCCTACACATGGCTGGCACAACATGTGGTGTATCTCATCCAGTGCATTAAATGCCCCAAGAGTAACTATGTGGAGGAAATCATATGATCACTATGCTGCCCAATAAACTCGTATCTAAAAATGATAAAAGAAAAAACACCATATCAATTGTGGGGGAATACTTTTCACAAAATGATCATTCTATATCTGAGCTCTCAGTCTCTCTCCTCAAAAACACCTTCAGAGGGTAAACTTTGTTGCTTACATTTATATGTTTCTAAATGCTTTATGAACATTGGCTTATCAATATGCATAACTCAAAGATGTTTTATGCAAAATGCATTATGTAACATATCAGTTTTAAAGTTATAATCTGCTGAATGTGTATATTTTATTTTTGTGCATGTATCATAGAATCATAGAATACTAGGACTGGAAGGGACCTCGAGAGGTCAGCGAGTCCAGTCCCCTGCCCTCATGGCAGGACCAAATACTGTCTAGACCATCCCTGATAGACTTTTATCTAACCTACTCTTAAATATCTCCAGAGATGGAGATTCCACAACCTCCCTGGGCAATTTATTCCAGTGTCTGACTACCCTGACAGTCAGGAACTTTTTCCTAATGTCCAACCTAAACCTAAACCTCCCTTGCTGCAGTTTAAGCCCATTGCTTCTTGTTCTATCCTTAGAGGCCAAGATGAACAAGTTTTCTCCCTCCTCCTTATGACACCCTTTTAGATACCTGAAAACTGCTATCATGTCCCCCCTCAATCTTCTCTTTTCTAAATGAAACAAAGATGTATCAATGTATCTTTCTTGTATGTGAAGTTAGAAATATTAAGTGAATTTGGTTCTAATTCTAAACGTGTAATGAGGGCCATTAGTGATACTTTAGGAATGTGTTGGCTCAGTACTCAAACCAAAGACCTTGATTAATTGTACTCTTCCTGTAATCCCAAACTGTGATTGGTCCCAGCAATATATGTGATCATGCCATCTGGTACTGGAATCCATCTTGAATCTGGTACTCTTCCATGGGGATAGGGAGACTGAAAAAGGGTCCCCACTCTGGGATAAAGTCTATTTAAGCAATGGAAAGCAACCAGGTCTTCAGCTGGCTTTTGAAATTGCCTTCCCACACTAAGAGGATACACACAGAAACTTGGCCACAAAGAACTATAGCAAGAGGGTGAAGGCAAAACTACTGGGCCCAAGTCAGAAGAAGTTCAATTGTGGCCTGAGATAAGAACAACTGTTTAGGTTAAGAATTTATACACTAGTTTCTTAGTGGATTAGAACTAGCTGGCATCTTTTATTTTAACATAATAACGTACTTTCTTCTGTCTGTTTTCACTTGCAATCACTGAAATCCTACTTTTTATACTTCATAAAAACATTCTTATCAAGTCCAGTGTAAACCATTGTGCATCTTTCTTTTTCATTGTTAAAGGGGGTGAACATGTTTATGAGCTTTCTCTGTGTAATATTTTACATAGGGTTAGACCAATTTATTTGGGATTTTGGTCCCTTTTGAGGGTTTCATTCCTGGGCACTGCAAATGGCCCTACATCTGAGACGTCTCAGGGCTGAACTGGTTTTGCATGTGTTGCTCTGCAGCAGGATGGTAATCCCAACTTTGTGCCTTGTGTGGGGATGACCAGAGCTTCTGGTCTAGCAGGACAGAGTGGTGGGGAGCCCCAGAGGGCAGAAAGATGGGCATCAGTCTTTGATCAGCACATCAGGGGATATCCCAAAGGGATTTCTGTGATCCAATCCTTCACACATATCTCTTAAAGACATTTAAAATCATTAACTCAGTAGAGAGACTAGATTCATGTCACATTACCACAATATGTAACCCACTAACTCTCCTTTGACCTAGGACTGCTAACTTGATAATTGCTCACTTCATTTTGAATGGTTTCCTGTGATGTGTTAGCTCCTTATGTTTAACAGTCTGCCCACTTTGCACTTATTTGTGACACTCGGATTATCATTTAGAGACCTGAAGAAGAGATCAGTGGAACTCAGAAGTTTGTCTTTTTTACCAGCTGCAGGTGAGCAAATAAAAGATATTACATCACACACAGTGTGTCTTATTTATATAAGTTAGAATTTGTCAGACAAATTTTTAAAATGTTAAATAAATCAAAAACTGTTTTGTAATTTATTCATGTAAGAATCTAATTTTTTTCCTTTCTGGTCTCTTTGTGGCTATGTACAACTAAGACAGCCATCTTGACTTATCTCACCAGCTATAAGAATGAGTTGCTCTGGCTGATAAATAAATTGATTCATAATCGATGAATAAATTGATTCTGCTTGATTGACTTTCCCAGAGAGGACTAGACACATTTCTTTTATTTTTTTTTTTAAACAAGTGATTCTTCTATCTACCAGCCTTTTGAGTGATCCATCGCATAGATATTACACTTTTTAAAAACAGGCACACTCAATATTCATGTAACCTTGAACAAGGCTTGAAAATGGCTTCAACAAACTTGACATGACATTTAAAGTTTTTGGTTATTCGCTGAAAGATGTTCCATCATCCCAATAGTAATGACTTTGGAGCATAGGCAGTCACTCATGACAGTGTGTTTTATGTGAGTGCTGAAAATTCCTACCGAAAACAGCTTGTACATTCCAAGACGGCTGCTGAAGATATTTACTGCACTGTCACTCCCTGACCAGGGGCTTACAGTGATGGATGAGTATTTTACACACTTTCTTGGACAATCTCAACAAATTTTATAAGTATGATCACCTTTTGGCTTTTGGAAGAAAATAAACACCCTCCTTTTTCCTCCTGTATCAGATGGACAATTGTTACTTAAAATCTAATAGAGCTGCAATTTTCAAGTTAGCTGAACAGTTAAGCTCAATTTTATATATATTGTATGCTGCAAATAACACAATAATCCACATGGCTATAGCTGCACACATTGAATCTCCCTAGAACACATAAGACCAAAAGAAAAGAGCTTTCAGCAAGTGAGAACACGAGCATACACACATTATATGCAATTTAAAATAATTGTAGTATTTACATGTTTATATACATTGCTCCATTTAATATTTTTACTTAATAATTGTATTATATTAAATCTGTACAAACCTCTGGGGGCTTTAAGATGCCGTAGGACTACACTGTTTATATCAATAGAGTGCTGTCTGTCTCGTAACATTTACTGCCATCTGTATTCTGTTGGTCAAAAAGATGACGGGTGGGCAGGGGTGAAGAAGGAACCCTTAATTTTCTGAAGCTCTTCCTTTCCTTTCCAGAAAATTTAGGGATTGATATATGATGGCCTGTAAACATGAAAGACTGAAACTAGGATTTCCAGAAGAGCCTAAATGTGTTAGGCATGCCTTTGAAAATTGCACTCTGAGGTCTTATTTTCTCAGCTAAAGGTATTGAAAGAAATGTTGTGATATAAATCTTGGCTTATGCGTCAAGCTGTCCCGGAGAGGCCACCTACTAAAGATAAGTAAGTTTTGTATTCGTGTGAACTCTGACCTTGGTTTCTTACAGTACTGGAAACAATGGAGCTTTAAAATAATGAGGTCCTGTTTAAGTGAAAGATTTAAGCATATCTTTAAATCCCATTGATTTCACTGGAGAACAAGTTGCCGGCAATGAACATTCTCTCTACCTGAGTATTGTATAGGGAGCCTAGGTATCTAACCAAGGGTTTCTGGATTACAGTGGATAGCTAGGTGTCTAAAAGTTAAATGTTGTAATGCTGAGTCTGGAGCCCTCAAAATCCCTTTATGGACCTTGGCCTAAAACCATACAACAAATCTAGAATTTTTTGGATATTAGGTTTGAAATTTTCAAAACTAACTATGGGTTTTAATCCAATGAATTACATTCATTTTAATGAAACTTGTGTGGCTAAATCTACTAGGTGGCTTTTATAATTTGAAAATTGAAGTTAATTTGATTTGTGTGGGTATCTATACTGCTTTGAAAAACTCATCCTATTTACGTCCTGAGTTTATAGTTTGTCATCTCTGCATCACACTAACATGTGTCTGAAGTTTCAATGGTTTATAGTATTTTACTTCCTGTCAAACTATTTTATATTGATATTTCTTAGATAATCTATTCACAGCACTAGCCCCCGTAAACATCTAGCCCATTTAAAGTGCACAACTTCCTCAGTTTAAGCAAGCTCCTCCCAATCAATCAGTCACAGCACTACAGAAAAAAAAGACATTAAAATATTATTCCTTCCTCTAATGCCAAATAATTAGGATTTGCACAATGCCTTAAAGTTTAGCAGATTCTGTGTATGTAAGATGAAGAGGTCTCCAGAATCAAAGAGACTAAGAAAGCCCATGCCACCAGTAGTCCTTATTTTATTCAAAGGGAGTTCCAGCCCCAATATTATCTGTGCCATGAGGTAAGATGTGGTCTCAGGTAGGTGTGTCCAGGCCATTTGCTGCTTTTATAATAGGTTAAAAACAATGCCATAAATTTTATCTAGAAACCAATAGGTGGTAATGGAAGATCATGGAGCAAGGGTGGAGTACGTAAGGCCTGCAGGTCAGATCTGGTTCCCGGCTTATCTTTATCTGGCCCATGGCTAGTGCTACAGCCTGCTGCAAGTCTGCTGTGCCCCAAGTTGTGAGAGTGGAAGCCAGGACCGTGAACTTTTTTATGTTTGTTTTCTTGATTGTCACTTGGGAGGTAAGGGGTTTTTTTTGTTTGTTTTGTTTTGGTTTTTTTTTTTTGCTTCTTATTTTTGTGTGTCCCCTGACTGATTTTTTTTCTGTGGGTCAGTGGCCCCCAACCGAGAAAGGCTCTCCACCCCTGCCATAGAGCAAACAATCTGTCTGACACTACAGAAACATTCTCAATAGCCAAAACACAAACATCTGTTCCTAGAATTGTGTTACTTTTTAAGGGTTCACTCCAAACTTCCACTGAAAATAACAGTATTTCCTCTTTCATTTTAATGGGTGCTTCCCCGGCCTTTTAAACAAGGTTTGGATAATAGAATGTATATGTGCTTATTTGCATAGCAGTGTCACATTTGACGGTTATCACTCAAATATTTCCTGTTTAATATAATGGCCCTCTTTTAATCATAACAACATAAGTTATGTTTACATATTTCACTTTACCTCTGATGTTTTGTCTAATTAAGTATATATAGGATTATTTCAGCAAGAAAAGTACTATTTGGATATATATCAATAATGGATCCTAAAGAGAAATTTGGGAGAGATTCATTTAGATAGCCTTGAAATGGTAAAGTGTCTGTTTTTTTGATCGTGTTCCTCTGTTTGAGTAACTATACTTTTATAACATTAGCAAGAATAAGAGTGGGGTATTAATGTACCAGGCTAATTCTCAGCTGTTAAGTCTCAGCTGTGTGCATTTTCCAGAGGAAAGATGACTTAAATTAGGTGGTTCTGTACCACCAAGAATTCTCCTAAAATAGAGGCCTCTTCCAGAAGCTTGAGTCAATACTGACACCTCTTATGTTGGCTGCTTTTTTAGGCTACGTTTACACTTAGAGTTGTGGGTCTGATTTCTACTGCATACTGAGCTACCTATGTTAGCTCTGCTTGAGCTACTGTGCTAAAAATAGTGGTGTTTCATAGCATATGATGGGAGGCATGGGCTTGTCTCCCCTGACACAAACCAACCCAGATTCCTTTGATACCCACAAAGCCACCACTTGCCGCTGCCCCTGTCATAGAGCAAACAATCCATCTGATATTACCCATACCCATACTAGCTACAATGCTATTTCTAGTACACTGGCTCAAGCGGAGGTACTGTGGATACCTCTACATAAACTATGAACTCCCCTACCCTCAGTTCATAGTGGAGCTGTAGCCATAGTGAATGGGAATAGGTCCTCTCTGCATCCAGCTGACAAAATGGTTGCTGCTGTATACTACACCCGAGACCAGGCTGTGTGCATGCACAGACTCTTAATATGCATCCTCTTCCAGCTGAGCCCAAGGTTTCATGATTACTCACAACTTGGAATTTGCCTTTTATTGAACATTGTATGATGAATGAATAAGAATCATTTACGCTTTGTAATTAGTGTGAGTGTTTCACTAAATTATTTAGGTATTGGACTGTTTTGAAGTGCAAGTCTCTGTGTGTAAATAGGGTGTTCAGATTTGTCTTGGATGTACTTTAAACTGTGGAAATCATAACAAATTACATGTTATAGTGAGATTTCCCCCCCACATATCCATTTTAATAGGGCATCTTCTACTGAATTCTACCTGGTAAACTTAACTGATTTTTTTTCCCATTAGGGCTTGCTTTTGTTTTCTGTAAAATTCTGATTTAATAGAGTGCAAGGTTGCTTCCTGTGAAAAAGCTCTGCACAAGCTAGTGAAAGCATGAGCGTTAGTTTAAAACTCTTTGTGCTGTGCATGCAAAAATTTTACCGGAACAGAAAGTTTTGTTTTGTTAAGCCCCTCAGATTTCCTTTGCTCTAAGGCTTGAGCTGGTCCTCATTTTCCAACAGCATTCTAGTGCCTGGCTTTCTATCATAAGCTTATTTTTACCTATTTCTACTGCTTTCTCCAAACCTGATTATTTGCAAAGTGGCCCAACTCCAGGGTTCAATTACAGTTCTGTCCTTTTCCATGCCCTCTCTCTACCCAATTTCATATCTCTGCCAGTGTCAGCTCACTGTAGCTCTAAGCAGGAATATTCCCTCTCACCCTACTAAAAAAGCCATGTTCTTATAATAAAAAACAAAAACAAATGGGGGTCCTCTTCAGCTGCTTGGGCCTGTATGTAGGTCTGACATCTGCCAAAGTTGTGTATGTTTGAGCAGGGAAAATATCTATCTGTGAATCTGGAACTGGGAAATATTTGCTATGCTGAGAATACATAGGCTGATAAATCAAGGGAGATGGGGAATAATTTTAAAATAGGGTAATTTTGATGTCCTAGTCTTTTGAATCTTTTAATCATAATTTTTCAAACAAATCTCCTGAAAATATTCTGCTACTAGTCTATTTTAAAGCATACCAAGTTGTAAATAAATTGGTCAAACTAATGACTAATGAATAAACAGTGAACGTATTAGGGAGATCTAGACTCAGCTTGAACTAAGATTACTACAAAATCCCATAGACTCTCAGAGAATCATTGTTCACTTTGTTTGGCTGTGGTATTTCTCCTAGCCCTAGTCAACATAAAGGAGTTATTTCGAAATAACTCCCCTTATTTTGAAACAACAGGCAAAGTGTCCAAACTTCTAAACTTGTTATTTTGAAATAACAGGCTGGTTATTTTGAAATAACAGCTCCTGCTTTCCACAAGGAATAATGTTTATTTCAAAATAGTTATTTTGAAATAGCAATAGTGTGAATGTTCCTCTGCTATTTTGAAATAACTACTCTCCAGTGCTTTCTGGGGCACTAAGTTGGGGTAGTGCATCCACATTCAGGGTGTGTCTACACTGAACCCTTACCTCAAAATAGGCTACGCAATTTGCTCTATGCAAATTGTATAGCTTATTTTGAGGTAATTTCAAAAAAGATTTTTTTCAAATTTTTTTAAATAAAGCGCTATTCCAACAAGTCCCTTAACCCTCATGGAATGAGGGTTACAGAGACACCAGAATAGCACGCCCATTATTTTAAAATATATTTCAAAATAACAGGCACGTTTAAAGATGTGGAATACCTATTTCAGGATACTTCTGGTATCCCGAAATAATGCCGCTGTCCAGACGTAGCCTAAGGGAGCCTGCCTAGGACTAATTTTGAGGCTTCTCTGTAGTGTGGACATGCTACTTCAAAATAGTTATTTTGGGAGTTATTATTTCTAAATAAGTTATTTTAAAACAATTTCCTAGAGTAGACATGCCCCCAGCCATAAATATCAGATATTTGCTCCTGTTGCTCCATTGTGGTAGAATTCTTTACCTTAGAAGAGTCACACTAGGGACTTGTTCTATTGAAATTCAAAACTTTATAAGTCATTTTGCTAGGTATTAAGTGAGGGAGAGGGAAAATTTGGTCCCTTTTTAATTAAAAATTCAGAAGCTTCATTAGTTACCCTACCACATCTTTTCATTTTAAAATTACAATAGGATTCTTACTGACCTAAGATGACATCCTCAGGACCCTCTATACTGCTGGACATCATGCTTTACAGGTGCCACCTGCATTGTTGCCTATAAGGCTCATTCACCCCATGATAATCTCTGCCAGCTGCCATAGCTGCTTCCCTAATTATCAGGCTTACTGCTAAGATCTAGGAAATGTACTTTCACTCTAGAGGCACTGGCATGGCTGTTGTCTGATTTGTAATGCCGATGTGACTGGCAAAGAGATTCCTGGGAATGATTTAAAACTCAGAAATCGCCAGGTATTGTATCTTAGCAAAGATTCGGGACCCTACTGTAATTTACAGATAAGAAAGGAGTGTAATTTATCAGCTTAAAAAAGCAGTGTTGAGACCAGATCATATAAATCTATTTAGCTACTTGTAATTGCTAGCTGGCTAGTATCACTGGGAATCAAACTACTCAATGTAAGTTTGAACTCTTCTGTGCTATTAAACTAGACTTCAGGAGAAGCAGCCCTATAGCCCAACACCTGTCCACTGGCAACTGTTTTAGAAATGACATCCTAGACATGGTTACAGACAATTTTTCCTCTCTCCACAATACTGGATCAGTTCTCTCTCTTACTCATTCTAAGGCCATGTCTATTCTCTGCACTTTCTCCAATTTATGCCCAGATTAGTTTCCCATACTCTACTTCCCTTGATATGCAGAATATGTAGAGCCAAATACGCCTTTCCTTGATTCATGCAAACCCTCCCAAACACAGCTTGTTTATTAACAAGAGGACTAGGGTTATAAAACACACTAAGTCATTTTGTAATTAAAAAAACAGCCAGAACAAACCTGCTGCACTACTGACACACCATATCTAATAAGATGAGAGAGTTGATCAGCAAGATAAACCAGCCAAAAGCAACCTTACAGATGTTGCTCCCTTGTAAAGACAAACGAGAAAAAACAATCCTTAACCAATGTTGTTTCAGATGTTTTCACACACTTATTAAACAGACAGGGTTTATGATGTGAAACTCTTAGCACAATGAAAAGACCAACAAAACAGAGACTCAATCCTGTAATTCTTAATCAGGTAAAACTTCTCGTCTTCAAAATTCAATCTATTAATGTTTTGTTTTCTTACATCTGAATTTCCTGAACATTGCTGTTCATCAAAATAGATTATTAAAAAATTGTTATGAGATCATCTCATTTGTCTGGAGATTCTTATATTTTTGCTATTGAAATACTTTCTACTGAATTAACTTCCAGAGAATTTTGTCTGAGTAAGGACTCTGGGATGATTTCTTTGTTTTATAAACATAGAATGTGAACCCTCTGGAATTCATTTTTTGTCTTTCAAACAAACAAACCTCCAATGCCAAAAATCAATTAAAAATAATCTTCTGATCACCTAAGCCCATCCAGCAATAAGTCTTTCTAAATTATTTTGATGAACAGCCATGCTCAGTAAGCTTAGTTAATGGAAAATTGTGCTTAATATTTTCCTTCCATTTAAATGGTGACTTAGTATGGAACAGCACACAATGATATCCATATAGGCTACTGAGGGGTATTTATTTTCTCGAAATGTGAAAAAGTGTGAAGTGTGTGAATAAGAAGAAACACTGATTCTGAAGACCTGCTGTGAACTTCAGGAAGCAAATTTATGCTTGATCTTTTGGAGTTCTTATACCCCTTCTACTCCTGAAATACAGAACAATTAATAGTGAATACAAATAACTTCAAGATTCACTGAAGTAAAGCTATGTGTTTTTAACCACAAATAACTAAAATAAAAAACTATATTTTAAATAGCTTTATTGTATTGCAAGAAAATGCACGCTTTCTTGATACTTAAGACACATTTGATTTTTTATGTAAATGTTTTACATTGTTTGTACACTAATCACTTTGGTTAAAAAGTAAAGCAGCAAATGTGTAAGAAAGATTAATAAAACAGCACTGCATGCTTACTTGATCATAGTTTTCAATGTAAGACATGATAAAATTATAATTGAAAGAAAAGAAATGCAGATGTAATCCCATTAGATTTCCTTAATTGAATCTCTGATTTACACAGGGCAAATACTACAATAGCCTAAGGGAATATTTCCTAAATTATTGTCTTACTGAGAGTCTATATCTAACTACCGAAGGCAGAAAATTGTTGCAGAACAGAAATGTGTCTTCTATGGAGAAGGTCTAATATTCTGACATTACTAATGAATTCATTCAAGTATGGACCTCTAGTCCTGAGCTTAGCAGCGTGGGTAGTAAACAGCAAAACTATGTAGCTTGTAGAATCAGGATTATTCATTATGGAGGCGTTCTTTTTTATATCTCTGTACGTTGCTCTTGTAATATCCAGAAGCATTCTTCAAAAGTAATCAGAAACATTGCAGTAGCTGCAGACCTTCTGTATTGCATCACAGCACTCATAAAACCCAAGATACATCTCCTCCCTCTATAGCACAGCAGAAGCCACTTAATGCACTTTATAGTCACTTTTTATTAGTTTAATAGTTTTTAAAACAATTTCTGTGATTGACAAAGGCAGGATTAGAAAATGTTCCTGAATTGCTAAAGAAGTGTGATGAGCTGCTAACAACTTATTTCATTTATACCCTGTAGCCATGGCCTAAACACTTGATGAACTGCCAGCTGCACCGAGATGATGTCACCATACCTCTTTCATGCAATTTCTTACACCTTATAGCTTTAAAATGGATCCTCAAGAACTGTACCAATCAAAACCACATGCCACTCCAGAATTAAAGAAGCAATACTGAATAGTGTATTTTTATAAATCCAACCTCTTATATGCATTTAAAAGTTGCTGCTCTTCTAGGTAGCCATAAACAATATGGAATTTAAAGGGAAAAAAACCAAATAAATAAATTCAGGTAGCTGTGCTTTACTAAGTGTTCAGAAGCAGGAGATAATAAAAAAATATTTTCTTTGTTCCAGAAGAAAAAGAGAAATGCCAGTACTAAATTATGTTATGAAAGGGAACTGACTTAGTTTGCATGGATTTCCCCTGCTTTCAAAGAACAATGTATTTGATTACAAGCACTAAACAAACTGATTTATGGAAAAAATGCACCACCTTGGACCACAGTGTGACTTTCCCATTCAACTGAGTTTAAATTAGAGGTTTCACAATTCAAATTTAGATAATATATAAAATTTCTTATCACCTGCTTGGCTACTTTTGTTACCTCCTCAACAATCATCCTCCAAATAGCTGCCCCGACTAATCCAATCAGTCTCTCTCACAATTACAAGCACTAAACATACTCTAACTATACTTTGAGAATATGTAGAACTGGAAGCAGTCTCTTAATTCATCCTAGTAATTTATTTTCTTTTACCCACATCCCAAAGCAATGATAGTAACTACTATAACAACTACTTCAAAATGCCAGGACTCAGCTAAAATCTGGGGTAAATCTGGGGATAATTTCAAATCTTATTAATTTAATTAAATTAGTTAATTTAAGAATTAACCCAGAAATTGGGCACATTTTAGATTAAATACATTTCTGTATTTTCTTAAAAACCTGCATAAACAAACAAATCCTGACCTATCTCAGTGAATGAGAAGAACCTGGAGGCACAGGAAATGGTGTTGTTTAGGTGAGAGGGGGGCAGGATCTGACTGTCATTTTCCCTCTATTTACCTCAAAAGGGTTGAACCCAGCCACTTGAAATGGATGCTAAGTTAAGAACTTGCCTCAGAGTATGCAAGAAGAGGATTGATAGAGAGGACATTAAGCTTTCCCACTTCTCCCAAACAATCATCTGAGAAAAAAAAAATTAGAGTTACAATGGACTCAAAAGGAGGCAACATGCCGTGAGATCATTCTAAGTCAGGGATGGGCAAAGGGGCCTCCGCGGGCCGGATCTGGCTCCCCAAG
>CM057845.1:253220765-253247628 GCA_030068395.1 Apalone spinifera | reverse complement strand
TTTAAATCCCTGCCTTATTTGCAATGTCGACCTGCTTAATCTGCATCCCTCTGCTGACAGAGGGATGTAGTCTAGACATACCCAAAGAGAAGGATAAACAGAGCTACTAGTAGATTAGGTGGCCACTGGTTCTGAAGTTGAGTGGTGGTACAGCCTTCTCTGAGCTATTCCCAAATCATTGTTCTGAGGGAGTTCTTTCTTCCACAGGTGGCGGCTGCAGCAGACTGTCATCTGCTCTTATCCCAAAGGGAGAAGGAGTAGCATATGGTTTCTTGACTACTCTTCTAAAATATGTCTCTTGAGAGAAGGAGGAAAACAACAGTGAGAGGCTCATGTTGCTGCTGCTGTTACAACAGGTGTGGTGAGGTGATTAAATAATCTTGGATCGTATTCATGCCATTAAAGCTCTATCAAGGAGAGCTAAACATTTCTTTAAAAAACTTCTATTATAACTTCAGTGTTGCAGATAACTTGATACAAGTCAAAATCAAGCCAGCATGCTATCTGAAGGTATACCACTGTAAACCACAAGATAGCTGAAAGCCTGCTGAAAGCTAAAAATTAGGAAGCAATTAAGCAAAGACAGGAAAAGTAGCTTTCTTTTTGTGCACAAAATGTACGCAAATATTTTCAATATTCATAAAGTGCTTTCAGAATACCTAATATAGAGCATCAGAGGGGTAGCCGTGTTAGTCTGAATCTGCAAAAGCGGCGAGGAGTCCTGTGGCACCTTATAGACTAACCAAAGTGTTGGAGCATAAGCTTTCGTGGGCAAAGACCCACTTCGTCATGCATCTGACGAAGTGGGTCTTTGCCCACGAAAGCTTATGCTCCAGCACTTCGGTTAGTCTATAAGGTGCCACAGGACTCCTCACCGCTAATATAAAGCAGTGCTATATACTAATACTATATATTTGTACTATCTTACTTCCTATATTTGGAGCACAATGTATTTGGCCTTGTGCATGTATGCAAAAAGGTAGTGGTGGGGAAGGATACAAAGAGCTTTTCCCTGCATATTAGCTGGACACAGTTATGGTCTTTGTACACTGTAGGCAGCAGTTAGATATCACGGTGAAAGGAAAATATAAAATAACTTAGAACAGGGACTATACTTTAGAATTGGCAATTAGGGCTGTCAATTGATGTGCCTTAACACTTGCGATTAACGCAGGGCAGGATTAACTTGTTAATTTTTTTAACACATTAATCGCAGGTGTTAATGCTGCTCTGCCCCTTTGAAGTGCTGCTCTGGCGCCTCAAAGGGGCAGCACATTAGGAGTCTGGGACCAGCTGGAGTCCCCAGCTGACCCCGGGCTCGGTGCAGTGCTGCCCCTTTGAAGCACTGGAACGGAATTTCAAAGGGGAAGTGCAACACAGAGCCCAGGATCAGCTGGAGTGCCCAGCTAATCCTGGACTCTGCCTTGCACTGCCCTTTTGAAGCAGTGTCACGGCGTTTCTGAGGGACAGCGCTGCAAGTACCTGGGGTCAGCTGGGGACTCCAGCTGATCCCGGGCTCCTGCAGTGCTGCCCCTTGGAAACGCCGCTGCTGTGTTTCAAAGGGGTAGCGCTAGCAGAGCCCGGGATCAGCTGGGGACTCCAGCTGATCCTGGGCTCCTGTGGTGCTGCACCTTTGAAATGCCACTGCTGCATTTCAAAGGGACAGCTGCACTGAGCCTGTGGTCAGCTGAGGACTCCAGCTGATCCCGGACTTCCGCAGCATTTCAAAGGGACAGCGTGCATGTGACGGTGAGTCGGGGATCCCCCTCATCCTGCAGCCCCGTAGCAGCAAGAACAGACTGCCAGCCAGTAGAATAGAGAGGGTTTATTGCTTCTCTGGGATACAGCACAGCATAGACATGATGTGGTTTTAGGAGTCAGGGCCAGGATGCCTCAGACCCCTTGGATTAAGGGGTCCATTGTCACCCCTAGATCCTCAGCTAAGGCTGTTTCCTTCATGTTTCCCAGACAGCAACTGCCTCGCTCTCTGACCCTACCCCCCGAACCCGGTGTTCGTCTCTGCCTCCCTCCCTTTGTCTCTCCCCCAGAGGAAGAGCCTTGTTATCTGGTAAAGTTGGGCCTAGGTGTCTGGGCTAATACACATGTGGGTGAGTCCGAGGGAATCACACATCACAGCGTAGGGGGACACCGGGTTACAGAACAGACAGCATCCCCACTACGTCATAGCATGCGATTGATCGCAATAAAATTTTTAATCATGCGATTAATCACAATTAATTTTTTTAATCACTTGACACCCCTCCTGGAAATATATATAAGAAGGGTTGCCTTGTACGTAAGGTACTGGACTGGAAGTCTGGGTTCAATTCCTGGCTCTGCCACAGATTCCCTGTTTAACTATATCATTTAACTGTTCTGTCTGGCTATGTCTACACTACAAGGTTTTTGCACAAAAATCGGCGGAGCTCCATACCTCAAGTGCGTTTTTGTGCAAAAAAATAAAATACAATCAAATGACAGGACAGAGGGCTTTTGCCAGTAGAGTTATTCCTCTCCCCATGAGGAATAACTCCTTTTTGCGCTACTGCTGTTGCGCAGAAAGGTAAGTGTGGACGCTCTGCAGTGGTTACTAGCGCAAAAAAAGCACAGGTGCATCAGAACTTTCTTGCGAAAGGGTGTCAATGCAGTGTGGACACTCTCTTGCGCAAAAGCACATCACTTTTACGATATGTTTTGGAGGTATGGACGCACTTTTGCACAAGACGTTTTTGCGGAAGATCTCTTTCGCAAATACCCTGCAGTGTAGACAAAGCCTCTCAGTTTTCTATCTGTAAAACGGGAATACTACTTTCTTCCACTCTTTGTTTAGTGTGTCTGTTTGGACTGTAAATTCCTCAGTGCATGGCCTTTTATCTCGTTTGTACAATTCTAATACAATGGGGACTAATTCTCAACGAGGGTCTCCAGATGCGATAGAAAAACAGAATACTAACAAAGCGGTTGTGGAGGGACCAGAGCCAGGCCATTCCACCTTCCACTGAGGCCAGTAGAGCTGGTCCCACAACAGAGATAGTTTACACTGTAACCTTTCTTACTGCCCTGTGCTCCTTGTGAGGCACAATGGTCATACTGGACAACTGTGCCACTGCATGTCTCCCTCTTTTCATTTGCTGAAAAGCTTTTGGTCTCTCATCTCCATGTCCCTTCTACTTACAGCTGTATCCAAGTATTCTGAGTTACCCATAGGCTACATTTACACTGGCGCGCTTTTGCACCAAAGGTATGCCAATGAGGCTTAGCGTTAGAATATCGGCGAGCCTCATTTGCATAGCTAATGATCCGCCATTTTCGCGGAACAGGCTCTTGCGCAAGACGGGACTGTCTACACTGCCCCTTCTTGCGCAAGAAAAACCCTTTTGCGCAAAGCCGTTATGCCGATTATTTTCAGGCATAACGGCTTTGCGCAAAAGGGTTTTCTTGCGCAAGACGGGGCAGTGTAGACAGCCCCGTCTTGCGCAAGAGCCTGTTCCGTGAAAATGGCGGATCATTAGCTATGCAAATGAGGCTCGCCGATATTCTAACGCTAAGCCTCATTGGCATACCTTTGGCGCAAAAGCGCACCAGTGTAGACGTAGCCATAGTGAAAAGCCCTCTAAATCAGCATCTATGAATCCCCTCAAGGGAAAATGCTCAGGGAAAGCCCCTTTTCCATAAAGTTAATCTATAAAATCTTATTTTGTTAATCTGTGTAAATTTGGGCTGCTGTTCACAACTGGCATATACATTTCACACTACAATCTCCAACTTATTTGTAAAGCATTCTTCACACTGATTATTTTTTTTGCTATCTAATCTGTCATTTTTATACAGGTTGGACTTCCCTGGTCTGGCACCCTTGGGACATGAACTGTCCCAAGCCAGGGAATTTGTCGGATCAGGGGAGGTCAGTGCTCTTCTGCTGGGTGCCCTGCTCCTGGGCCCTGGCATGGGCTCCCCACCCTATTGCCCCAGGGTCTTCCGGGGTTCCCAGAGAGGACTGCTTGGCCGCTGCTGGCCCAGCTGCCGCAGGGTGTTCCCCAGGGTTCCTGGCTGGGGCTACCTGCCACTGGTCCTGCTGTACCAGGGGTTTCCCAGCTGGGGCCGTCCCGCCACCCTTCCTCGCTGCTAGGGCTGCCCTGCTTCAGCTGGGGAGGTTCTCTGGCAGAGGCTGACCCATCACCCCGGCCCCGTTGACATCAGGGCCCCGTTGCCGTTCTCGGGGTTCCTGGCTGGGGTTGTCCAGCCGCTCGCAGCCCAGCTGCAGCTGGGGATTACCCGGCTGAGGCCAGGAGCTCACAGCCACTGTCTTCCCCATAATACCAGGGGTTCCCCAGCCACCTTGCTCCGCTAATGCCAGGAGTTCCCCGGCCAGGATGGGGAGGACTCCTCAGATGCCACCTAGGCAAGCCAGGACTCCCTAACCCCTGCATTGCTCCTGGGTCTGGGGCTCTTTGGTCCAGCAACATCCATGGCACTGCTGGACCACAGATGTTGCTGGACCAGAGAGCCCCAGATTTGGGAGGTTCAGCCTGTGCTTCCAATTGTAAGAATTTGGTGAACCTGTCTATTTGTGATTTATGAATTCTGGCTGTTATGAAATTATTGAATTATAGAAGGCACCAGTGTATGTGGAATCCACTATTTGCTAACAAGGAATGAGCCACATAGCTACCAGACCAAGGACAATGGTAAGGCCAGAAAAGACCACCAGATTGTCTTTGTATAACCTCACCAACTGTGCATTGACCAAAAAATGGTTATACTCGTGTAACAGTGACTAAGCTGGGAAAAGAGTTTGACCAAATTTCTGGGCAGTGAGAGGAAAGGGGAGATTGGAAAATCCCCAGCACCTGAACCAAGGATACAGGTGATAGTGGTGGAACATATCATATTGTAGGACTGAAAGAGCCATGTAGGAAGCTTGAGCAGGAGAGAGGGACATGCTTTTGTAATGGGGCTATCCTGTTTAATTGTGGGAACATCTGAGGAACAAGGAAGGTAAGTGAGCTAGTGGGAGAAACTGACTCCATGATTCTGAAAAGAAGCTATTAACTATAGAAGGATCCTGGGCACCCTAGAGGGATCTGTCCAAGCTCAAAATGATGTAAGCTGAGGCAGGGGAAGGATATGGAGATGTTTATTATTTTATCCAGAGCTGTGTATCTGTTTTTCTAAACAAAGAGTAATCATGTTTAGAGCCCTCTGCAAAGTCTCCCTTTTTGTTTGTTTTCGCTTTCATCTGCCCTGAAAAATTCACACTGCACATCCAGAATACCTAGATGGCTGCAGTTATGGGATATGGTGTGTTTAAACTGTGAGCATGCCTGAAGGATCAGAATTAGCCCTAGAGGAACAGTTGGACCACAAAGTTTCAGTTCTACGAAGGGGAAAACTAGGATCAGAGACAGAGGATCTGAACCAGAAAAGTGTGCTCCGAGAACCTGAGCTGAGTATCATTCCTGGCTCTTAAGACTCAGGAGGCTTAAAGCACTGAACACAATAGCCTGGTGAGTGATGAACCAGAGGGAGCTCTACAGGACTCTGTGTATGACACCAATATATAACACGTGAAAGTAATGTTATCAGTTTCCTAGCATTCTGTATTCTACATATGAGAGAAATTACCTGTGTGTGTGGACTCAGGCTTTCCTCTGTATTTAAATGTAGATTTTATTTTTGAGATACAGTTTACTGCTGAGGCTTGTCTTAAAAGTTCCAAATTCCATTTATTTATGATCCAACACAGATTCTAGACACCTTGCCACAGGTGAAAGTGAATTATTCAGCTGTTGCATCAGCCCCCGGAAGGCTGTATTTAAGAACATTAATGGCATACTACCACCATCTTTCCGGTGATATATACCTTTATGACTTTACAGTCTAAGGTTTAGAGTCCTAGCATCTATTTCACTACAAAGACTTCAGCTTAATATCAGGAATTGATTTGTGGCATTTACACTTGCCTACTTTCCTCATCAATTATATACACCTGCACTTTAGCTATTACTCAAAACAGGTATGCACAATCAGTCAGATAATGAAGGGTATATCTACTCTGGAAAAAAAAGACCTACAGCTGCAAATCTCAGTGCCTCGGACAACTGATAGAGGCTCATGCTATGGGGCTAAAAATAGCAGAGTAGACATTTGGATGGAGAGAAGGCCCTGAAACCAAGAAAGGGGGATAGTTTGGAGCAGGGGCTTTAGTCTGAACCTGAATGTCTACACTGCTAATTTTATCCCAAGAGTTCAAGCCCCATGAGCCCAAATCAGTCAACCTCAGCTCTGAGACTTGTTGCTGCAGGGTTTTTGTTTATTTTTTGCAGTGTGGACAGTGTATCCAAGACATTTTCCTTGATTTGTATTAGAATCAATGCTTATCATTATCATAATTTACAGATTGAGGTTAAATGCATTCTAAATCAGAACTTTTAAGTGGCACAGCACCTCTAAACCATGTAAACTAGCATTTACAGAAACAACCTTCAGAAGTAGAACAGAGAACCAACGCCATGACCAAAAAGACAGAAAGAACCAGAACCTTTCATGTTCTTTGATAACTCAGGAGAGAACAAAGAATAGAACTTCTGAGCCAATGAAATAAAGGGTGCTGATGTAAAAATTCATTCAGTTTCCCTTTGTCTGCCTGATTTAACTGAGCAGCCCTGCAAAGAGCATGTGTCTAGACCAAGAGGCGATATTAAAAACAAAAGGTTAGAGATCAACATGGGACATTAATTATGCAAAAGAAGCCAAACTGAATTTAATCAGAAGCAGTAGATTCCAAGCAGGAAATATTTTCTCTTTCTTGACAGAGGCAGTTAAGAAAACATTTATGGTAATACCAGAGCATCTGCTGATTACAGTCAAAGCTGCAGGACACCGACATTAAATCACTGAACCATCTTGACAGCTTCTGGGTACTCAAGTCTCATTCTAATAATAATTTGCTATGAAATACACCCAAATTTGAAAATCAGCCAGAAAATGTTTATGAAAAAACTAGGTAAAAGTCATTAAAGCAGATATAAGAGGGATTTACCTCTGACAAAACTTTTAATCTAAAATGTATGTTCAGCCATCAGACATTTTAGAGCTAAATTTAAATTGATATATCTATCAAAGAAGCTTATGGGTTTTTTAAAAAGAGAAGAATGTAATTTTATGATCCATTTTGTGCAGATTGTGATGTGGCATGTTTCTGTTTACAAGATTTTTTTAAAATATAGGTTAGCCTGTGGAAGAAGGCCTGAATCACGGTAAATGGAATTTAACTCCTGATATTGCAGAATTCTGAATAGAACATAATACTTCATTGTAATGCTTTAATTGATGCTTCTGTGTGTTGCAGAGGGTGAGTACTTGAATAATAAGTATAAAAGATATGTGAGCTGGTTGCTAAGCTAACTTGAGTAAGAGGAAAAAAAATAAAGGAGGTATACAGCCATGAATCAAGGTGATGATAGGACAATTATTCAATGAACTGTCATGGTGAAGGACTTACAGAGCACTGACCTGCACATTATCACACATCAGAAAATTACTTCGGGGTAATTAAGAGAATAATCCACAAGTGCAATCAGTGACAAAGAGAAAAATACAAATGTAAGTTATTTCCCTGAGGTTTGAGTGGTCAAATGAATTTCAGTGTTAAATGTAAATTTTTGAACAGTCCAAGAGCTCAGAGAAGAATAGATTACAAGAAAGCCCCCTGAGATTTATCAATCACTAAAGTTATCATTTCATACTTTATCAAAATTAATATCAATATTTCTCTTTCCAATTGCTTTGGAAACATTATTTCCCACAGTGCATATTAATAGTACAAAAACTTTAAAAAGGTTTTTCTGAAAGATGTTGGGATAGAAAGTTTGGTTTACATGATTGTTTCCTTTTACTTTTGGTTAATGATCTCAAAATACAATTAAGGATGTACTCTAATATGTACAAGGAATTACTGTTATCACTAATATTTTTCTACTGATTCAACTGCAGGCCTGCAACATATTTCAAATCATAGTTTCAAGACTAAAATAAAAAGATGTGCCTAAATCTTTAACTGTGCAACCTTTTTCTCTAGTTATGCATTCTTTAAATGTGACTATGTATAGAAAAGCTACTTTAAGAAAATTTTAGAAATTTCTTCTAAGCCCTATGTGGTTGAGTTCATAGCAACAAGGGCATTTTCTCCTTACACACCAAAGGAATTAAAAAAGTTTCATGAAAGTTTTGCAAACTTTCTAAAACATTGTTAAAATAGTGTTTCAGTAACACATGCAGGAAATTTTTAAAAAATCCAGAGGTGTGGAATGGCATAAAGATATTATCACCACCTGTTTGAGATAACTTCTAACTCACAAGTGGCTATGCTGCTTGTAAGCAATGCATCCATCTGAAACCCTAAATGATGAAACCTTTCTCCCTTATACCATACAATGGCATTGAAGCTTACATATATTTATTTTTTCATTTGTCCATGTCATGTTAGAATGAATCTCAGAATTAGAGAGGAAAAATTTCACATGCTGCTTAATTCCAGAAATTAAATTTGCAAGAGAGAAAAAAAAAAGTTGGTAAACATGCAAAATGTGATGTTAAATAAGAATATTTCATCGAGTAGTTTAAGGAAGCATATTAATAGGAAAAAAACTGTTAAAAGAATTTAGATAATCATTATAGGAGAAAAAGAAATAATAAATAAATGTTATATTTCAATAATAGTATGTTAGATTAATAAACAATGGGAGACCTTTTTTGCTGATCTTGGAGAAACCTTTACTAAACAAACTTCTCACAAAACTTGTGCATTTAAAAGAGCCTGATGCAATATTCCAACTTTATTTCAAAAGCAAATCTCTGAGCAGTGCATCCCTATCAGAATCTAAACAAGAAATTTCACTTGCCATATCAAATTACATATAGCTCCATCTTCTTCCAAGCATGCAGGAATAATAGTGTACTACATGAAAGAGATCCTGCTGAAATGTATTTTAAATTTATGAGGCACTTTTTTATATGCGAGTACATAATCCATTTGCAGATGCTTGACTGAGGATGTTTAGTGCTGTGTAAACTGTATTACTTTCATGTGTAACACAAACTGCAGGATGTAGCCCACTGATCCTACGCAAACATCGGCAAACAGTAATCCTAACCCTGACTAAAACACTACAATGGCAAAAGTTATAGACGAAAGGCTTTAGAATTGGACAGTCCCAAATTCAGAGCTCTGTTTCTTTCCAGCAGTAGCTACTTGCAGCACAAGGAAGAACAAAACAAAATTGAAAACTCCATGAAGATAAAATCCTGTGAGCCATTGAAGGTTCCTTATTAAGAGGACCCACTATATTGGGTGGTATTTCTGATGCCCCAAAATTACACAGGAGACTCCGAAACCTTCTGCAGCCCCGAAACTAAGCTCTCTTGTAATCTATTCTGTGGGAGTTGAGGGGAATTGAAATCGAGTAGCAGACAGTTGGTCCATATGCTGCTCAGACTCACTGTTCTACAATTTGTAGCTATTTGTGGCTGCCACTTTTATTCACATCCTACCTTAGTGGTCATTCAGCAGATGCATACTAGGCACTGCAGGTTGGGGTTCAAGATTCTGTTTCATGGCCTCACGTACATATGGCTAGACAAACAGTCCAGCACAGTCAGAGGGCTACCCTAATCTATAGTAGGTGCAAAGGTCCAGTTGTGACCATATTTTTCCCAAAGCAAAACTGGGATATTGCAAAGGACCGATCTGCACTGGCCCTGTAGGAGCCTCACCTCTCTGCCGCCTACCTGCACATGAAGCTGACTGAAGGTCCTCCCACAAAAGCATGGGATCAGTCCAATGCCCTTGTATCCCCTGCATGTGGAGCCAACTCGAGACCTTCACCCATTTGATTGTGCATGGCTGTCCCAGCCTAAGCCACTCACTCTAACCCTTTATCCCATGCAGGGCAAACAGAACAAAGGCAGATTTTTTCCCAAAAGAGTCAGGATGGCCTGAACAGGAATTAAAAAAGGGACTGTCCCCAGGATGCATGGTCACCCTACATTACAGAAGACTAATATTATGCAAAGGAACCTACTTCTTTCTTTTGCCATACCAATTTTCCCTGCTATACTGGCTGCACAAAATGGGAGTGGCATAAAAGCCTCTGTTACAACTTCAAACCATCAGAGGAACACTAGGATGACTTTCCAAGAACAAATTAATCTCACTATCAAGCCAGATTTCCAGGGCAGTGTGGTGCAAAATAAACTATTCTGGAAAATATTGCCTGGAAAATGTGCTGACACTCTTATGAAAAATCTCTCATTCATACTTTAAAGCATTGCTTATAAATATGTACACCTCTTAAAATTCAGTGACAGCATTTCACATTCTATGAACTAGATCAAGAAGAAAATATTTTGGAGGAATCAAGGAGTAACACTGGGATGGCACTCCATTCTATTTGGGGGAAAGGATGGGATTATGATTGGAGATATATAATAAAATAACTAGCCATAGAAACAATTTTTCAGGGAAAATGTAGTTATGTATTCCCAGGTAATACATAGCACTTACGGTCAAACATACCCATTTATCTTTTCCCAGATTTCTCTAAAGCCACTGCTCAGATGGGAATCATAATTCCTGATAAATGATCAAATATTTAAGGAGATATTAAATGATCATAATTCCTGATAAATGATCAAATATTTAAGGAGAAAAGTTTTTAAAAAAAACCAAACTTGTGCTAAACAATCCCTGACTGTTCAAACCACAGGCATAAAATCAAAAGACACACAATTCAAAACAGATGCAGTTCTTATAGCATATTCCATTGTATAGAATTTTAGAGGTACCTCTTCTGGTACTATACGTCTATCGTGTATATATTTATTCATAAGCCAAACATGTTGGTAAAAAAATGATGAATCAAAGAGCAGAGGTCAGCTTATCAATTGTATTGTCATTGTATATCAAGAGTTAGCAAACATCACTTCCCAGCTCATCAGGGCAATCCATTGGCACACCAGGATGCTTTGTATGCCTGTAATGTCCGCAGGCATGGAGCCTCCCAGCTTCTAGTGGCTGCTGTTTGCCATTCCTGGCTAATGGACTAGTGAAAAGTGGAGGCCAGTATGTCTCTCGGCCCATGCTGCTTCCCGCAGCTCCCATTAGCCAGGAATGGTAAATGCAGCCACTGGGAGCTGAGGGTCTTTGTGCTTGGCGTGCCAGCAGCTTACCCTGATGTGCTGGGAACTGAAGTTTGTCAACCCTGCTGTATTTTAAAAGTGGGAGTCACAAGAAACATGCTAAAGTTGTAGTAGATTTATTTTAATGTAATCTAACAAAAAACGTGTTATAATAACTGAACAAACATGTATTCGGGTACTTTCAAAAGTACAGTCTATGTTTTAAAGTCTTATATCATTCTACTGCACTTATTTAAAAAGTCTTAAAATCCTTCAAAGTCCAAACCAGTCTCCAAACAGTTCCTTAAACTCAGCTTCAGTCATAACTGCTCCTGCATTGTCATCATAATGTCAGCAATGTCGTCCTCAGACTCATGTTCTTTATAATCAGCTTCCGCTGTGTCATCAGCGGGTATGGTGTCTTCTGGCCCAGCAAGCACATTGCTGACACAGCATTTCTGAAATGATTTTTCTATCATTTCCAGGGGAATGGATTCCCACACAACCTTCACCCACTGGGCGACTAGACGGATTTCAGGCTTTATAATCCGTCCTTTATGGCCTCCACGTATTACAGCCAAAAATTTTTTAATTTTTTTGGCCACATGGATCACCTCATCAGTCTTGTGTGCCGTGAACAAGCACAGAAGGTTTCTTGAAAAGTGCTCCTGGTCTCTTATTTCCCACTTTTTCCAGCCATTCAATAGTCTCATTTTCATCCACCCATTCCTTTTCATCTGCACATACGATGACACACACAGGGAATTTCTTGTTTTTAGGCAAGATTTTTCTTTTAAAAATAACAACAGGAGGAGCTTTGATCCATTGGCCAAATATGACAAAACCACTATAAAACGGATTTTTTCATGGCCGGTGGTTTTAATAAAACTAATTTTTCACCAACATTAGTTACTGTTCTTGGGTTGCTTGGGAGATCAAATGTCATCGGTGTTTTATCCATATTTCTTATTTGTCACAACGCAAATGCATATTCCTTTCAATTTTTTATAATAAAACTTTGGAAAGACTCAATTTTTAATTCCAGGTCTCTTGGCAGTTTTTGTGCTTGCTTATACAAACAGAGACCATGACAGTTCATGAAGTGAGTGCACCGATCCGCTGACGCGCCACACACTGATGACTTTACTGACTTATATTTGTCATCTTTTTCAACATATGCAGAACATACTGCCGAATTCCAGTTATAATGACGAGGTAATCATTTTGTCGACATTCAACAACTTATCACTGAGATCCTTCTCCAGATGAGGAAATGAAGTGCACCTCATTGGACATTTTTTTCTTACTTTCCTGGCATGTCTTTTAGTGTTGTTTTATTTTTTCACTATTCTCTTACCTGCTTCTCATTGATACAGAATTCCCAAGCAGCAGCACAATGTTTGTTTGTTTCTGCATATTCAACAATTTTTAGTTTGAACACTGCATCATAAGCAGGCCATTTTATTTTTTATTTCACCATTGCTCATTTTAAATACTACTATAAAAATCTTACTAAATAATTTAGTTATAGATTTTGTAGGAATTTATAGAGGAATGTCACTTGCTTTATCACTGTCAAATTATAATAGTTCTTTATTTGAAAGCAGTCCTATAGATTGGCATGTCTGTGGTGATAACAGACTATTTAAATTTTATTATAGATGTCATCGATTCTGCACATTATATTTTCAGATTGGCTACAGACTTAGGAGGTCCAGAGATCAACATGCATGAAGACATCAAATTACACAGTAGCAGACTGACACCAGTACCATAGTACTATCATTCATTGTATTTTTCTGATTAACTTGTAAGGTCTAGTATTTTGTGAAACCAAAGGGTCAAATTTCATGAAGATAAAATTTAAATAAAGATAACATTTTAGCACATTTTTTAGACAAGCAAGTCCAGAATTGACTGGTGATCTACAATATGGCTCACTTTGGCTCCTCACTTGTCAGTGTAAGCAGCTGGTGCTCCAGGAGGTTTGTTTACCTGGATTGTCTACAGGCATGGAGCCCCTCAGTTCCCAGTGGCTGTTGTGCACCCTTTTCGGCCAATAGGAGCTATGGAAAGTGGTGTGGAGTGAGGGACATGCTGGCCACCACTTCCTGCCACTCCTGTTGACTAGGAATAGCAAATCAAAGACTCTGAAAGCTGCAGGGCTCCATGCATAGAGAAGCTCCAGCTAAACGAACATCCTGATAAGCCAGCAGCTTACCCTGATGAGCCAGGAACTGAAGTTTGCCAACAGCTGAAATATAGGGTTGGCTTATGAAAGGGTCATAGTGTTTTGTCATTTTTACCTATTAATCTTGGGGGGAGGAGGTTGGCTTGTAAACAAATGTAAACAATGAATGAATATATGCAGTATATATATATTTTTAATATTCTGACTGAACAATCATGTATGAACTATTAAAGGCTGGTTTAAATATGTAATTTGCTTATTTTTTCTTCTTCTTAGATATTAATATTATTATTATTATTATTATTATTACATTATTAAATGTCCTCTACATTTAAAAATATTTTAAGCATTTTTAATAACAAGTTTGACTTTTCAGCATATTGGTATAAGTGTAATTGATTATTATTTCAACACCAACTCTTATTATTATAATTAGTTGAAATAATTTGATTATGTAGTCCATTCCCATTAACAATGTAGGATCATTCCCTCAGTGTGTGCTGTGTCTATTCTAATATTAGAAGTCTTCTTTTTTATATAGGAATCTGCTCCTGAATTACAATTCATTGAGGTCTCAGACACTGATTCTGGGTTTGAGGCTGTCATCCTACATCCCAAAGAAAGATGTCAGATAATGCCTTTTTCCCTAGGAATATGCCCTAAAGTTACAAAGCTAGAAACAGTATCTAGCTCTATCCAGTTGACTTGGAAACAATGAAACCAAGTGATTGGGTCCACTCACAATAGACCGGTGACAGTATAGTGGATTCTGGTCAAGTTGTAACACAATATTTGACTGATCGCCTGTAATTTGTATATTTAAAAAAATCTGAGAAAGTTCTAAAAACATGCTCTTAAAAGTTCTTAAAAATTAAGAAATGTAGTTCAAATATAGGACTCTTTTTACGTAAAATCCCTTCAAATATAGCCAATTCCTGAAAAAGCGGCTTGGGCTTGATACTTCATCCAGCCTCTCTTGATTAGGTGACACAGCAACAGAATTTCATTAGCAAATGTTGCTGGTGTGACATTTTGGCATATAAATATCCTTCACTATTATTTATATAGTGACAATGGTTTGTGATATGCTTTATATTTTTTATTGGTTTGAACTAGTTTAAACCTAGATGTAGAATCGCTAGAGTATTTTCTCTAATTATAAAAAAATGCATTGATTTAATTCTTTTTTTTTTCTTCCTAGTAGAGCTGTTAAAATATATATGGGAAAACAAAATGAAAAAGGTGAATATTATAGGATAAAATAAAGAGGTTCACTAATTTGAAATGTCTGTTACTGTACTAGAACTTGAATTTATGCTTCCTAACCTACAAGTATGAAATGTAAATATTTGCAGGTTAGGAAGTATAATTCCAAATAAGCTATCAAACCAAAAATATACAAACACCTGGAGAACAAAATCCATCTGTCTGAGTGAATTTAGAAGCAATTTTTTAGCTGTGTTAGTAAAACCTTCATGCAAAATTTATTCAGTGTGAATAATTTACTCAGTGCATTTCCATAAGCATCATAAAATGCAATAGCTGATAAAAGATGAATATTCAAATCATCCCCTCAATTTCTAGCAAATCACAGCCATAGCTTTCTAATTATTAAAATTATTACATTAGGAGGATTTATTATCACAAACATGAAACATTAACTTTTGCCACATATGAAAATTAACTTTTATGTAACATCTCAAAACTGTGTTCTAAGATCAGAGAGAAGGTACAATCAAATGTAGAGTGCTATTTTAGCATATTAGCTCAATACTGGAATCTACGGTACCATACTCTTCTCTAATGAGAAACACCAATCTATAGCTTTACACACTATCGCAAGTAAGACAATGCTTGCTATGTAAAAACTTTATTGAAGGTCATGCTTTTCTAACAAAAGAGAAATTAAGTAGCAGAATAGAAAATGCCCCTTATTTCAGAGAAAATGAATACTCTTAACAGAGCCAAGCAATTAAAAAGATATGCACTAGTACCCTTTTTAGTAATCTAATATGTATTGGAAAATGTCTGGTGCTCCTAACGTGGCCACAGTGTACTAGAAGAAATGATTTTTTTTCTTTTGGAAAAAAACAAATGTTACTCTAAATTACCTTTTATATGAAGGACCTTCAACTTTGTAAAGATGAATTTCCATCTATGATTAAAAATCAATTCCATTTTAATTGCTTCCAGGCTAATTGACTGCTTTCTATTCAGATAAAGTATTCCTTTTACTCTCTGTGATCTAATGCTTTTAAGCAGCGATCAGAAAAATAACCTGCCAAAAATTTTAAAAAGTAGGATATTTTATTTAAACAAGTTCATTTTAAAAAAAATCGATTATCATTGTATAACTTTTGCTTGGTTTCAGTTAAAAGAAATACTAGACAGGTATTAATGGTATACTATTAGAATATAAAACTAAGGGCAGTTTAAAAACCTGTCACTTGATACAATTACTTTTTCACAACATGAGGAATTATTTTTCATACAGAATGACATGTTTCCTTATGTCACAGTATTCTTTCTTGGAAGCTGTTACAATGATAGGGAGGACAAATGCCTGCCATATATTACTATGCATTCCATTACAATGGGTTCATTCATATTTATAATACAATCTGTGATGTTGATGCAATCACTGTAGACCTCACTGTTATTTCAAACAAATCCATAACTGAGAAAAAGGCAGGCTGTTGACAGGAGTTAATGTGGGTTTTACTCTGTTTACAATTGCTTTCTAATCTACTAAATGGCTGTGAAAATTGATGCACTGTTAGAAGAGCTTTTATACACTACTCCAGATAAAGGGCTGTTGTGCTGCAGTAATCTCAGTAATGCTAAATTGAATTTTTGACAGTGGTTTTTGTTTTCACAATTTGAATGTGACAAGGTAGGCTACTAAATTTATGATAAATTTATTTCCATCAGTGAAAAGTGTTTTCCGTTTTTATTAATTGAGATGTTTATTGCTGTTGTGGGGGAGGAAGGGAGAGGAGAAATTACCAATAATTTTGTTAATATCGCTTTAAAAAAAACCCCAACTGAACCCACCCGGGCTCTGCAGCTATGTAGACATAACTGAATCCTGAAGGCAGAAGACATGACAGTGTATAGTTTGCACAGCTGCTCAACTTCTCACTGGAGTAAAGGCAGACTTTGCTCAGAAGTGCTATATAACGGCATTGGATCCTGGTAAGATGACATGATTATACCGTGTTTCCCTGACACCCTAGTAGAGGGAGAGGGTTCTTCTCTAGAAGACTAAAAACCATGGAGTTCATAGTAGTCACCCTATGTGTTCAAAGAGTGTATTCTTTGGCTGATTGCTTTGTAAAGCAAAAGAGTCAAGAAGAAAGGATGCAGCCTCCTTAGCTACAGATTCCCTTCCAATGTAAGGTAATACCTATGTAAAATTGCACAAAGCATGGAGTTGGGAATCTCTGTGAGACAGCAGTGCTACAGAAATTCCTTTCTGGTAAGTAAAAGGGATGGGTAGAGAGAAGAGAACCTTATCTCTAAACATTTAAATTCCACATTTAATTTAATGTCCCTAGAAGTTGGAAAACAACTAATTTATGATTATTTATTTAGCTTTTTTTACATTATTTAGATTGAAAATTTAACATATAAAAAGTCTGACATGGTGAATTAAGTTAGCAGGTTTTTTATGGTAGTTTTATTTCTCAGGGAAGGCTCTCAACAGGCTTTGGAAATCACACTGCTTGGAATAATACACAGAGAACAGCTATTACAGTGATGTAGCCCTCCCTATATACTTCAACTCTGACCTGGAGATACCACTTAGGATTATGCCCTTTCTAAATTAAATTGGAGTGTTGGTATTTAAATTAATAGGACCAGGACTTGATCCCTGCAGGAAAAAGTTTAGCTTCCACGTGCATTCAATCTTTGGGGCCAAACGCGGACTAGAATTATTCTTTTACAGCTTCGGAGTGCTGTATGGAAATACTCCAGATTTATAACAATGTGACAAGAGTCAGAATTTGTCTTTTACTGTGGCTGCCACTAATGATGTAAATGAGCCCCAATATTTCTGTTGTCTTAGAACTGGACTGGCAATGCCTACTTATTCCAGGCAATTGAATAGCCTTCAGATAACGACTTTCTGTTACCACTAAACAGGGCTGCTTTCCAATTTCTAACAGGTCACCTGGAGATGTAAGGCTCCATATTCTGGTTTTATAGAGGACTTTAATCACCCTGACATCTACTGGGAGACTAATACAGCAGTACACAGACAATCCAGGAAGTTTTTGGAGAATACAGGGGATGACTTTCTGGTATAAGTGCTGAAGGAACCAAGCAGGGTCCATCTGCAGCTTGACCTTCTGCTCACAAACAAGGAGGAATTAGTAGGGGAAGTGGATGTACGTGGCAACCTGGGCAGCAGTGATCATGAGAAGGTCGACTGCATGATCCTGACCAAAGGAAGAAAGGTGAGCAGCAAAATACCCACCATGGACTTCAGAAAAGCAGACTTTGACTCGCTTAGGGAACTGATGGGCAGGATCCCCTTGGATGGTAACATGAAGAGGAAAGGAATCCAGGAGAGCTGGCTGTGTTTTAAAGAAGCCTTACTAAAGCCATGGGAACAAACCACTCTGATGTGTAGCAAGAAAAGCATATATGATAGGCAACCAGTTTGGCTTAACAGTGAAATCCTTGGTGACCTTAAACACAAAAAGGAAGCTTACAAGAAATGGAAACTTGGACAGATGACTAGGGAGGAGTATAAATATATTGCTCAAGCAGGCAGGAAGGCCAAAGCTCAATTTGAATTGCAGCTAGCAACAGATGTGAAGGGTAACAAGAAAGGTTTCTACAGGCATGGTAGCAATAAGAGAGTGATCAGGGAGAGTATAGGGTCTTTACTGGATGAGGGAGGTAACCTAGTGACTGATGATGTGGGGAAAGCTGAAGTACTCAATGCTTTTTTGTCTCTGTCCTCACAGACAAGGACAGCTCCCTTGACTACTGCACTAGGCAACACAGTATGTGAAGAAGGTGGGCAACCCACAGTAGAAAAAAAAACAGGTTAAGAACTACTTAGAAAAGTTGGATATACACAAATCCATGAAGCCAGATCTAATGTGGATGCAAGAGGAAGTTGGCTGATGTGATTGCAGAGCCACTGGCCATTATCTCTGAAAACTTGTGGCGATCAGGGCACGTCTCGGACAATTGAAAAAAAACAAACCCCAAATGAAGTACCCTCCTTTAAAAAAAGGGAAGAAGGACAATCCAGGGAACTACAGACCAGTCAGTCTTACCTCAGTCTCTGGAAAAATCATGGAGGGGATCCTCAAGGAATCCATTCTGAAGTACTTGGAAGAGAGGAAAGTGATCAGGAATAGTCAACATGGATTCACCAAGGGCAAGTGATATCTAACCAACCTGATTACCTTCTATGACAAGGTAACTGGCTCTGTGGATATGAGGAAGGCATTGGATGTGATATACCTTGACTTTAGCAAGGCTTTTGATTCGATCTCCCACAGTATTCTTGCCAGCAAGTTAAGGAAGTATGGATTGGATAAATGGATTGTAAGGTAGATAGAAAGCTGGCTAGATTGTTGGGCTCAACAGGTAGCAATCAACGGCTCGATGTCAGGTGGGTGGTCGGTTTCAAGGGGAATGCCCCAATGGTCTGTTCTAAGTCCGGTTTTGTTCAACATCTCTATTAATGACTTGGATGAGGGAAGGATTGCATCTTCAGCAGGTTTGTGGATAACACTAAGCTCAGGGGAGAGGTAGATATGCTGTAGGATAGGGTCCAGAGTGATCTATACAAATTGGAGTTTTGGGTCAAAAGAAATCTGATAAGGCTCAACAACTACAAGTGAAGAGTCCTGCACTTGGGACAGAAGAATCCCAAGCATTGTTACAGGCTGGGGACCAAGTGGCTACGCAGCAGTTCATCAGAAAAAGACCTGGGGATTACAGTGGATGAGAAGCTAGATGAGAGTCAACAGTGTACCTTTGTAGCCAAGAAGGCTAATGGCATATCAGGTTGCATTAGAAGGAGCATTGCCAGCAGAATTAGAGAAATGATTATTCCCCCTTTATTTGGCACTGGTGAGGCCACATCTGGAATACTGTGTCCAATTCTGGGGCCCCCATAACAGAAAGGATGTGGATGCATTGGAAAGGGTCCAGCGGTGGGCAACCAAAATGATTAGGTGGCTGGAGCACTTGCCTTACGAGGAGAGTCTGAAGAATTTGAGCTTATTTAGTCTACAGAAGAGAAGAATGAGGAGGGATTTTTAGCAGCCTTCAACTACCTGAAAGGGGGGGGAGGGAGGATTCCAAAGAGGATGGAGAGAGGCTGTTGTCAGTGGTGGCAGATAACACAACAAGGAGTAATGATTTTAAGTTGCAGTGGGAGAGGATATTAGGTTGGATACTAGGAAAAACTCTATTACTAGGAGGGTGATGAAGCAATGGAATGGGTTACCTAAGGAGGTAGTGAAATCTCCATCCTTGGAGGTTTTTAAGTCCCAGCTTGACAAAGCCCTGGCTGGGATGATTTAGCTGGGGTTGGTCCTGCTTTGGGCAGGGAGTTGGACTCAATAATGTCTGAGGTCTCTTCCAACCCTATGATCCTATGATATTCTCTCACTTAGGTTCCCTCACAACACTATGTTAAAAAAGGAGTAGTCCTGTATCATGAGCTTCTTCAGATGGGCTTATGATACTATATATATTTGTTAGTCTCTAAGTTGCCACAGGACTACTTGTCTTAAAATTAGGCTATGTTTTCAAGTTAAAGCAGAGTTATTTCGGAATAACTGATATTGTTCCAAAATAACAAAGAGCACACAGCAAACTATTATTTTGAAATAATGGTGAGCTGGAGGACTTCTTGCTCCGACTCTTATAACCCTCATTTCACAAGTAATAAGGGAAGTTGAAGCAAGAGTATACTTCCTTCGACCTCCTGCTGTGTAGACAGCACCAAAAGTTCAATTAAGCTATTTCGACTTCCGCTACGCAATTGATATAACTGAAGTTGTGTAACTTAATTCGACTTTTGCTCTGCTATGTAGACATGCCCTTGGCTACCCCACTAAAACTGTTACTGCAGTGTAGGTGGAGTGGAGCAGGACATGATTTTCCCATCCTTTGAAGAGTTTTAAGATTTAAAAAACATGTCCTGATCCACATCAGGACAGAACTGGGACCTTCTGAAATTGTGTGTGCAAAACAATCCCCAGTGGGGTAAAGGCATTCACCTGGGATGTGGAAGATTCAGGGACTTGGACTGGGTTTCTCACATTTCACATGAATGCCTTAAAGTATCAGGGTTCGGAGTCTGTTTCTACTCCTTGCTCTCTGGACCAATTAATATTAAATTATTTATGCAAAGTAGAAGAGCACCAAAATGAGTACTTGGAAGAAGCTTACTGTATAACCCAGTGTTTAGTGCATTCTTCTTTGATGTGGGAGACCCAGGTTCAACTCCTTATTTTGTTGTATCTTGTACTGTCTTTGACAAAAAAAATTGTGGAAACTGATTCTTTTGAGTGTTAATGAATCCCCATATTCTGAAAAATATTTTCTCAGATACATTTCTGATCAGCTCTAAATATAGGCTGCGATTGTAAGCCCACAAAACCAAGAATTGTCAGTGTTAACATTATCACATGATCTGTCCCTTTGTGTGTATTACGATAGAGAGCCTCATTACATTATGGGTATGTCTAATCTACATCCCTTTTTCGATAAATTAGATATATCGAAATTGCAAATGAAGCTGCTTTTTTAAAATAAACTTGGTCAAGATGGGTATCTTTCGACAGAAAAGAACGGTTACTTACCCCGTAACTGTGATTTTTCGAGATGTGTTGCTCATGTCTATTTCAATTAGGTGTGTGCGTGTACACATCATTGGAAGTTTTTCCCTCAGCAGTACCCTTAGGGCCAGCGGGGAGCCCCCAGGAGCGGCGCCAGTGTAACAGCCCATATATACCCCTACTGGCCCCCTCACCCACTCAGTTCCTTCTTACCGGAATACTCCAGAGAAAGGGCAACGGGCAGGATTTGGAACGGACATGAGCAACGCATCTCGAAGAATCATAGTTATGAGGTAAGTAACCGTTCTTTCTTCTTTGAGTGATTGCTCATGAGCATTCCAACTAGATGACTCCAAAGCAGAACCTATGGAGGGGGGCCAGATGTTGAAGCCACGGAGGAGTGGAGGACCGCCCTGCCCAGGGCGGCATCTTCCCTGGCTTGATGCGCTAGCGCATAGTGATTGGCGAAGGTATGGACAGAGGACCCTGTCACAGCTCTGCAGATGTCCAGGATGGGAACCTGCACCATGAAAGTGGTGGATGCTGCCACAGCTCTCGTGGAGTGTGCTCTAAGGCGTGGAGCCGGTACCCCCACTAGGGCATAGCACTCCTTGATACAAGAGGTTATCCAGGAGGAGATCCGCTGGGAGGACACGGGTTGACCCCTTGCCCGTTCAGTGATGGCCACAAAGAGTTGTAGTGACTTCCCAAATGGTTTTGTCCTGTCTAAATAAAAGACTAACACCCTGCACACATCTAGAGTGTGTAAAGCCTGTTCTTTCCCAGACGGGTGGGGCTTGGGATAAAAGACCAGAAGGAAAATATCCTGGGAGGTGTGGAAAGACGACACCACCTTGGGCAGAAAACCTGGGTGGGAGCAGAGCCTAACCTTGTCTTTGAAAAACACCGTGTAGGGGGGATCTGAGGTGAGGGCCCTGAGTTCGGATACCCGCCTGGCAGATGTGAGTGCCACCAGGAGAAACACTTTATAAGACAGGCATAGAAGGGAACATGTTGCTAAAGGTTTGAACGGGGGTCCCATAAGTTTGGAAAGGACCAGGTTTAGGTCCCACTGGGGGACAGGCTGGTGGACGTGTGGGTAGAGACTGTCCAACCCTTTCAGAAACCTGTTGACCATTGGGTTAGCAAACAGAGTTTCCCCCTCTTTCCCCGGGTGCAAGGTCAAAATGGCCGCCAAGTGAGCCTTGATGGAGGAGGAAGAGAGGTCCTGGAGCCTGAGGTCTAACAGGTAATCCAGGATCAAAGCGATCGCAGCTCGCCTTGGGTGTACCCCTTTCTAGGCAGCTCAGATACAGAACCTTTTCCACTTAGTCAGGTATATGGTCCTAGTGGAGGGCTTCCTGCTACCCAGTAGGACTTCCTGGACCCGTTCTGAGCACTGAAGTTCCTCAGTCCTTAGCCACGGAGTTTCCACGCTGTCAAATGCAGCGAGTGCAGGTCCAGGTGGCAGATCCTACCCGAGTCCTGAGTAATCAGGTCCGGGAGGAGCGGGAGGACCATAGGTCTCTCGCATGACAGGTTGAGTAGGGTTAAGAACCAGTGCTGCCTGGGCCAGGCCGGGGCGATTAAAATCAGGGACGCCCTGAACTCCCGCACCCTGAGTAAGACCTTGTGGATTAGCGGGAATGGTGGTAAGGCCCTGAGGCCAGGGGAGGAGAGCATCTCCCAGTGAGCCCTGTTCCTGTCCCATGAGGGAGCAGAATCGGTGGCACTTCTTGTTCTGCTCTGTGGCGAAGAGGTCCAGATGCGGAGACCCCCACACATGGAAGATAAATTGGACTACATCCCACCTCAAAGACTATTCGTGTCCTGCAAAGGACCTGCTCAGTTTGTCTGCCAAGACGTTTTGGGAGCCCGGGAGGTACGAGGCCGTCGGGTGGATATCCGCCCCAATGCAAAGTTCCTACAGGTGAATAGCCTCCAAGCACAGGCGAGGGGAATGGGCCCCGCCTTGCTTGTTTATATACGCCACCGCTGTCATGTTGTCTGATAGGATGAGGACAGACTTGCCCCAGAGGTGGGGAAGGAAAACTGCACAAGCCAGTCGGACTGCCTGGAGCTCCCTGATGTTGATATGCAGGAAGATCTCATCTGCAGATTACATACCTTGTGTGTGAAGGTCTCCCAGGTGGGCTCCCCAGACAGTGTCCGACGTGTCCGTGACAAGGCAGGTGGATGGTACCAGCCTGGAAAATGGTATCCTCATGGAGACCTCTGCCTGGTTGGTCCACCAGTTCAGCGCAAGAAGGATGGAGGTGGGGACCGTTACCACCCTTACCCATGAATGGGCGACCGGGTTGTGGACTCGTGATAGTCACATATGTAGTGGGTGCATGCGCAGCCTGGCATGTTGCACTACATAAGTGCAGGTGGCCATGAGACCCCGGAGGCACATGCAAGTCCGGGTGGTGGTCATTGGAAAGTTCTGGAGGTCCCTGACTGCTGCCTCTATCGTGAGAAACCGGGAATTGGGTAGGGAGGCTTTCCCCGAGGCAGAGTCCAAGGGTGCCTCCCACGAACTCTATTATCGGAGTAGGTGTTAGGGTTGACTTGTTCAAGTTTAACAAAAGACCTAGATCGTCGAAAAGTGCACGCACTACGGCGATGTGGGTTCACAGATGGCCCCCCTCAGGAGCCAGTCGTCTAGGTAAGGGAACACCTGGATACTCCTTTTTCCTGAGCGCAGCGGCTACCACCACCATACATTTGGTGAAGACCCGAGGGGCTATGGAAATACCAAATGGGAGGGCCGTGAATTGGTAGTGGTCCGGGCCCACAGTAAATGTGAAGAATTTGCAGTGATGGGGGGCGACGGAAATGTGGAAGTAAGTGTCTTAAGTCGAGGGCAGCGTACCAGTCTATAGGGGCTAGTGAGGGAATTATAGACGCCAATGTTACCCATTTTGAATTTTCTTTTGGCGATGAAGGAGTTGAGTGCTTTTAGGTCCAGGATGGGAGGCAGGTCCGCTTTGGCCTTCGGGATCAGAAAGTAATGTAAACTAAAGACATACCTCTCAAAGGGATTGTTTTGTATTCCTTCACTGATGCATCTTGAACTCCTGTTGACAGCCCAAAGTGAATTTGCAACATTTTTCTTATATGTACCTTTGCCATATGTCATTTAGTCGCCAAATAAACTTTAGTTTTTAAAATCAGGTAAGAAGAATGGAGAGCTCAACCTTGGGTTTGTTTTGTTTTTATGTTTGCTTGTTCTTCAGCAGCTCGGGATAGAGTGAAGTTTTTAGTAAATGAATGTAAAAATGTATTACAACTCAGCCCCAGTCTTCCTTTTAGTTCATCAACCCACTAACAACTTATATAGCTCCAGCCATATTTTCCTTTCGATTTCCTTTTTTCAAGGGGAATTTTAGTTTTTAAGCACGAGTGTCTTTCAGGCCTTAGAGCCTCTGATCAGTTCACTCAGAAAAGAGCGAGGGGCCTTCAAAAGGGAGGTGTTGTATGGTGTTCTGGAGCTCTGGGGGAACCCCAGAACCCTGGAGCCAGGAACTGCGGCGTAAGACCACCCCAGAAGACATTACTCGGGCAGCAGCATCTGCCACGTCTAGAACCGCCTGGAGAGCTGCCCTGGAAATCGCTCTTCCCCTCCTCGTGGAGAGCTTTGAATTCTGCATGGGAATCTCGGGTAAGTAGGTCCGTGAATTTGTCCATCGAGGCCCAGGTATTAAATGCATACCGTGACAAGAGGACCTGTTGATTTGCAATGTGGTACTGGATACCACCGGACACACAGACCTTCTGGCCTAGCAGGTCAGTTTTCTTGGCCTCCGTGTTCTTTGGGACAACGGCGGGCTGATCTTGCCTCTTGCTTTGGTTCATGGCTTGCACCACGAGAGAGCCCGCTCGAGGATGGGAAAAAAGATGCTCATTACCCTCCTGGGGGACAAAGTATCTCCTTTCGGGCTGCTTATCCATAGGGGGGGATGGACGCGGGAGTCTGCCACAAGGCTCTGGAGATCTTGGTCACCATTACGTTAATCGGGAAGGTCACTCTCGTGGGGTGGGGGGTGTCCGTGTGGAGTATGTCCACCGTGGGATCGGAGTCATCGGACACCCTATCCGTCTGGACTTCCAAACTTTGAGCCAGATGTTGGAGGAGGTCCTGGTTGCCCTGGTGTCCATGGAGGCCATGGGTGGTCTGGGGTCTCCCAGAGCCTCGTTGGGGAGGAGGATGATGATTCCTTTCGGACTTCTCTGACAGATATCCCCGAAAGTGTTGGAACCTGTGGTGTGCCAGCAGACGAGGGTAGGGGAGGTTGGCTCACCGGAGCTGCACACCCTGAAGGACCCGGTGAGTGCTGGCCGGGGGGCAACGACTGGCTGGAAAATGGCAGTCTGACCAGTGGGGTCACTGAAGGAGGGGCCCGAGGATCTGATGCAACCGAAGCCGACCAGGAAGGGGGGTTTCCCTGGGCTTGGTGATACACCCAAGGAGTCCAGAACGGCCACTGGGCCAGAGGTTGAGGAGGCCACGATTGCTGGAGCACCGGTACCGGGACTGGTTGTGTACATTGCTGTTGGTATGGATGAGGCGGACTATGGTGCCGGGAGCGGTGCCGGGAGTGGGACTGGGAGCCCCGAGAAGACCACGTGGATTCCGCCTCAGAGTCAGACGTGTACTCCAAGGTGGACCAGGGAGGAGCTGACACAGACACCTGCGGAGCAGCTACGTGCCTGGCCATAGATTCTGGCTTCCCACGGTGCCGAGGCAGAGGTGGTGGCATGATAGTACGGACGTCCGGTGCAGAGGTAGGTGCTGGAACGATGTGAGCTGTTGTTGTGGTGTGGTACCGCGGTGTATCCAGTGCTATGTCCTGATGAGGCACCGTGGGTGGGGGTGCGCTGCTCGTCGGTGACACGAGCGGGATGCCCCATGTTGCCTGGAGGATGCTGGAGTGGGGAGCGGCAAGAGGAAAGAGTCTATAAGCACCCTTGCCGCTTCTAAGGCCTCCGGTATGGAAGGTTCAGGGAGTTCCTCCAATGGGCTCGACTCCCTATGCTGGGAGGAAGGTCTGCCCGACCTGGAAGGTCCAGGCTCCGGACTTGCCAGCACTGCGTGCCCCACTGGAGGGCACATGACTAGCAAGGGACCATCCCCTGTTAGGCCTCTTCTTCTTCTGCAGTGCTGGGGACCGAGACCAGTGTCGAGGTTTCTGCGGTGCTGGTGAGGCACAGTGCAGAGGGGAATCCCTCACTGATGCCGGTGCGCTTTTAGGACCCGGTGCTGACTCCAACACCAATACCGGCCAGAGAGCCACCTCCATAAGGATGATCTTAAGACGTGACTCTCTCTCGCATTTCGTGCGCGACTTAAAAGCCTTGCAAATTTTGCAGGCTTCCGTGAGGTGCGTCTCCCCCAAGCACTTTAAACACGAAGAATGAGGGTTGCCACGTGGCATAGGCTTGTGGCACTTTTTGCAGGACTTAAAGCCTTGTGGACCGGGCATGCCCTGCTGGAGGCGCATAGCGCTCTGCGTAACAGCAACGAAAACAACAAAAGAACAAAGGAGTCTTTAACTTAACTGCAGGTACTTAAGCTAACTGAAGAAACCAAGAACAATACTGAAGACAACTATCGCTAGATGAGCTGAGGGTTGTTCCAATGACCGTCACGGCGGTAAGAAGGAACTGAGTGGGT
>CM057845.1:253178289-253189319 GCA_030068395.1 Apalone spinifera | reverse complement strand
CCCTTAAAGGGGTAGACTCTGGCCACAGTGCCAGTGCCAGCTCCAAGCCTGCCACCAGCACAGAGACAGCAGTTGCTTCCCCGATCCAGTGGTTCCACTATGAGCCAGGCAGCCAGTGCCAGCCAGCCCTCCACTGCTTCCCGGGCCCAGACCCCCAGTTCCCAGGAGCCTGCCAGGGGTCGGAGAAGGCGGGTACCTTCCTGGGCCAGTGCGGAGATCAGGGACCTGATTGAGGTTTGGGGGGATGCCTCTAACGTCCATGATCTCTGCACTAGATGGAGGAACGCGGCCGTCTACAGACGGATGGCTGATAGCCTGGCAACCAAAGGCCACATGCGCACCCAGGAGCAGGTGCACATGAAACTGAAGGAGCTGTGGCAGGCCTATGCTAGGGCCACATGGGGCAGCTCCCACACAGGGGCAGACACCTGCCCCTATTTTGATGCCCTGGCCTGCATCCTGGGGGCGGGACGGTCCGTGCCACTCTGCGGGTCATCGATCCTGGAGCAGAGGGCCCTGACCAGGGCATGGAGGAGGAGCACCAGGAGACACAAGAGCCCAGAGGGAGCATGCCATGCAGCCAGGACCCCCGAGCTGTCCCAGCAGACCCGTCACCAGTATCATCCAGGAAGGCAACAACATGTGAGTGACATCTCTGTTCCCTTATTGGGGGGACAGGGAAGGAGACCAAGGACCACGCACATGGGCCTTGCTGACCACGGCTCACGCAGACACCTGTGCACATGCGAGCATGTGCCATGCCACCCTTGGGCACGTGGCCCCAGCTGGCTGCCACACAGAGACCTTGGCCTGTTAGCCACATGCATGTGTGAAGAGACATGACATGCTCCTGACCCCTGGGTGGGACACAGCAGGACGCCCTTCCTCCACAAGGCCATTCTACACAGAGGCAGGGGACATCTCCCCCCAACTTCAGCCACACTATACACAGCACAGGGGCATGGGTGTGATCTCGGGGCAGCTCCCATTCCTAGGGATAGCAGGACATTCAGAACATGGCCTGTGTGCACATTGGCTCTGATGGTGCAGGGAACAGTCATCCTCACCTTGCAGAGAGAGGGGAGCTGGGCTTCACCCACTGTGTCCCCAGGGAGAACTGACCACTTCTCTTGTTTCTCCACAGCCACACCAGCTGCGTGTGAAGGGCACACTATCCTGCCCAGGACGTGCTCCCGCATCAGAGGGCTCTGCAGGACCACCTGTGCAGTGGAGGGGTATCAACAGCAGCACCTGGGGGCACTGCGAGCCCTGTACCTCACCCTCCAGAACTGGGTGCAAGAAGACCTGGAGCTCCGGCAGGAGCAGCTTGCCCAGGGCCATGCCATCTGTCAACACCTGCAGACCTTGGTGCAGAGCATGCTGCCTCCTGCCGCTCCAGCTACCGCTCCTCCTCCCCCTCCCACTTCTCCCTCCACACCCTCCATCCCCCCGGGGATGCCGAGGCCCCTGCATCTGCGGTTCTGGGTGACAGTCGGCCTGGCGAGACCCACCCGAGCTTCCTCTCCCCCTTCTTCCTCTTGCTTCCCCCTTCTAGCTCCCTTCTCCCAGGTTTCCCCCTCCCCTCTCCCATCCTCTCTCTTCCCTTCTCCAAGCAAGCAGGGAAACCTGAGAACTGGCTGTCTTGGGGAAGGAGGGGAAGGCCTTTAAGCACAGACCTCAGTTAGTCTCAGGCAGCAGCCCCACACAGTAAGTCCTGACCTGGTGCCTGCTGGAACTGGTTCCGGCCAGCCTTAAATGCGATTCACAGTCCACTCAGTGTGGAAGCACTATTTCAAAATGCATTTTGTGTGTAGATGCGTTATTTCGAAATAACATATTTCGAAATAACGCTGTAGTGTAGACATAACCATTATAACACATTTTGGGTAACTGAAAGGTCTCCAAACGTAACTGGAAACAGGGAAACATTACTGAAAGGTGTATTTCTAGTAGGATCTCACACAGATATGTTCTTGGACTTCAGCAAAAATATATATTTTAATTCAGCTAAAAATAAATATAAATGTATTAATGTAGGGGCAAACAATGTAAATCATGTGCAGAAAGTGGAGGACGGGGAGCAGTGGAAAGCAGGGATTATCTGCCATGATCTTGCGGTCATGGCAGAAAATCAGATGGACATGAGCTTCTAGTGCAACACTGTAGCCAAAAGGGCTAATGTAATTCTTAGGTATAAATAGGTGATTCTCAAGTAGGCATGTAGAAGTAAATTTTACTTCCTTATTTGCACTCACTGCGGGAATACTGTGTCTAGTTTCAGTGTCCATACTTCAAGAAAGATGTTGATAAACTGAAGAGGGTTCAAAAGAAGGGTCATGGACATGATTAAAGAATTAAAAAAGATACCATATAGCAATAGACTCAAGGAACTGAATCTTTTCAGATTAACAAACAGAGGGGTAAGAGCTGATTTAATTACAGTCTATCTACATGGTGAACAAATGAATCCGGCAGAGAAAACTGTCTGGAAGTTGAAGGCAGACAAATTCAAACAAGGCATACATTTTTAAGTGAGAGTAATTAATTGGAACAATTTAACAAGGGTCATGTTGGAATCTCCATCAATGACAGTGTTATACAACAGGTAAGACTACATAATCAGAATGGTCCCTTCTGGCCTTGCAAACTATGAACAACAACACAATCATGTTGTATATTATGTAGTCACACTAAATGCAACCAAGTATCTCATGAATTTTACAGTCCACACCTATACTCATTATAAAAATACACTTCAGAAATACACACAAGTTAGCATAATTCATGTAGACTCAGAAATAATTAAATTACTATATAAATACAATGCCGTGTACTTGAATGATTACACATCCTCCTATTCACAATAAATGATTTGACTGCATCAGATTTGGGATCAGATTTTCAGAACTGTTCTCATATAAAAACAATGTGAGCTGCTGGGTGTCATGCATTTTTGAGACTCTGTCCCAAGCTATAAAGTGTCTAAGAAAAAGAGCAGAAAAATCAGACGAACTTCCCATGCTTCTTTACTACATACGAAGGAGAATAGACAATAACTGCTATAATTTTAGTTATAAAGAGAAAGAAAGTAGATAGTAACATGCACAAAAATCATATACAACATTCATCAGGCACCATCTCCTCAATGAGAATATTGATTTTAGATGTAGAAAAAGCTTCCATTAGGGTTAAATAATCTTATCAATTAGTGGCACTAAATAAAATTGTTTTTCAATAAGCCCCTATCTATCTTAGTGACTTGTATGACTCCCACTATTGTAATATCTGAGAGTCCCACGATCATTAACTAGTTTAACCTTAGAACACCCAGATAGGATTTATCCTTAGTTGTACAAAGGAGGAACTGTGGCACAGAGAAACTAAATGACTTGCCCAAGATCATACAGGAAGCAGGGAATTGAATTTGGGTGTCCTGAGTTTCAGTTTAGTACTTTGACTACTGGACCAACCTTGCTACCTATATCTTGCATCAATATTTTATGTAAGAATTCTTTGGCATCAGTGTTGAGGAATGAAAAATATTTTCTTTGTTTCAAGTGGAAGCCACCAGGTAAGGACATTTTCTTTTCCTTCTCTTTGTTATATACGTAAACTTGTGCAGCCACAGCAAAATGTGTGGTTTCAGTTTTCTGCTAGTTAGATTTCAACAGGATTTTTTTTTTTTAACATTTACGGGAAATGCACATAGTAGAAAAACTTCAGTTCCACCTTGTGGAAAAACCTATGAGCAGTTTGAGTGTTATAAGACTAGAAGAAATAAAGTTTAAAAAAAGAGGGGAAGAAGGACTAACCTCTCTAAAAGCCCAAGTGTTCTCCCCTTATAATTGTGAAGGCAACCAAAACCTCAAAAAGATTAGAAATGAGATCTTCTGCAGTAGGAAACTATGTGGTCTTCTAATTTTTTTTTAATTTCCTTTTGGGATTCCATGTACACATTATATGCACATGCATACTGGGTGTAGGAAATGTATACATCAAATTTTATTTTTACAGGATTAAGATGAAAATGGTTGGGCATGGTAGGGTGTGCTATGCTGTATGGCCAATGAATAATTAAAAAACTGGCTAGAACAACCCATATGATGTGTTGTGATCAGTGCTCTCTCTGTGAGGGATGATGTTATGAAAGTGAAAATACCAATTTTTCCCCCCTAGCTGTTTACTCTAAAGATACCAACATATTGGCCACTAAGCCTTGGGTTTTCAAAGCAATTTGAGGGTGTAAAGTGTCTAGCTCACAGGATCTTTTATTGGGCGTTGGATTACTGGCTACCTTAGACTCCTTGAAAATCAACACTTAAAATTATACTACCCTATCCAACAGAGATTTAATCCATATTATTTGAAAGCATTAACAAAGAACACAAGTAGTGAGAAGTAACTAATTTAGAGAGACACAATCAATTTAAAAATCACATTAATCCCTGCAAATGTAACAACTATTATTACCCGTAACACTTTAGATTAGTGTAATAAAGTGTATTTACTTCATGAATTTGAAAGCATTTTGTATATAGTTTCCTTTATTTAAGTAGTTTGCCAGCTTCCTCTTTTTTGTTGGTTTTTGATGAAGTGGTGGAAAAAGAAAAACCTTTTTTGAACATAAAAAATGTGATTATAAAACCACAAAAACAGGCAATAGTGCACTCTTGTGCAGGTGTAAAGCCTAAAACTAGATTTCAAGTTAAAATTGTTCCTTTAAACTCTCCTGAGGTAAACTATAAAGGACAAGACATGGTATTGCAGTACTATAGCTCCCTCAATTACATTAAAAAAAAAAGGGGGGGGGGTTAAATTAGAGATAAAAGAAACAAGAAGAAATTATCTATAAAAATTGGTTTTGGTTTCATGAAATGTAAGCTAAAACCAAATTAAAGGCTCTCAAATGTTTTCATCCTAGTCAAAGAGTGTACATAGTTCAAAAAGTTTTGATTTATCATCAAGAAAAATCATGTAGCAAACACAAGAATAGAATATTATATGCAAGGTAGACTATTTTGAACAAAATACGACCAGTGGACTAGAGTAAGAGAAGGTGGACTCCATGCATTGAGAACAATCATCCTATGGGCTACAAATAAAGTGTACAAATAAATTAATAGAAAACATACTATACCTAACATGGTGATTTACTGAACAAACCGGAAAGCCATCTTCCCAGGTTTGTATTAGAAGGCAATGTACTGGCTAAGGAAATTTTCCATTTGGGTTAAAATTTCTTTAAAAGTTTTAATGAACTCATGTTGAAGCAGTATTTTTGTTTCTTTAGCGATAGCAATTTTAGAAACTTTAACTATAGATGAATTTCTCCAACTATGCTGCTTCCCATCTTAAAGCATGAGTCTAGTTGAGCAAGCTGAAGAGGACAGCACTCTAATGTAAAGTGGGGTATAGAGGAAGGAAGCAACAGGGATGGGAAAATCAGAATGACTCCAGCTTTGCACTCTTCTTCCCTCCAATGCAAATATGTTTCTGTTCCAGCAGGGAAAGTGGTTGGTGATCCTTGAACCCCCGGCCCCACCTTTCCTTCCTGCTCCTGTGATGGCTCTTAATCAGTCTAGTTATAGGTGCAGCTCATAAGTACAGGACTGTTGTTAAAAAAACAACCTGTCAATCCAAGGGCTTCTCTGAACCATGGGATAATGCAATTAGAGGGTATGATTTCTAATGTGCACCAATGTGTATTAGTTAGTTGATATATAGACCAATCATTAAAAGTTCCTTAATACACTTTAATATAGTGCTGATAGAACAGATAAAGTGACCCAGCTGAAAGGATTTAATGAGAGTGAGTTGACACACAGAGATATGTAGTCAGGAAGGTAGGATGACCAAAGGGTGTCTAGAGAAAGAAGATTGGTTTAAAGAAATATAAGTTATCCAATTTAATTTATGGGAAGCATGTTAGACATACGTTAAATTTCATTTTCTCTAGGTTATTAATAACTCCTAGTTTTGCTTAAGATTACAGTTGTATGGATAATTACACACAGATGTTCCCAAAGAGAAGTCAGTGGAGTAGTGCTGAATGGGAAAAGGTTTCTGAAATTTCTGTCTTCCTCTTAGGTTAGACTAGGGGCCTGGGCAATAGTTGGTATCCTATTCCAGTGAGTTGAGTTGCCAAAACCAAGCAAGAAACGCGCATCAGCTGGTGTGTTGGTTACAAGCAGCTTTCATAAGCAAGGTATTCCTTAAGGGGTTGTTAGAAATGAGTAGTATGATAGTCAGTTAGATGAGAAAGTTACTCATTTGTGAAGTAACTTAGATTCTTTGGGAAATTTGTCTCTGAAGGTGTTTAACTTCAGGTGTTTGTGTGCCCCTGTGCTTCTATTTGGAGAATTGTAATAAAGGCTGGACCTCACTCGTCCGGAACTCTTGAGACCTGACTGATCCCGAAAGAGGGGATTTGCCGAACCAGGGGAGGTCCCTCCTAACATGGCCTATGCTGTTCTATTGTCCTTGGCTAGGGCTCCAGCCCAGCCCTACTGCTCCCTGACTGCCACCGGGGCCAGAGCTCTGCAGCTCTGGATAGAGTTCCGTGGCTGCCGCTGATGTCCCTAAGTGCCATGGCTGCCGCTGCTGTTCCAAGTGCCATGGCTGCCACTGCAGGGCCCCCGCTACCACCTGGTTGTAGGGGACAGAACACTCTACTGTGCCTCCTGCCCCTCCATGCCCTGGCTCCTGGCTGAGTTTCCGTGCCCTCCCACCACTCCTGCCCCACAGCCCAACCTCCCGATACCTGCGCTCTGTGGTCCAGGAACCACGTATGTTGACAGACCAGAGAGCCCAAGTTAGGGGAGATACAACCTGTAGCAATGTCCTGGTTGGTTATGCACATGTGGCAGCCATCTCATGCTACTCCAAGAAGCTATCCTGCATACTCAAACAACTGTTCCTCAGTTCCTTCTCTGCCGTAAAGGATCAAAGAGAAACACTGAAGCATACAGTGGAATGGGGGTAATGGAGCAACAACAAACCTCTCAAAGAACCTCAGTTACTGTACAGGCGAGTTGTTACTAGTACTACTTCTCCTTTGTCTTCAATGTCCCTATGAATGAACCACTTTAGGCGACTATATAGCCTTGCCAGTTGCTTAAAGGACTGTGGATAACACTTATCGACCAAGGTGAAGATCGTCAACTGTTTCTCCAATTCTTATTGTTTAGTAAAGGAATTGAGTGATGCCCAGGATGCTGCTTTATTATCTATATCAATGATAGGTATGTCTTTGAGAAAGGCTACTGATGTGGCTCTAGCTCTGGTAGAGTGAGTGAGAAGGAGGTTCCAGATAATGTTCTTGGTAGGCTAATAGGATCAAGGTCCCCTCTACGCTGCCTGGCAGCACAACCCGCAGCTACTTCATCAGCCCTCCCCAGTCAGGCAGCTCCCCAAGCATGCTGGCTCCCGCAGAGCCACCTGGCACCCCCTCCCAAAGTGTGCAGTGCAGGATGGCAGACGGGAGCTGGTACCTGTGGGGAGCTCGCTTTTAAGCAGGCTCCCCATGCATGCTGACTTCTGCGAAGCTGCCTACCCCCCTACCCACCCACCCTGGCCTCCCACTGAGGCAGCAGTGTGGGGAGGGGGGGCAGATGGGAGAGGTGATTGAGAGAAATCAGTCTGCCCCCAGTGCTGCTGCCTTTTTATCAGGGGTAGCTGGGGAGGGAAGACAGGGGAAGGAACCAGTGCTCACAGGGAGCCAGTTTAAAAGCACCAGCTCCTGCTTGTCCTTCTTGAGGGAAATGTGTAACTACTAATAATTTCAGTGGTTACACGTTTACACAAATACACGTTTTTAACATGCCTAAATGGATGAGATAAACCAATATGCTGGGACAAGAGGTTGGAGGAGATGGGATTCAAATAAATGTATAGGAAATACACAATTCTTATTAGCTGGTTGGTAGTAATGATCACAGTTCTTCATCTACATTGATCAGCGTCTTTCACCACCAGAGTTGGCCTCTCTCTTTTTTCCAGGAACACATCTAAACTAAAACTAGACAGCTACTTTCATGGAAAAGCTCCAACTTTCGTCTCAGTAAAGTCTATATAAAGCATTCTTTGTTGTTTCTTCTACCCTGGTAGATTGGAATAGAATCATAGAAATAATGAAATAGCCACTGCTAGGCAAAGTATATAGCAGACCAACTTTTTCCCTGGTGTGAGTCCACTCACGACTGATGATCAAATCACTGAGATGATTTGAACCCAGGATGTCTAGATCCATACTGATTTCTGATTACTTGGATAGCATGAAAAACCAACATGCAATACATTTTCTCTCACAGATTTAATTTGAAGATTACCATCTAAGAAGTCTTTGTACTACACAGACTTCCTCTCCCCCACAGAAAGAGGGATGTAATGAAATTAACATAAAAATGGCCATTCTGAATTAGACCGATGGTTCACCTAGTGCTTCAGAGTGAATGAACAAAACAGTTAATCATCATGTGATCCAGCCCATCACTCATTCCCAACTTCTGGCATACATCTTGGCTAATAGACATTACATTTAAATGTAAGAAAGATCAGTTAATAACAGCTACCACAGAAGAGCAATGCTGAGGTTTCAATAAACAAAAATTAACAAATATTTTGCGCATATATATATAAAAGTTGTATATATATAAAATTTCCAGTTATTCAAAAGGGCTTACAAAAACAAACAGTATGTTTACCATCACTGAAATGCGGCCAAGTCTGGGGCAGAAAAGTGGTAGCCAACTGGCACGCAGCATATTGCACATCTGGAAGGGAGGAGAAGTAATGTAGCTCCATAATCTCAGTTCCTTATATGGCTAAATATTAAATGCCTCTTGGGCTTGACAAGAGGTTTGAATATTTTAAGAATCTGAGTCTCATCTGTACATGGAGAGGTCGGTAGGATAAATTAATTTACTATTTGTAAAATAATAAAGTGAGCACTTAAAAACTATACCTAAAAAGAAGGCAAAAGAATTGCAATCTTTTTGTTATTGGTATATGGATAATTGCTGTCACAGTAGAATTAAGATATCTCCAATAATCTTGTACAAACAGCCATTGCTTAACTTTTGTTTTCTGTTTTACTAAAAGAAAGGCATCTTTATGAGAAGAGTAGAATGGTTATTCATGTCACATGTTCACTGCAGACAGAACTGGGTCTGATGCTGTATCAGGACAAAGATTCCCAGCATGTGAAATCTGTATGTTAATTAACAATCAAGCCCTTTCCATCAGAACAATTCCATGTCAGTTGTTATTCAAAGCAAAGAAGGCGGGGGAGGGGCAGTAAGCAGAGAGGGAATTAAGTGTTTATTCATGCAAATCCTTTAAGGCCATAAAATATCTATTTACTGAATGAGACAACGTATAAAAAAAATATACTACCAGATTAAACTCAAAACTATATTCTATCAGCAATTGCCCCTCAAAATTTTGGTTTCTGAAATGTTGTGATCAGCATATCCCTTTAAATCATATAACTTTACCTATGAGAACTCATGTCACTTCCTTTCCATGTCAATTCTCTGCACCAGTGCATTGCCACAAACTGTGGTGGCCACTAGAGCTCAAGTCATACGGAGCCATCAAATCAATTATAACAGCCTGCCACTGTCTTACACCGACAACAAATGATTGATAACAAAACCTGCCTACTTTCAGTTCTTGTCTGACAGCAACAAAACAGTCCCTGCCTGCTTTTACTGGCATTTGTCATAAATCAATAGCAATTTCATCACTCAGAAAGATGCTGTCAACTTTGCTCAGTCCATCTGGTTTCACTTTACTCTCTTAAATTTTAAATATATCTATACAGCAAGGTTAATGCATAAAGTTGTTGTTTTTTTTTTAAGATTTCTTAGACATTAACAACATTGCAACAACTTCAAGGCTTATGGCACCAATCATTTTAGAGATTAGGAAAATAACCGCAATGTACTATTACCATAGAATTTAAAGCTATATCTACAACCCATCTTTGCTGATGATTCGTTCTTTAGTAGGTAACAATATCATCTGATCCAAGCTGAAATTACTTCTTCTCATCTGACATTATGGATCTTAGTATGAAAACTCAAAAAGGAAGTATATAAATGAGACTCTTCATAACATCACTCAGCTTTGCCATCATGACTACAAAAGTTAATTCAATATTCTTCATAAAAAGACCGTGATGTTACTATTTTAAAACAGTATTTCTGAAAAAGTATTTACATGTAGATATTTATACTAAATAACAAAATCCACTGGACTACAAATGGACTTGATTAACTTTGAGTATTGAAACAGCTAAATATACCAACATTCGGTTATGGGTAATACTGTCAGAGAGACTGTCAAGTGTTGGTATGAAAACAAAAAACAATTACAAAATGAATTAGAGTCTAATGATAAATATTCCACTTTCTCAAAGTGTGTGATATAAAAGAAACTGCTGTTCTTTTTAAAGGAGTTATGATCTGCGGTATTTTACTGTTTATACTCTCTAGTCCAGCACACTCTGGCCTGGCAACACCTGTGGTCTGGCATCATTTTAGTTAGCTGGAAGTCCACTTATGGGTTTTGGCCAAATTTTCCATGTGCTCAGAAAGTTTGTTTACAGCCATCAGCTATGGCGCTCAATGTTCTGTGCTGTTACTTAGCTTTCTAATTTACCCCTAAATGTCTTTTAACAGCCTAGTACACAATGGAAGTGTTTGTAATGCTGCTAGACAATACTGACCTCTTGTGGTTTGGCAAATTATCTATTCTGACACTAGTCGGATCCTGAGGATGGTGGACTAGAGAGGTTCAGAGGATAGTATTAATTTCTAAATGGTGCTTTTTGATGCTCTATTTTGCAATTGTTTAGGCTACTGGTATCAAAATAAACAACTGTTGTCAATAAGAGAGAATGTTTAATATTCTGACTTTGCATTTTATAAAGATCTTCCTATTCAGAAAGAATGGTTATTTACCCTACAGTAACCATAACACTGCTCTACAACCAAAATGCTTCTGAAATAAATGTAGTCAAACTTTAC
>CM057845.1:253157068-253172892 GCA_030068395.1 Apalone spinifera | reverse complement strand
TTTGCATAGCTTTGGCGCAAAAGCGCGCCAATGTAGACGTAGCCTCTGAGTTTATCACAACCAGAAACCACTTTCATAGAGAAATAGAATAGGGTTCAAATTGTGAGAGGTTCAGTGGATGGCCCTATGAGTATGTCATGTTGAGGGGTCATGGGGAAACAGGATCTTGCACCTATGTGTATAACCTGCCTAACCCTTTTAGATATCTGATAGTTGTGGGGTTGGAAAAAATCCCATCTATCATTCATTGCAGGATTCTTAGGCATGTCAACAGTACCTGTTGCTTTTGATTTCCATGAGCACCAGACTGAGATGGTCTCAGTGCTGACAGTATTGAAGATATTTTTTTTTTAATTTTTTTTTTAATTGAATAATGGAGATTGCCTATCTCCTAGAACTGGAAGGGTCCTTGAAAGGTCATTGAGTCCAGTCCCTGCCTTCACAACAGGACCAAGTACCAGCCCTTACAAATTTTTGCCCCAAATCCCTAAATGGCCTCCACAAGGATTGAACTCACAACCCTGGGTTTAGCAGGCCAATGCTCAAACCACTGAGCCATCCCTCCCCCCTTTTTTGTTTTTTTTGGTTTTTTTTTTCGATTAATAACAAACACCACTTAAATGTAATACTGCTGTAGAGCCTGAAAATAAAGAAAAAAACCCTTTATGTTCTATGTACATTACATCCATTTACAGAATTGGCCACTACTGTGTATAACATATAAATACATGATCAAACAGAGGCATAGAGGATACTTACAGGAATCAAATTATTCACTTAATACAGCCAAGAATGAAAAAAGATAAAATATAAAAAAGGAAGGAATATATCAAGCAAGATGATTGCTTACAGCTATTTTGGTGCTCACTATGGGGGTTTCCTGCTTGTTTCTTAAATGACTTAGGAGAAAAAGCATCAGCTTAATTCTTTGACCCACACCCTTCAGCTGGGCTCATAGTGAGGTTGAGCCAGATATTGGAATGTGCCTGGCCTATTCAGGGATTGAGGACTGAACCTCATTTTTTGTCCTGGTGTGTGGATACCGAGTGAATGGAGTGTGATTTTGAAGTCCTTCAGGGTGTAAAGGGACTTATTCCTCAAAGAGCTTCATGCTCTTAAAAAGGTCTTCAGTGACTGCCTAAATCTTCTTCAGATGTAGAGGACTGTGGGGAAGTCTTACATCTACCAGGTGACTAGCGGTGTGGGATCTGAGAGGGTCTAAAGAACTGCCTCCATAAAGATAATCTGTTGTTGCTTTCTGTCCTTATGTGACTGTAGTTTGAATTACTGGCAGAGTCCAGACTTCAGCTAGATGTGACCTTTCCTGACGCAGTGAATGCACTGGAAATGCTTGTTTGCAATCGGAATTGCCTCCACGAAAGAGAGGGACTTCTTGAAGCCTGGTAAACCAAGCATAACCTGTCGAGCATAACCTTCCTCACCAATGAGGAAGAAAAAGGAAGGAAAACAAAAACACTTTTTTTTTTGTAAAAAGGAGAAAAGGGGAGTAAAGAAAAACTCCAACTATACCAACTGAAAGATGAACTATAAACATGCAAATAGAAAGTAATGGTCCTAATGGAGTGGAAATAGCTCCATCTGTACTTGGGGGAACTGAGCATGGTTACCCTATGCATGCTAGCCTCATAATGGGGCATGAGGAGAGACAGTGTATGTGTGGGCCTAAGACTGCTGTCAATATTCTCCAATCAACTGCACAGGGAAGCCAGCACACCTATATAGAATGCCCACAGGGACACTAGTGGAAGAACCCCACAATTCAGTCAGTACTTCTCAAAAGGACTTCATAAATATTTATTCAAACTTAATGTATGTTTCGTAATACTGGAGCATTACCAATGCATGTAATCAAAGATCCTCAGCATAAATCAGGGATCATGTCAAGAAGTTCTGGTTAAACAAATATCAAGATAGGTTGTCCAAACAAAGGGTAGGCACATATTTAATTCTGAAGATTTGGGGAAACTGTCTCTATTAATTCTAGTTGACATTATGAAATTACTATTAAGTGTTCCCTATGAAAATTGCTTCATCACAAATGCCACTCCACATGTGTATCCACTATAGGCTATAATACTATGGTGTCATATCCTCTGAAAACAACTGTAGCTGATACAGTACTTCCTTATTTACCACTCATCAGGTCCATGTATATATTGAACAGAAATGTTGAGAAAACGTAACCTTGTAGAATGCTGCAAGATTCTGTCAATCTTAGGACAGATGAGAAATTTTCCAACACCAGCTTTTGGGAAATCTCAGAACAGCAGCAGCAGCAGCACTACTTAAGAGTGTTCCAGAGTCTGCAGATGGTCAACAAGTAGTGTTGACCATCTCTTCTCTGGAAGAGTAGTGCTCTTAGGGATATCTTGTGCTTATGAGAAGACCACATTTGAGGGCGCGGATTAAAGTCTGAGTTCACAAAGGCCAAGAAGAATATGGGACACATAGCTAGACCAAAAAGACCATAGATGGTGAACTCTATAGTGTACTCAACATCTAAGTAACATGAAGGAGTTTCTATTCACAAAGAGTTTCATAGAGAAAAAAACTTTCACCTGAAGTATGCTATGTCCCATCACAGACAAAGCCCAACCTTATCCAGAGTGGGCCTGAATTTAAGACTTGTATCTATGGGCTGGGTTCAGACCCCCACAAGGAGGAAGAACATTGGATACTATATCTGAGACCAGCATGGTCAAATTTGCCAAGAATCAATTTCTACGGTTCAAGTCAAAGTTCTCTCTCACCATCTAAGGCAAAGGTGATAATCTTGTATATAGCTCTTTTAAAGAAGGATAAGATTCTATCAGAAACTTTTCCTCAATATTACGTTCCAAAGAACTTAATATTAAAAATTCCTTAGACTGATGACTTTCAGTGCCTCTGGTGTTGTCAGAATGTGGCGGGGAACTATTTGGGACTCTCCGTTGTCTTCTACAGAGCAGAAGAAAGCAGCTGTGCTGTAACTAACTTATCCACTTTCTTTGAATCCAACTGTTCCAGGAGGACTGAAAGGTATATTTGAATCTCAGACAGAACTAGGTTGTTTAGATGCCCTCAGATCCAAGGTACTAGCTGATACAGAGATCTACATTTCATGATACCTAATACAGGGAAGGAACAGTTACACTCAGGATTGAGACAAAAGATTTTTCCATAAAAAGGAGCTTACATCTCCTTTCCTCCACACAGCAGATCTTAGGGGTGAACTATGCACACACAGAATACTGCCTACATATCAGATATCTTCATCATGCTCATCCTTTAAAGACATTTTATGACAATATGGAGCTAATAAACACAGCATTACAACCTGGGCTGCACTCACCTTTTATGGGCAAACTCTCCAGGTTGTTGTACTGGACCCAACTCTTGGACTCCACTGGCATTTAAGCTTACTGGGGTTTAAGAGCATCCAGACAACATTTTGAAGTCCAACCTCTCTGACATATTTCTGAGCTACAGATCTTTGTTTGGTAGTCCCTTTTTAGTACATGGAACTTTGCCATCCAGCTGCCCTGGGCCTCAAGACCAGTACTAATGCTCAGAGGTCTACCCTAGTCAGTACTATGGTTTGCTGTTTATTTCTCCAGGGACTTTGTGACCATTTAATAACAGGAACACACAGACTTTGCAAAGGAACTTCTAATCTAGACACACACAATTCACAAAACACAAGAGTTACAGATCTCAGTGGGGTAGCCCTGTTAGTCTGTGTCTTCAAAAGAAATGAGGAATCCTATGGAACCTTAAAGACTAACAGATTTATTTGGGCATAAACTTTCATGGGTCAAAACAACTTCATCAGATTTTTAACATGCCACAGGACTCCTCATAGTAATTTTTCCTAAATCTGTAACTCTTAAAAACAAACACATATATGCAACCTGTTTCAAGAGGCATAAGGGAGCGGTCGACAAAGGCTTCCCTTTTTGAGCAATCCATGTCTTGACTCGCGTGCTGTGCCGACGATCAGTTCAGCTGGCACAGCGTGGTGGCCATTTTTATTTTAATGAAGCCGGGGATATTTAAATCCCCGCTTCATTGACTATGTTGGGTAGCCTATTTTACATACCTCCATTGGCAGAGGTATGTAGTCTAGACAGTGGTCCCCAACCTTTTGGGGCTGCCAGGCACCTGGGGGCAGGGTCGCTCACATGCCACACGTCCGGGGGTGGGGCTGCCCATGCGCCACGCGCCCGGGGCTGGTACTGCACATGTGCCGCACGCCCAGGCCAGGGCCGGCCCAGATCATTCAGCGGGCGCACATAAATGCCCCGTTGGATGTCATGGTGCCGACATGGTGCGTTGGGGACCACTGGTAGACATACCCTGTATGTGTACCTAATCCTCGTCTGCATATTTAGATAAAAAAAACAACAACGGTGCACATAGCCCTAATATGGGCTTACTTTTAGAGAGTCCCAAACTTGCATCACAATATCATGTGTATCACTGAGAACTGCATATACAGATTCTTATATGAGGAATTCTATTTCACATGCTCCTATTTTTCTTGGAAAAACACATCCTTTTTTGATTAAATTGTTCAATGCTGCATGAAATGTGAATATTTTGGTACTATATGGTTTTTACCAAACATGAAGCTTTAAAAGACATTTTATGTATGTATTCTTTCTTTGCTAAATAAGCCTATTCTTTTATAGGTCAAAGAGTATGTTAAAATATCCATTTTTTTCTAGTGAATACTTATTTAAGCTAAAGTAAATATAATATACACTTAAGACCATTTTTTAAAATGTGCATTCACCCAAACGATTATACATTGTGTACAGGTAATTGCAGATTTGGCTATTAGTATTAAACATGCTTTGGTATGCATTATTTATCTGATTGAATCTTTGATATCTGAATCATGCACAATTTCATATTTTCCTTTTTCAAGAATAGTTAATGTCACCATCTCAGCAATTACGCATTATATCAGCCTAATTGATTACATGTAATCCACATTCACACACTAAACACCCTTATTTTTATTTACATACTAGTCAATTTTGAGCTTAATCTTTTTTTATCCTTTTCAAAGTATCAAAACTACTTAGGCTTTTCTAAGTACACTTTATTTTGATTATCATGACTACTGATTTTTTTAGTTATATCAGCACAGATATTCTAAAATAGTTAATTCGGATTGACAATAATTGTCAAACTTTATAACATGTAGTCCTTCATTGAAGTAAGTTTTAAGCTGAATCATATTTTGACAGTCAATTTATAAACCTGATAAAATAAGGGTTGATAACAGAATGAACAGTGATACTGACCTAATGCATCCTTTTGCCTAAGGCCATACTAACAGAGATTTAAAATAAAAATAAAAGAAATACACTTGCTGCCTATTCTTTGGCTCTAGGGTATCTCATTGTTATGCTTAGGCCTATATAAACTGTTGCTGCAATTTGCCAGAGACATATCTCTGAAGGGTTGATGTCAAATTAATCTCCAAGTCATCAATATCTCTCAACTGGTTAAAGTCCTCTTTTCCCCACAACCTCCTAAGTCTCTGATCAACACTTGTGGGTGTTTGAGTCAAGCGGTGCTTCTGCCCACACAGTGGCACTGTCAGCACTGTCAACTGCTCAAACAATTTTTTAAACAGAGCAGCCGGTTGCCTTCAGCAGCAATGCTTTTGGGGGCACTCTGTGCTGTTCGCCCAGAGACTCTGGCTGCTCTACAACTGTGCTAGTTAAGGGAACGACAGAAGGAACAACAAATGGCTACAATTAGCATTCGCCCTGCTCCTGCAACAGAATTTCATTGCTATGGCAACTGGAGTTGCCCAGACGACATAGGGCTTTGGCTGAGACTAGTATAAGACATAACAAGCACTACTAAATATAATAGCCACAGTTCAAACTAATATTCTATTTCATGGGCATTTTAGACTGTTGCCTTTATTTCCTCATTTAATTAATAAGAGCTCTTTTTTAAATTTTCTCTAACTTATCTCTCTGATTATTTTAGTAACTAGAAACAGTTGAAATACCTGTATTACCCCTGCCTTTTATATAGCCATAAAATACCTGGAATATAGCCAGACAGCCAAATGCAAGAAGTCCTTCCAAATATGCTAATTTTTTCACAGGTGGTATACATTTATTTCATAGCAACTGATGGAGAACAAAAAAGACTTATTCCTAAATAACAGGGCTGTTCTAGCAATGGAGTAAAGGCTGGGATATGGGTGGGCAATAGTCTACATGGTAAGCCAAGATAAGAGGTGACAAATTTAATTATGCCTAACAACAGAGATTTTTAATTTGGACTAAAATTTAAATTAGCTGAAAATATTTTACCAGAAACCAAAATGTGTGAGTAAAATGTTCCATGAGATGAGATCTTTACAGCTCTTCAAAACTCTGTTATACCAAACAAACCAGAGATTTTCATGCTGCTTTTTGCTGCTGGGACATGCATTTAACTCAGGAAGCTGCTGTGAATTTCTAAACCTTTGAAAGCATCTTGAAATTAGTTTTTTGATAATGCTAATGAGTTTATCAAATGCAGCCTTCAATCTGAATAATACATATATAAATGCTCATTTAGCAGATTTCTATTACAATAATCTGCAGCTGGGCCAATGAATTGACTGGTAGTGAAACACTCCAGGCAAGAAAATAGCACATGTGCAGTCACCAGGGGTGGGCTTGGGTAAGGTTGCAGCTGCCATAATTTTCTCAACCTCCTACTGGCTGGAACATGGTTTACAAGAAGTGGCTTGTCCTCCCTGTTGCAAAGAAAGTGCAGGTCCTATGCAGATTCCTGAGGGAATTCTGCACCAAAAAGTTAAAAATTCTGCAAAATGTATTGGCCAATACATAAATGCAGAGGCCACTGGCTCCATGTAAGTGGGAGATGACTGTGTAGTCCCTGTTTCCCTGGACCAGGGACTCAGCAGTGAAGCTGCTCCCAATCCTGACAAAGCAGAGCTAAGCCTAAACCCTGAAACACCCCAGCATCCTGCTGCCCAGAAGGATCAGATGCTAGGGGCTCAATAGTGGGGGCTGCTAGGGAGTGGGGTTTGGTGGGGTATAGCTGTTTGAGGCTCAGTAGTCTTGTTGAGGTGATCAGTTAGGGTGCAGGGAAGTGATACGTCGATAGGCCTAGTTAAGTGGGGCATCCCAGCTGCTGCCAAGGGGACACCTGTTCCTGGTTAACTCTACAATTCCCCTATTCCCTCCCTTTCCTAACACTCCCCTCTGTCTCCCCACTATTCCCTGCCCCCTTGTTCTCCCTAGTGTTCCCTTCACCGTATCTCACTACAACATTCCTCTCATCCTGCTGTATTCCAGCCCTGTAGTTCGCTATTGCCTCTTCGCTACCCCACTCTCTTCCACTATTTCCTTACCCTCATCCCACTTCACTGCAAGCACAGAAAACAGAATGGCTAGCAGCACATTAAAGGGGACCATGATCAATACTAAAACTCAGGAGAACGAATCTCGCTGTAGTCAGCCAAGCAGAGCAGCATCCGCCTTCAGCTAAGCAGTTATGTGACTGCAGAAAGGGGTGGGAGCCCTGAAATGTTCCACTGCATGCCTCCCCACACCTCACTTCTGTTTGGGGAAGGCAATGCATTCCAGACTATACCCATGGGCATCTCCAATCCCACACCCACCTCCATCCCTGCATGGCTTCCCTTTGCTTCTCTGTAATTTTCTGTAGAGAAGTAAAGAAATTATTCAGAGGGATCTGGATTCAATACCCATGTTGCAGTGCAGAATTCTCAAGGAATATATAAGAGGATGATTGTAAGTTATAAATGAAAAAGATTAAATGAAATGGTGCAAAGGAAACACCAATTAACTTCACTTCAGCCTTCACAACTTGTGAAACCATTTCTGTAAGGTAAATATAATCCCTATTCCTTGGTTTATTCACCAAAAGGGGCAAGGAAATGAACACACTAAAATAGTTGTATCCCTGGGATGGGGGAAAAATCTTTAAGCAAGTTTTCTTGAAAATACTGAATCTTTACCGAAGATCATCACTTCTTACCTATGAAAAACACACACAAATTTACTTTTTGGGAAGTGAGTGATATCTATTAAATTTTTTTTTTTTTGGATACAAAGAATATTATTATATTGCTGATTTGTAAGAGTTTTTCTTGGCTTATGCCTGAGCTATGTTTAATTATGTTAAATTAATACTACTGATTGTCTTTGAAAATATATTGCATCAAACCCAAAGATAATTAAGAAACATTAACTTTAAACATTACTTTAGATTTTAAACAATCCTAGGAAATCCTGAGTTACAGTTGATATTCCAGTGCAATCAGTATTTTATTTCAAGTTTCACCCAATTATCAAAAATATTTATGTTCATGTGGTCTGTTTACCTTTGATGTAGAGGGAAGTCTAACAGGGTGTGGTAACAGAAGACCCCTGAAGAGCAATGCAGATAGTGAACCACGTCAGCTCTCAGAGGGCGTGATTCTAGACACAGAACCCAGGAAACCTATTCTCAAAATGGATCAAAACCACAAATAAATCTGTCTTTCTCGGAGTACGTTTACACAATGAAAGCTCATGAGGATGTTTGTCCACTTTATCAATGAAAGAGAGATATGCACACTGATTTTCTCCCTCTTCCCCTCCCCCCAATTATTTAGACTGGGTCTGTTAGTAAACAAAAGTTATTTCATTAAGTACAAGAAGTAGGATTCCAGTGAAAAGAGGCAAAATAAGCTACTAAGTTAAAATAAAAAAAAAGTATAGTTAGTTCTAATTCACTACACAACTTGTTGTAAGCAGATTCTTACCCTAAAGAACTTTTTTTAATTTCAGGCAAGCCTTCAAGTCAATAGTGATCTTTTACTGTGACTTGGGTCTCCAGTTCTTTGTTTCCCAAACAACAAAGACAAAGACCTAATAACTTCCCTTTGCTTAAATAGTCTTCTCACCCACGTGGGAATCTTTTGTTCTACAATCCCCCTTCCATGGAAAATTACCAGGGTCAAAAATAAAATCCCAGCACCATGTCTTACTAGTCCAATCACCATTAGACTTACAGGACACACAACTTAAGTTGTTCACCCAGTCGTTAAGGCTTCCTGGCACCAGTAATGGCTCTAATTAGCACACTTAATACTATACACAGTCTCATATTTGGTATTTTTAACTTTTCATACAAGAATGATTCGTGCACCAAAATAGGATATACAGATCCAGCAGACTGTAACATTAAAATTGATAGGTTACATGATGTATTTTGTCCAAAGCATTTCCAAGTTATGCATATTTATATTCATAAGTAATTTTCATAAAACATGGGGGGAACCGTCACAGGGAGATGTACAGATATCATCATAAATACTAATAGATGTTACAACAGAACATCCATTGTACATTGATAGGAAATGAGGCATTATATCTATTCCACTAACAAACCCAAAGGATATGTCAAAGAATGGAGTTTTATTCTTAATTTGGTTTTACTAGCTTTTGATGATTAAAAGCAGACTCTGAAATTTACTTCAGCTTTCTGTGTGGAAATTTTGCTCTGCTTCCTGATGGCACTGAAAGCAGGATGGATCAACTGATAACTGACTTTGCTCTGAAGCTAGAAACTGATCAATGTCGGAATACAGTATACTAGGTTAGCTGGACCATTTTTTGACCAGTGTGGCAACTCTCATATTCTCATAAGAGTTAAAATAAAACCTTACATTATTTTGCTCTGCCCGGTTCCCTCAAAACTCATAAAAGTAAAAAGCACCTCACACCGAGAAATCTATTTAAAAATCTATATTTATTTCCCCCCCACTTTTGCTGACAAGTAGTATACATTTGTGTTATAGACTATGTAAGCCTTAGCCTAGTGTACAGAAAGGTTTAAAATTTCATCTTTATTTTATCCAGATTTCCAAAATGTTGAGTCAAACTTAAAAACTTTTTCAAGACTCAGGACTATTGATTATAAGCAATATAGGGTCACTTTTGGAATGAAGCATCCACCAGTGGAACAGAAGCTAAGGCTACAGAATGTCACTGAATCTCTAGATGAGAAGAGCTAATGAGACAGGTGATGCAAATTGAGTTAGTTAGCTTCAATGACTTTCTGGCCCAAAGTATGTCTAACTTGTCAAGAGGATTCTTATTAATTTTGTTAGGCAACAGTTAAATGATTTAACCATTAAGGAAAGTTAATCTGAACTTTCTGTAAGCTACTATTATTGGAGCCATAAAACACCGAAGACACTCTACACAGACTGTAACAGACAAGTAAATACAAGAATTTATTATAGCGATCCAAGAGAGGTATGTTTTTTTCTTTAACTTAAAGAGTGAATTGAGTTTGAAAACATGGGGACAGATACTCAGCTAGGATAAATTACTGTAAATCTATTTTCATAAATTCATCTACATAGATTTTAACCAGGTGAAAATTTGTTCATTGTTCCTAAGAACGAAAGACACCAGGAGTTTGGATACAGTAGTATACTTATGTGAAAAGGAGGAGTCACTTCCTTTAAGCTGGAGAAATATACAGAACTGGTGTACATTTACTAATGTGTCATCTACATCTGGCATTTTAACTTGCAAGTTTTGCAGATACTGTAAATTAAACTGGGAACACTGTTTCCTTTTGGTATTTTCCTCTCTCTTTTTTGGGCAGTGTGTGGGACCAGGTTAAACAAGAAAAAAAATTAAAAGGTTCACTTAGGAAAGGAGTCATTGGAGCAAGTTTGAGCCAACACCAGACCTTAAGAACACCCCCATTCTAAATTGTTTTTGGATTTTTATTATTGCCTTAGATGTAAATCTTTGTACTCCTTAAAACAGATTGCTAATGGAAGAGCTGAAGAATTCCCCTGTAATTCATTTGAAAGGAATATATATTTGAAATGTTACAGTAAGCTGTATTATAAGTTATTTTCCCTAGATACACTTGTAAATTGTTACCAGATTCTTATCTGAAATCTTATGAGAAACATTGCTAGATACCATATTTGGTTATTTGATGTACATGTAGTATAGCAAATGTAATTCCTTGTTTAAAAAACACAAATTCCAGATCAAAATTTCAAAAATGAAAGCCCAGATCATGGCAAGAGAATTGGCCGTGGATAATAGACCCTTTAACCTGCATATACATTGGGGACTTAAAAGGGCTTCATGTAGGTATATGGATTCCCCTTTGCAGTTCTCCTTTAAAGGTAAGTGCACATGATTCTGACCCTGACCAATTAAGTTAGTAGTCTCTTCAATGATATGAAACCAGGGACAAGGTTTCACATTAGTGTATTTGCTTGCATGGTCAGGGCCCTAACTTGTGTTGTAAGAAATTTATTTCTATATTTTAATAAAGAACTTTTTTAAAATAATCAGCTTCTTGTTTTCAGATTTTATAACCTGTGTCTGCAACAAACTGATGTTCCAGTATCCTGAGTGACTGAGCTATAAACTAGGAAATACAATTGTATTTCAGATTTCAAAGTCTGAAGCACAGCTTCATGGAGTTGAATTAACCACTTATGACCTGGTGATGGTTTTAGAGGTTGCTGTAAAATCTCTCCGCTGTTAACAAAAAATATTGACTAGTGTATGACAGTAAATTTAAAACAAACTGAAGCAGTCATTCCACAGTTTTGTAAAATCAAATGGGGTCTAGGACTTATTTCCACATTTATTGTCTATATATTTGACTGTAACAGTTTTGGCGCAGCCACAATAAAACACTTATCTCAATTCATTTGAGTCAGAAATACTATTGATTAGTAAAGTATTAATCAAACAACACTGCCTGGCTTAACTGGCTTGTAGAAATGGCTGAAGTTTATGTTTACACACACACACACACACACACACACACACACACACGAAAGAATATATATTGTTGATTATATGTTTACTTTGCATCCCTACATTTAATACTAAGCATCTTTTCATACACTGCAAAATCTTCAGGGAAGGGACTATCTTTTGGTGTGTGTGGAAAGTGCCTATCAAATTACGGGAGTTTTTGAAATACAAAACAACAACAGTTACAGTTTACAGAGGTGAGCTTCCATTGCTTACTATACTTGAATGCAAGAAGTCTCTTGACGCTTCATTTTATATGGAAAATTACACATGTAAATGGTTTACTCTGTCAAAATACAGTGTCTCCTAAATTTAAGGATATTGTTAGGATAAGAACGTTGCAGTCCTCTCCTAACATAACATACTCATGCTTTTATAAGTTGACTGATTACAGTATTAGCTAGTCATCTCATGCTGGGAAGATCTGCACATCAAAAAAAACTACTGCAGCTGTCACTCTTTTGGTTCCTTTCAACTCTATAAGGTGATTTAAAGAGAACTTCACACTATTATTTAAACAAATACATTTAGATCTGAAGACTGACCCCATCATAGCCATGCATATCAGAAGGCTGAATTTTGCCCTTAATGTTTACACAAAGTCATTCTTCTGAACTATAATTGGTATTTTAGCTGGATAGACAATGCTTTCCAACCTTTGATATGACTATCATCTTCTGTTGTCCTAATGTTTCCCACAAATGATGCACGTTAGCTTCCACAAAAGCAGTCTCAAAGACTGGTTTTAATTAACACTTACATGCAAATAAAATGTAGTTTAGTTGTGTCTGATAAAGTATACTCTTGGCTAAAGGAACTTTCATAATACTATATAAAGAGATATGTAATGTATTGTAAGCATTTATAGTTTGTCTACATAGAGAGCAAGGTAGAAACACCAAGTCTATGTCTAAACTACATCCCTCTCTCAAAAAAGGGATGTAAATTAGGCACTTCGAAATTGCAAATGAAGCTGGGATTTAAATTTCCCCTTTTTTTTTCCAAAATGGGGCAGTTCAAAAGAAATATGGCCGTTTAAACGGGGATCGATCAAAAATAAAACCCTTTTTTGAAAGATCCTGTACTCCTCAAAAAATCTACATAGAGACCAAGGTAAAAACACCAAGTCTATGTCTAAACTACATCCCTTTCTCAAGAAATAGATGTAGATTAGACACTTTGAAATTGCAAATGAAGCTGGGATTTAAATTTCCCATGCTTCATTTGCATGATGGTGGCCACGTTTTTTCGAAAAGGGGCTTTTTGAAAGAAAAATGGCTGTTTAGACAGGGATCAATCAAAAATAAAACCCCTCTATGTAGATTTTTTGAGGAGTACAGGATCTTTAGAAAAAGGGTTTTATTTTCGATCGATCCCAGTCTAAACAGCCATTTTTCTTTCAAAAAGACCCATTTCAAAAAAAAAGCGGCTGCCAATATGCAAATGAAGCACAGGAAATTTAAATCGTGTCTTCATTTGTAATTTTGAAGTTTCTAATTTACATCCCTTTTTCGAGAAAAGGGATGTAGTTTAGACACAGCACAAATGTTTGCAAACTATTTTTAAAAATGGGGATTAAATCTTACTTTTAAAACTAGTATTTTAGATTAAAAGCAGAACCATTTTATTTAGAAAGAGAAAATACCCCACAATCACCTGCTGTGCTGCAGTGTTAAAGGGCAGAGATGAGGAAAATTTATCCATGAGGGTGAATGTTGGGGTACCAGTGGCAGTTAGTGAAAAGCTTGGATAAGAGTGAACTTTATAGAAATTTACTATATATTTGAGAGCATTTGGGGTTTGTGTGTATCTGTCCGTGCATCCATCTGTGAATCTGTTTGTTCAATAACTCTTCCTAAACAGTAAGAGCTAGGACCACCAAATTTGGCATGTTTCCTCTTATAATTTAATCCAAGGTCAGAATTTAGTTGAGCCAAGGCAATGGGATGTGCCAAAAATCTGACTATTTCTCATCAAACAGAAAGGGAGGGACAGTTAAACTCCCAAATGACCACAGGGAGAAAGCAAGTGCAGAGTGCCCCTCTCAGTTCGAAATAGCGTGTCTTCACTGGACTGCTAATTCAAACCCTGAAAGATCAACAGCGGCAGCTTCCATCTTTTTGGTAGTATAGACCAGGATACTGGGCTAGATGGACCTTTGGTCTGACCCGGTACGGCCATTCTTATGTTCTTATGTAGACATACCTCCGGGCAACAGCTGCTAGAAGGGCAGCAAAATCCCTGCTGCCCTGGGGTGGTCCCAGTGAGCAGTTGCCAGCCAGGCAGTGCAGAAGCTCCTTATGCCCTGGGAAGTAGCTCCTAGCCCAAGAAACAGCCACCTGTCAACCAGCATGGCGGATCTGGTTGCTCTCACCCCCTATCCTGAGCACCTCAACTCCCTTCCTTGACTCCAGCATTCCAATCCTTCTGCCCCAAGCCCCTCACAGCTCCCAAGTCTGTTCTGACACCTGCTTCACCACACCTTGCCCTGAGCTCCACTTTAACTCCCAACCCTTTTCCCACTCATCTCTACTCCTGCCCTGAGCCTCCTGCCACATCCAACATCCTGCACTGACTCCTGTATTTGCACATTTCTGCCCTGAGCTCGCCACTCCCTGCCCTGACTCCTATACCCCCAATCCTTGCCCTGAGCCCCTCCAAGAACATCATGGCTCCAAAGTAGGGAACTTTGTTAAAGGCCTTTTAATTTTTATTTATTGTGAATGATGCAATATTTTTAATTATTGACTTCTTACTGAGTATACAGTTCTCTATTGTTTTCATTCAGATCTATTACTAAGATCAACTCTGAACTAAATTATATGATACTTTGTATCCCATCTGTGCTGTGAATTCTTACAAATGTCATGGCATTAACTACCCAAATGAATACCATGTTTTGTTTAGTTCCTAACTTTCTGAATAAATTAGTCTACTTGCATGTTCTATAGTGTCTGTTCCCCCAGCACAAGTAGTGCTTTATAAAAATGTCTTCTACAATTACATTAGTTGTAATCACCTTTGTAAAATGTAACTTTTTTGCAATATGCAACAGTGTATTTTATAGTTCGTTAACACTAAGCCACTGTTCAACAAATTTCTATTTTAATACGATAGGTCTTCAATCAAGGACTACAACAGCTATAAATTGCATTAGATTCTACTCTCAGTGCTAATATCTAATACTAAGTGGCTTGTACTTCAAAAATATTGGTGGTAATTACAGGGGAGTAGAGAGTAACAAGATAGAGGGGGTTGGTGAGAGGTAGATGAGGAAATTGACCAGAAGGGCAGAATAAAAGTTCAGGTATCAGAGTTTAGAGACAACAGGAAGAGACTGGGCAAACAAGAGAGGGAGACTAACGCCAAACCATAGGGAAAGAGGCAAATATAAAAAATATATAATATTTTATCATTAATGGAGTTTACCATTTCTTTTTAAAATGAAATATAGCTTGTATTTTAAATGTCTCTCACTAACAGAGAGGGGAGTGATATCACCACAGGTTGGACTGGTATGGCACCCTTGAGATCTGACCAATTCCGAACAAGAGGATTTGCTGGACAAAGGGAGGTCCCCTGCCACTTTCTTAGCTACTGCCCCAACTGATAAGCAGTAGATTCTGTCCAATTTCAAGACACACTGCAGGCTCTTCTTCCACAACTGGAACAATCATAATTTCCGAGCCTAACTGGGTTGCCGCAGATGCTGGCCGCCGTCCCGCTTGCTGCTGGCTGCTGAGGGATGCCAGGGACACCTGCCCCAGTCCTGCGCTGCCAGGGGCTGCTTCTGTGGGACTCCAGCACCAACTCTGCTCTATTGTAGGACTCCAGTTCCGACCCTAAGCTACTGTGGGCTTCTGGGCAATCTGGCCCTGGTTCCGCACTGCTGCAGGCTGTTGGGGACTGCCACAGGGCTCCCACCCCAGCCAAACACACTGCAGACTGCTGGGGGGGGGGGGGGGG
>CM057845.1:253136473-253148799 GCA_030068395.1 Apalone spinifera | reverse complement strand
ATGGGGGAGGAAGGGAGACTGTCTGTGGAAAGCCCTCTGTGGACAGAATGTCTTACTGCCTTGCCAGCAGATTACCCTGATTGGCCATGTGCCAAAGGTTGCTTAGTCCTGTTTTAGAGGCTTAAGGTGCTTTCCCAGAATAAAGCTTTGCTTCATTGAAACAATGTTTCAGATGACTGGAATAATAGAGCCAGGAAAAAAATCTAAATTGAGAGACATATTGCAAGCAAAATCTATTTTTAAAAAAATCACTAATTTTGAACAAAAAAATGGGCCATATTTTGAAACGAAAACAAGCGTGTGCCACTTTTGTAAAATATAATCCATTTAGGGATAGAAAAGAATACATTGGTGAAACAAAAATGTGTCTGCAAGGTCAGCCTTAGGGCACTACGCACTATAGCGCATCCTCTACATAACATTAGGTTGCTGGACCTAAAATTATCAATGACACCTTGTGAGAGATTTGTGAGAAGCCCTATCTTTCCAGTGGAAAGTACCTCAGGGGCTGTAGAGAAAGCAGACAGAAAGAGCAAAGTATCTTGCTGCAGAACTTGAGAACCTGGAAAGGACAGCTCCTAAGTTGAAAGAACTATCTATTATGGTACATAAAAAGAAAAGTCGAAATGTAAATGTAGCTGCTGTCTTTCAGTTATATTGTAAAATATTTAGTCAGGTGTCCTTGGAAATAACACTGAGTTAGTACTGGACATTTGGGAGAAATCAAAGTATAAACAAGCATTCATGTCAAGAATACAACTTGGGTATCTTTGTAGTGAATGGGGTGAGAGCTGCAATTACTAGAGTTATCAGTGAGAGTATATCATTATTCACATGTCCTAATAAATCAAGTATTTGATAATTTTGAAAGTTTGTGTGTAAGATATGTTGAAATGCTTATAGAATCATAGAATATTAGAACTGGAAGGGACCTCCAGAGGTCATCAAGCCCAGTCCCCTGCCCTCACGGGAAAACCAAGCACTATCCAGATCAGGGGTGGGCAAAAAGGCCTCTATGGGCCAGATCCAGCCCATCGACTGGGTTGATCCAGCCCATGGAGGCCCTGCTGCTCCCCCGCTCCCAGTCCAATTAAGACCTAGGGGTGGGGGAGTGTGTGAAGCTTCCTCCCAGCCTACCAGGGGGAGGAAATGCTTTTAAGTGCTATGCACTGCTCGCAAGTGGGAGGAGATATCACACGCTCCCCTGCCCCCAAACCCTGAGTGCACAAAGTCTCCTCCACTCCCCCCCACCCCCGCTCCTCCGCCCTGCAAGAAGTGCATGGTACTTCAAAGTGCTGTACGCTCACACAGGGCAGGGGCAGGGTGAAGGAAGTTTCGCGCAGCTCCCCTGTCCCCAGGCCCTGATTGGTCTGGGGGCAGGGGAGCATGCAAAGTCTCCTCCCACTCTGCGAGGAGCGTGTGGCACTTCAAAGTGATTCATACTCCTCACAGGTAGGGTATAGGGTGGGAGTAGGCTTCACGCGCTCCTCCTGCCCCCCGGCCAATCAGGGCCTGGGAACGGGGGAGCCACATGAAACTTCCTTCTCCTTATCCCGGCCCGACGAGGAGTATGCTGCACTTCAAAGTGCCACACATTCCTTGCAGGCAGGAGGCAGCTTTGCAAGCTCCCCCGCGCCCAGAGCCCTGATTGGCCTGGAGGTGAGGGAGGATGTGAAGCTTCTTCCCGCCCTGCTAGAGGCACAGGTGCCTAGTGGGAAGGGGGGGCAAAGGAGCTCCCTCTACCCCAGACCAATCATAGTCTATGGGTTCTACCCCAGACCAATCATAGAAACATCCTGGCCCCGCCTCTTCTGGGGCAGCCCGGGGCCACTTCAAAAATTTCTCAATTCATCACATAAAACTCTAAGACTATGTTGCAGTTTAGAGCTCTATCTAGGGCTAGGGTGAGTAAATCCCTAGGACAAAATCTGGGGAAGGGAGGAGTACATTCTCCGTAGCACCCCTTAATGGTACCCATACACGAGAGATGCTACAGTGAGGTGAGTATTCAAATACTGAAAGCCTTTTGCAGGGATGGAGCATTTCTTTTCTGTTTTTTGAAAAGTAGGCAGAGTAGAAGAGGGGGGTTGCCACACAAGGTTTGACTAGTTTTAGCACTTCTGGGTGGACTTGCAATGCAATCTGTGCTAGTGTGGTGACCAAGATGACACTGAAGATTTGTCTGTTTCTTCCACCACCTCTTAAATTTTGAAAGCCCAGGTTCTCTGCCACCCATTTAAGGAGAGGCTAGAGCTACTTAAAATTATCCCGGGGACTATTGGTAAGGAATCATCTGGCCACTGCCTCGACCTGCAGGACAGTGTTGTCCCTTTCTTCTTTGGAAGGGGGGGTCTCCCTTGGTGCTGGATGTAATGCACTGCCTCAGGGCCATTGAGGCTGGAATCCATCTACAGACGCTGGTGGGTGAGTGATGGGGTGAATAGTGCTGCCTGCCTGAGGAACAGTACTGGGGGGCCAAATGAGAACAAAGCCAAAATACCAAATGATCTCTCTGGGGTGGTGATTGATATTCAGGAGACCACTGGAGGGAGGGTGATCAGAACATGGGCCATCTGTGGCTGGACACTGACTGGTACCAAAGGTACAGGAAATGGTGCCATGACTCAGCAGTCCCACCTGTGGTCAGTAGGGACTTGATGGGGACCTAGGCTTTCAGGCCAGTGATCTGGGTAGTGCTGCTGGGGACTAAGGTGGCAGCGAAGAACACCTGTGCCTGCGGTCCAGTAACTGATGGTGTTTTGCCAGTATATGCTGCTGCTCTCCAGTGGGCTTAGTCTGTAGTGCTGGAAACGGAGCCACCTCAGTCCCTGGTGCAGCACCTGCAGGGGCCAGTTGGCTTTGGTCTTGAAATGCTGGAACCACTTTGTGCATTGGAGGCCCCACTGCATGCTGGAGGCCCTTACTACTGGCTTCGCTTGAGGTTCTGACTACCGAGGTATCCCCTTAGAGCCCCAAGAAGGACACATGGCCTGATAAAAAATCCTCTGCTCATAGGCCTTACAACTTCGGTGATTAAGGGCTCTACTTCCTGGGCACCAATGAGAAGGAATTGTGCTGGGTCAAGTCCAGTGCTCATGGAGCACTTTGCACGGAGGACAATCCATAGGGCAAAAGGTCAGTCACAGATGATTCTGGCACAGAACAAAGAGCACCATTTGGAGAGTCCTCAAGTGGGCTCTTTTTTCACATCCATTTTTCTGAGTGTGAGGATGAAAGTTTTTACACATACTACACTTGTCCTTCCTGTAGCTCTGCCGCAGAAACCTCAGAAAAATGTTCTGCAGATCACTAATAGTCACTGGCCTGCTGAATGCTGAACATGACTTGAAGCCAGGCAAGTGGGGCAGGCCCTGTCTGGGGCAAAGACCCAGCTGCTAGCTACTACTAACAACTATACTTAAGAACTAATTATTAACACTATCAACAAACTATTTGTGAGATCTATTGAAGATGAGAAGACACTGCTACTCTTGCTATGCACGGATAAGTAGTGATGCATAATTTTTTTTTTTTTTTTTTTTAGGAAAAAGGAGGTTACTCACTCTGTGCAGTAACTGACTTTCTTCAAGATGAGTGTCCCAATGAGTACTCCACTGCAGATTTATCTATTAATTGTCAACTACACATTGACATCCCTAGTATCTATGTTGTTTCTTTCTTGTAGTAGATGTATGAACACCGAGAGATGTGAGGGTGGCACGTGAGTCCTTCATGGTATGGAGGACATCATTTGAGTTTTCTGGAAACACCCTGTCGCAATCAAAAAAAAGATCCTCGACTGTGCTATTTCCCATGGGAAGTAGGAAGAAGCCAACCAGGATGCACACCACACAATGACACCTGTGATGACAGATCTGGCAGCCATGTTTGCAGCATCTAGGACAGTCTGAAGAGCTGTATGGAAGATCAACTATCCTTCTGAGACAATTGCCCTAAGTTGTCGTTGGTCTTTGAAAATACGATCAATAAACTCCATGACCGTAGCATAGTTTCTGTAGTCATACTTAGTTCAGAACACCATGTAGTTCACCATTCTAAATTGTATGGTCCAAGAGAAATACACTTTGCAACCAAATAAGTCTCTTCTCTTATTTTCCTTATCAGATGGGGAGGCCTGGAAATGTAACCGTTTATTTTACTGATTTGCTGCCTCCAGAACTAACAAATTGGGGACTGGATGTGTAAATACAAACTTGGAACCATTAGATGGGACAATTGGACAAATATTTGCAGTCTGCTTTCTTGCTCATGGGAAGTATTGTCATCAGAGTCTGACAAACAGCTTTAGCTGATTTCATGATGGGCCCATTGATTATCAGCTCTATTATAAAAGAGGTGATTGCTTCTAATATATCAGTGAACTCAAGCTGAGTTTCAGCCATTTCTTCAGAAGTATTCTTGAGTTCTCGGCTACTCTTTTAAACAAGTTCTGGAAATGTGTGAACTCATCAGTAGTTGTAGGGGGCGGGGGCTTAATAGCCTCCTGTGGTAATAAAGAAACATACAATGTGATGGGGACTAATTTAGCTACAACTACCCAAGACAGAGATCTTGGAGTCACTGTGGATAGTCTCTGAAAACATCCACTCAATGTGGAGCCGCAGTCAAAAAAGCAAATAGAATGTTAGGAATCACTAAAAAAGGGATAGCAAATAAGAAAGAGAATCTGTTGTTGTCTCTATATAAAACCCTGCTACACCTACATCTTGAATACTGTGTACAGATGCGGTCGCATCATCTTTAAAAAAAAAAAGGTTCAGAGAAAGTCAACAAAAATTATTAGGCTTTTGGAATGCGTCCATATGAATAGAGGTTAAAAAGACTTGGTCTTTTCAGCTTAAAAAGCAGGAGACATGGGGGGATATGATAGAAGTCTATAAAATCATGACAGGTGTAGAAAAAGTGAATAAGGAAAAGTTATTTACTTAATCCCACCATACAAGAACTAGGAGTCACCAAATGAAATTAATAGGCAGCAGGTTTAAAAGGAAGTTTGTCTTCACTCAGCACACAGTCAACCTGTGGAACTCCTTGTGAGAGGATGTTATGATGGCTAGGACTTTAACAGGGTTCCAAAAAAAGAGCTAGATAGATTCATGTAGATAAAATCCATCAATGTCTATTAACCAGGATGGGTAGAATGGTGTCCCTAGCCTCTGTTTGTCTGGAAATATATGACTGGAGAGGGATCACGTAATGATTACCTGTTGTGTTCCCTCCCTCTGGGGCATCTGGTATTGGCCATTGTTGTCAGACAGGATACTGAGCTAGATGGATCTTTTGTCTGACCCAGTATGGCCATTCTTATGTTCTTATGATAAGTATTTGGCAGTAGGAGAGGTGTCAGATGGGACTTCCTCTGCAAGCTGAACAGCTGGGTCAGATCTTAGCTCAGAATCAGTATGAAAAGTTGGTGGGGAAGATCTGATATATTCCTTGAAGGGAACATAAAAAGTACTAGATTGTCTCTTATAGTATCCCATGGACCCTAGTATGCTGGGAAAGAACATGAGTGGTCCCATTTAGTGGTGATTATACCAGGGATAATATTCCCTGGAATATGAGGACAGTGATCTAGTTTATCACACAGTAACAGGTGTCTGAACTGGGGAAGAATGGTGTGGAGACACGATTCTAATATCGTCGTCCTCCTTGCTTAAGAAGGGCTAGGAGACAGTGGCAGGTGGGTGCTGAAGGTCCTGGTGATGGGCCAGTACCCAGCAGAGGAGATTCAGGATCATGATACACAGTCAAGTGAAGAAACTGAGGCAGCGCTGCACCTTCCCATGTCATGTGATGAAGCACTAAAGAAGGGGTTTTAGATCAGGGACCACTGACCACAGAAATATCAGTCAGGGACCGCACACAAGTGAGAAGTGGGGGTGATGCCGGAATGCCAGTGTCGGCTCCCCAGTGCTGGTGAGGCTCGGACGAGGCTGGATCCAGGCAAGCTAGGGGCCATATCCTGCCCCCAGGCCTGAGGTTCCTCATCCCTGCAATAAAGGCAAATGGGACACTATATGCAGGCAATGCTGATGCAGGGAAAGCAGGATGAGTCTGTGGTGCTGAGGGTTCAGGTGGCAGATGTTCCTAGGAGAGAAAGCCAACCATTTCCCCCCTTTATTATTATTATATTCTGAAGACGTGTGAGGAGAGTTCTGTAGTGAGGAAGGATGTTGGACTGGGTCAGACAGAGGTCTAGGAAAAATTGTTTCAATCTCAGGACTCTGTCTTTGTGGAATCTTAGCTTTGAGCTTACTAGAGTGGATGCACTTTTGCAGTATGTGGGATTCCATCGAACAGTTTACACACTGTGATTGGATCTTGATGGTATCTCTGAAAGACATTATCTCTTGAAGCCTGAAAGGAAAAGCATATAAGCTGAGGTAAAAAATAACGTGGGTATTTTTAAATGTAAAAAATTACTGAAGCTAATCTAAAAATGAGAAAAAGACTATGAATTAGAACTGCAAGGAAATAAAGTTATGGAGAGTGAAAAATAGTGGGACTGCTGAGCTTTGTCTCAATCCAAAGAACAGTAGAAAAAGAATTGAGGAATCCAGGTCATGCATACATTACTCAAACACTGACTACTTGTGAGGAAGGCACTTTCATACATGGCTTATTGGGGAACTGTGGTGAAAAATCTCTGATCGAAGGTGCTGGGGTGCACCTTGACCTGGAGTGGAGCACCCACAGGCCATCTCTTGAATGAGAACAACATTTTAAAACGTGAATTTCTTTCAAGATCTCCAGTGCGAAAGCAATTACAAGAGAAAGATAAAACTGAAGATTAAACATTAAGTATTAAGTGTTTTCTCACACCAAAATATTAAAGCCTAGTATCAAACTCAGTCATGGGCTACATCCTATAGGCTGAAACTCTCTAGTCCAGTACTCTTTGGTCTGGCAACTTCTGTGGTCTATTCACACCATGGATGTTGCTGGACCAGAGAGCCCTAGTGGCAGAGGTTGAGAGCAGCCGGAAGCAGAGTTCGTCTAGTGGGCCAGCAGCCAGGAGCAGAGCCTGGCCAGTCTGTGTTTCCTCCAAGTTGTGCTGCAGCTCAGTAAGAGGGGCTGATCAATCACCTGTGAAGCTGAGCTGCTGCACAGCTTTGAGGGAATACTGTGGCCAGGGGTCTGGCAACCCATGGGGCCAGGAGTGGGGTCGGAGAGCTGGAAGTGGGGTCTGGCATCTGGTAGCACCTGCCACCCTGCACAGGGCCGGGCAGCTGGGATCAAAACCCCAGGAATGGCTGCCAGCTTGTGTGGGGTATGCGGACAGGAACAGAGTCCCACAAGTAGGCTGCTGCCCCACGTCAGCCAGGCAGCCAGGAGCAGAGCTCTGCAAGCAGAGCTAGATACAGGTAGTAGAGCAGGGAGGGGGGCGGAAGGCAACAGACTGGCCAGGGCGGCGGTCAGGAGGGGAGCCCCAGGAGAATCCAGAAACCTGACTTCCCTTGGTCTGGCAAACTCCCTTACTTGGGACCTGAGCAGTCCAGAGGGTGCTGGACTAGGGAGATACAACTGTACCTGCTTATTATACTTATCAGACTCCTATATCAGACTAAGGCTGCTAAAGAATTTAAAGCTTTCATGTTTTTCTTTAAACAAAAAAACCCACCTTGCATATTTGCAAAAATCTTACAATTGGGAAACGATACTATACTGTCTGGCAGTTTTCAGATTTGGTTTAAAAAAAAAAGTGACATTGAACATATACATGATTGAACACTGATATAAACAAATTAATCATCCCTGTATCATTTTTTCTCTCTATTTCTTTTTCTCTTCAGCAACTGAGGAAGTAAAATGTAGCTAACGAAAGCTTAGGCTCTAATACTTTTATTTAAAAAAAAAACAAACTAATTTATTAGGGTATGTCAACAGTAATAATTTTGTAATTGATACTCAACATGTTACTTCAGCAATGCTATAAACAAAAATCTATATTCTGCATGTTCACTATGTCCTTTTCTGTTGTAACTATTTGAGAATAAACCAAAAAGCCAAAAACATTTAACTAACTAATCAGGCAGAATAAATAAACCTTCATATGCACTAATAGCATCTCCTTTATCAGTTATGTTTTAAACTATTTGTTTACTAAAAAGCAACAAACATTTTACTAACTCAAAAGTAGGAAAGGCAAATTTGAACAACTTTTCTTGAAAAATGTACTTCCAAATGGATACTAAGTATGCCAACTTCATATTGAGAGGACTAGTGTTTAGTGACTGAACACAGGAGACTCTGGTCTTACTGTCCATAACAATAACACACTAACACTATTATGTAGGTTATCTAACATACAAATTTACACATTAGAAACAAAGGCTTTGATGCTAATCTTAAATTTATCATGTGAATAGTCCCAATAAGCCCCACAAGACTATGCATGTATGCAATTTCAGGGCTTGTAAGATTAGGGCCAAAATTAGAAACAGTATTTGATCATAAAATCTTCCGTGAAATGGTTTGTTAACTTGCTCTCATCATACCAACGCAACATCACTCATGCTACTGTATTAATACATAGTACTAATGAATGATACTCCCTGCTGAAACTTTGCAACTCCAGCTTTAGTTCAAATTATCACGAAAAATATGACAAATGAAAAATAATGCAATAAATGCCAATGAATTTCTAATTCAACATTATAAATATTTTGCAGTAGTTAAAATATATGCCTTGATGTTTTTTTTCTACTAACAGAGATCATAATCCTGGGACACTGGGGGGTGCAAACTAACACTTTTCTATGGTTATTACAATGCTACTTCTGCAAACAAAACTAAAATTAAAAAGAAAAAAGAAAACTCAGCAAAGGCTAGATTAGCTCAGCAAAGTACCCCCAAAAGATAATTTAAGGATGCAATATATGAAAGGTAGTTAATCTTTAACAACTAGGCCTCAATACTTTATTCCACTATTTCAATGATAGAGAAAGCGGAGACTATCACAGCAGTCTTCAGAAAACATAGATCAACAGGATAAGCTGAGATAAGAAGAACATGCAATTTATGAATATGGTTTATTACCATGGTTACAAGCTTTCAAAACTGGCCTCTGAGTGGCTGGGCTCAGATTTTGCAGTACATCTGGAAAAGCAAGAGAACAAAACAAACTTAATATAATCATCTATTAACTTTCCGAGGTGTAGCCATATTGCCAACTAGATGTTTTTCCCTTCAGGTTAAATATTTCTGGGAGCAAAGCAGTATTTACTAAATACTAGTAAAATATTTGACTCAATGGAGAACGTTATGACTTTTTTCTTCCCATTTAATTATGCTACTGTAAAGCCAAAAGAGATAAGGTGCATATGTTTCTATAGACGAGTCTTGTCATAACAATCAGGCTATGTTAAGTTCAGTACATTGATTTGCAAAGTGGTACTGACATCAGCCAACTGGAATGAGCACCTCTGTGAAATGTGTCATTGCAAGGAGAGGATTGTGCATGCTACCGGGACTCTAAGGAGTTCTAGCCTGCAGCACACTGTACTCATGATACATTTTTTAAGCAAAAATGTCTTTCTATGTCATAATTCCTTAGAAAGCAACATGAACAGGTATAATATTCACCTTTAGGCCTTGGTGTCCGTTTTCTCCGGTCTCGGAAAGCAGCACCTGACTGCAAGGCCTCCAGCAGACTATCCATCACTCCTGTCTCATCGCCCTCTGTGAAAAGAGACAGAGGGTATTCCATCAGACCCTCAGGGTTACCACAGCAATGTCAAAGCATACATGACGGTAAAAAAGAAGCCCTGTGCCATAACTAAAATTACTAACTTCAAACTTAGACAAGCCTTTAACTCAACCATAAATTAGATCTCTCACAAGGAAATCAGTTTCATTAGCATTTGCTGTTCAGTAATGCGGACCAACTGTATTTGATTCACTTCACATTGCTGCTTTTTTACAGAGATACAATTCTACAGAATATGGTTCTATTTATATATGTGTCTCTGAACCTTGTATGAAACCACCGTCATTGTGAATTACCCATTCCACTTGCAGAAAACTGCTTTTTAAGGAATAACCTTCTAGACTAAAAGCAACAATGTGTTTAGAACACATTTGTTACTGAAATTCTGTTTTCTGAAGTGATAGGATAAAATGTATTTCTCTGTAGATTTTTGAGAGCCCGTCCTCCCCCTCCCCCCCCCAAAAAGATTCATCATCACATTATTCAAAATCATTATTCACATCATCATATTTATAGAAAAGTGACTCAAGTTAGTGAAAATCATTTGTCTGTAAGAAGCCAATAGAATAACACTGGACTAGAGTATACATGGACTACAATGAACATATTCTTGGCTAATATACAGGATCTAGCTTCTCTTGATTGTTTAATGACCTGTGAATCCATATTAAATAATTCACCAAATTCAGAGTATTTCTACTTATCATATTAGGCACAAAAAATCTGTCTCAGGAAATAAGTATAAATATTAGCACAAATTAGGTTTGGGCATGTCTATGCTTACGGGAAGATCAATGCTTCAGCAGTCAATCTTCCAACGTTCAATTTAGCAGGTGTAGTACGGGCCCACTAAATCAAATGCTGAGGACACCACCCCACTGGTGCTGGTACTGCTCACTACTGAGAGGAGTAAGTGAAATCAAGGAGAGCAGTCCTCCCATCCAACTTCTGCTGTGCGGATGGTGACAAAGCTTGACTTCAGGTATGTTAAATCTTGCTACGTTATTTACTTAGCTGTAATTGTGTACCGTAAGCTGTGCAGACCTGCCCTTACACATTATTTCTGTACATGCATTTATACCAATAGTACCACAAATACACTTGTTTATATTATCAACATAGAGAGCAATTTTAACCTTAAGTAACAAGTTTACAACACCAGAACAAATAAACTAGTCTAAAGAATTGTCAATGGCTATTAGCCAAGATGGATAGTGATGGGTTTCCTAGCCTCTGTTTGTCAGAAGCTGGAAATGAGCGATAAGGAACGGATCACTTGATATTCTTTTCTGTTCATTCCCTCTGGAGCACCTGTCAAGAAAACAGGATATTGGGCTAGATGGACCTGTGTTCTGACACAGTGTGGCTGTTCTTATAGGTTCTAATGTGTCTACCTCCAAAGTCTAGCCACTGAATCTTTACTCATGTCGCCTGCTAAATTACACCCGTCCTATTTTATTTTGGATTTTATATAGATTTAAATAGGCTAGCAATGCAAGGAGCCTATAGAGTTAATCTTCTCTGTATGAATCAGCTTGACAAAAATATATATCTTGTTACAAGTTAAGATTTATTTTTCTGTTATTTCCCAAGAGATGTGTTAGGCAAGAGATTTTTGAGGTTGGTGTGACAGGTTATTTCTTAATTTTGTTTGGAACCAACAGCAAAATCTGCCAAGTAGTATTAACTGGTTCCGTATAAAATCAGACGCCAGATTTCCTGGTCAAAACTGCAATTTGCCGCCTTTTCTTAAGCAATCCTGGGATGGAGCCCAAGAAAGTGTCAGTCATGTCTGATGAATATTTATGAATTCCCCTGTATTTTCTTCAATTAGAGATAGCACCCACAAAAATCTTAAGGTACCAAGCCCAACTATGGGCAAGGGGATGAACATCCAGAACATTTTGGTGACAAAAAGGGTATTTAGGCCTAGGAATCTGGGAGATCAGGGCTGCTGCTTCAGCCGTTTCTGACAGGGCCCACTCTGGAGTGGTTGTGAGGTCAGAAACCTTATATTTATCTTTAATTTCTCTTTGTATTTTTTTCTTGCTTCTTTAATTTTGTATAAACTTGCTTTAGATATCTCTCACGCCACCTGCACCAAGGCCTTTCAGGCAAAGAGAGGCTGGCCCTACATGGCCTGCCTTGGGGGCATTAAGATCTTGTGGGTATGAGTTATTGCTAAATGATTAATTTCTGTATACCTAGATAGTTTTAGTTTGATTTTGTTAATGCCATCTGGGGAAAGTATCCAGTTAATCTGTGTCCTGACGGCCATATTCATTGTGGTTGTTATCACTGTGTTCCCTTTGCAATAAAATTGTTTTCTATTTCATTTCCTGAATTAAAGTGTAGTTGCTGTCTATTGCATGCGGATGCTCCCAAGAGGGAATCTTATGGTTCCACCCATTGTAACTTGGGACAGATGGGATGAATTTAGAATTTTGGTCAGACTGGTGAGCCTTACCCATCCAAATTTTACTAGAGCTTCTTCCCAGGCTACACTTCATTTGAGGGGCATGAACAAAAACTTCTGGTCACAAGAGATAAGTTGTTTGGGGCTGTATTCCAGCAAACAGAAGAAAGAAGCCTA
>CM057845.1:253114109-253129594 GCA_030068395.1 Apalone spinifera | reverse complement strand
GATCCCACTGCCCAGGCGCTGCACAGCCCGTAGGGAGGAACAATCTGAGGTGTAAAACACAGTGTAAAAGGCCAAGTGTAAAACACAGTGCACAAGTGTGTCTCTTATAACAGGGGGCCAGTGCAGGGAACCAAGCCTGGCCATGCAGGGTACTAGGTGTGTGCTCTGCCCCACAGCAGTCCTCCCTTGCTCCCTTCTGCCCCATCTGAATCCTCTGGCAATAAACTTCCCATAACATGATGGGGTTTTTTTGGTTGAAATTTTTTTTTATCAACTGTGTCCGGTATTTTTGTTGAAACCATCTGGCAATCCTACCACCAGACATTGCTCCATTTCCTGAGGGTGTTGGACTTGATGACCTCCTGAGATCTCTTCCAGCTCTATGATTCTAAGACCCTCTAGTAACTTACAAAGGAATTGCAATGATAATGAGAAATTATAAACTACTGCTTTGCAGTTGGTTCATATTTTGTATTAATTAAAATGATCACAGCTCGTACTTTATTTGTGTGTTTCTAAAGTAGCAGCGTGGCTCTTGAGCTTGCAGGAGTATTTCAGCTAATACTTCTTTCCATGCCCCTCTTCTAAAATCCAGGGAACATGTAGGGACAGCAGAGAAGATGGGTGTTTTGGGGCCACGAAGAGTGCTGCTTCAAGTCCTAATTTTTTTGTTACCTCAGGAACAGCCCAAGGTATTTGCTATGACTGCAACAGCTCCAGCTGTAATTGTAAAAGGAGTTGTGATTTGGGCAACTCTCTGCAGATCACGGCACACAGCTATGGTAGCGGGGGTAGGAAAACACACATAAACATCAGTGTCTATCATCTGCGCAATATCCATGAATAGTGAGGGTCGATCAGCATACAGGAGTCAATGCTCATTTTGTATGCTCCTGTGTTGCCAACGTTACTCTCCAAATGGTTTCCCAGAACAGTGATTGCAAGGTAAGGGAAGAGAAGGTAAAAGTGAATGCATGACCTTTCTTAAAGTGTGAACTGTCTGTGACTATGATGATGTTACTTGTATCCTGTAAACCACAAATGCCTACCCAATTACAGCATCAAATACAATGTACCTTTTTGCACTTGGATAGTAAGAATGAACTTTTTGTACAATGCATTGGATTATGCAGTGAACAGAAATTCTGGTAGAGGCAGGAAGTAGAAAGGGGAATATATATATATATATTATAGCTGAATAGTTCTGCTTCTCTTCCAATGTATTATAAAGACTCAGTCATTCCAAGCTGACAAATGATTATACAGAAATGGTAAAACAAAATGCATTAATATAACCCCTCTCCTTTCCCAAGACTTTTTTATAGCAGGAGAGTTAAGTGCTCTCACATTTGGAACTGTCTTGTGACCATAGTAAGGGCTATGGTATTTCAATATGATATGTGGAAAAGGAAGGGTTAAGGAGACGACGGTAAGGAATGTACAACATGAAAAAAAAGAAACGTACAAAGAAATCATATCGGTGCTTTATAGACAATCAGAGGGAAGAACCCAGGTAGGCAGCCTCCAATTCCCAAAGATCTACCTCTAAATCTAAGTGCTGAAGTCAGAAGGCACCTCTGATAATTTCGTAGTCAAATGTTGTCCAGTTAATGGCTAGTGCTGTGCTAACAACTATACAGGCTGCACATCCCTGGTCTGGCCCCCTCGGGACCTGAAGGAGGGAGTTTGCTGGACCAGAGAGGCCCAACCTGTATTACCTTCAGTACAAGCAGTACTGAAGCTAGCAGGGCAGAAGACTTTGTATCACTTCCAGACACACTGAAGTGGGTTTCAGAGTACTTTTTGGTATACAAATAAAAAATTAGAACACAATTCAGCTCATCACTAACATGTTCCTCAGGCAATTATGCAGATGTGTGGCCCAAATGCATGATACATTGAATAACCACTCAACAGACAGCCCCTCTTGATTCAAAATGGCACGACAACACTGGCCAGCACAAAGAGAACACAAGTTACCCAGGAACACAACAACCACTTCCCCCATCCGCAATCTGAGAATAGTCTATAGATAAGCAACATAACATTCAATAATTCCGGAAGCACTCAAGTAAAAAAGCCATTTAAAAAGATGAAGTTAAAACATTGTTGTCACTGACTACTGCTAACACAAAAGAAAAGTTTACATATGCATCTCACCGATTTCTGCAAAAGCCTAAGCATTAAAAAGATTATGAATGAAAAGTTAAGACAACTGCTGCCAAACCATATTACCTTATTCACTATCATCTTGACTCTCCTGTGTCCCAGAAGTTATACTTTTGTGTAAATGTCTATCACCACATTTACTTAAGGATTTTAAATATTGGATTAATTAGAGTAATATAAATATTAATTAGGGGAACATTGTTTAAAAAGCAAATTATTGTGGATATAAATTGATTTTAGGACCCTTCTTTTTCACCTGGGGCTATTTACTTTTTTAATAGCAAAATTACGCAGCTACTATAAGAAAGTGTACAACATTAAATATGCATTATAACCAGAATAGACCAAGTTCATGCACATGAATGAGCTGTGCTCATAGTAGATGTGGGCGCTGATTGAACAATTGTCTGTGAAATTTCCAAAGTCATCTATATATAAACAGGTTAATAAAATCTACTATTTATGAATTATTCTTTTCCACTTTTCAGCTGCATCTCAAACAAAGCTGGCAAGACTGGAAGGAATCTTTGTCTTACATTCCTTGAAAACTAAAATTCCCATTAATGTCAATTTTCAGGGGAAAAGGGAAAATTTCAGATTAAGAATTCCTATACAAATTACTTGTAAACAACCAGGAATTTAAACATTATTAGCTCGATTTCATTTTAAAATGAAATTAGTGTTTCATAAGATCAATTATTTGTAACATAATGAATCATATCATTCTCAGAAAGTCGTTTCTCTTTTTAAGTACTGTATGCATTTGAATGTAGTAGATCAAAGAGACACATATTTGAAAAAATTAAACTGTATTTAAATTTAAAAATATTCATTAATCAGATGAGAAAGTTTCTGCATAAGCACCCAAGCTAGTATCCACAACACAGATAGACTGAAGGAACAAGAAAATGGAGGCACTCAGTCATTCTAATCTAAGAGATGCTTCTTCACGCTCACAGTTGAGCTACAGAGTTGGTTAGACTTGGGGTACCCTGGTTCCATGAAAGCCTCTGTGGGTTATTAGTGTGCAAGCCCCTTTTATGGATGCAATGCAGGAGAAAATAAAACGGTGAAAGCTTTCCAGACGGTGAAAGCTACAATGTATAGTAGCAGGACTTTGTACTCCTCTCTCACACTCCCTGGTGGGGCTGATAGCCTACTGCTAAGTGAACATAATGGTATGAGTAGCATCAGAGAGAGCAACACTGTAAGTAACCAGAAGGGAAAGCTAGAGGTAAGAGTTGAAAGTTACTATTTTCCTTATTGTAAGTGGAATTCTTTAAGATGTGTAGCCTCTATCTTATTCCGCTGTAGGTATGCATGCATTCATGTACCTGAGACAAAAAGTTTCCTGCAAGCAGTGTCCATTGCTCCTTGCCCACGTCCCTGATCTCCTTGTGCCCTATAATGAAGGTCTAAGTGGTGGGATGTGTGGCAGAGTCCAGGTTCGGGGTATGTTCTTAGCCCCTCCCTTGCTCTTCTTCTGTTCCCCTTCTTTCCCTTTTGAGTGTGCTCCATCACAAAGTCACCGCAAGTTCATGCCCGGTGCCTAGTAGCAGTCCGGGCTCCTTTGGGTCTTCCTCTTGTGCGGCAGGCTCGGTGTTCGCTGTGCTTGTGTGGCCTATAGTGCGGGGGTCCAGCGTCACAGGGTGCATGTCCCCCTCTCCAGTCCCTTCTCTACTGCAAAATCAGTCATGATCTCAAGCAGAGAAGAAAAAGGGAGGATTGTAGAATTCAGCTAGGCATCACACACTTTCAAGTACTACAGTTGCAATGAGGTAAGTAATTTATCTTTTTTTGCCAGTGCCTATACGTATTTGGCTGTGGGTGACTGAGAAGCAATACTGGAAGAGGGAGATGATTGTGAGAATACAGTTGACAAAGCTGCATCTAGAACCTCCCCCCCCCTTTTTTTTTTGTCTTAAAAGATGTGCCAGCATCTTCGATCAAGACTTGCATACAGCTGCTCTGGCAAATGTCAAATCTTTTCAAGTGATGCTACTGCCACCCCTTTATGCCCATGAAGAATGAGACCTGGCCCCATGTAGGTGAAGAAACTGTGCCAACTGATAACAGCAGGGTGCAGCCAGTGATCCTCTGAATGTATATCAGGAGATATCTTGACCTTGGACTCATTCTGCTATAGTAACAAACTCTACATCAGGAGTCTTAAAATTCCAGCCCGTGGGCAGTCCTGGCTAGACTGCTCAGTCCAGGCCATGAGGAAAGGGCCCTGTCCATTACAGGCTCCCAAGGCCCATCCTTTCCCACCATCGCTGCCTTCTTCCCCCATGGCACCCCATCCCCGTATATCTTTGGGGATCACTGGAGAAACCTGGCATTGCATGGAGGCAGCAATTGCACCCCCTCGTTCTCCACATCATCAGGGGCCACAGGGGAATAGGAGCACACTGGCTGGAAACATTCACTCCACTGCACTCCACTTCCAAGCTGCTGCGCAGAGCCAGGTGATCCCCAAAGCCACATTCAGAGATGGGGTGCTACGGGGAGGAAAGAGTGGAGTGATGGTGAAAAGACACTAGGCTTGGGGGTTGGTAACGGACAGCCTACCTCCTCCCAGCTTGAATTGTGCAATCGCTCCACCTGGGACTAGCTTGCAGACAGAGTTTGAGACCTTTGCTCTCGCTGACCAGCTATGTTGGGTTATTGGAATGTGAAGGTACTATCAGTGACTGATGTTCCTAATCGGTCTTCTTCATCCGTACTTTCACTTCTCAGTCTTCTGACTGAGGCAGTATTCTTGGTATTGTTACTGCTGGTGTAGAGGCTGGTCCTGATGCGGCCTCTCTCTTACGAGCCTTTTGATCATGGCTCTGGCACTTAGGATGTTGTAAGTCTTTAGGGGCTGGATGCACAGAATTTGCCCAGCTTGGAAAGAGTCAGATTCATCCTCAGAATGGATTTAAGAGAGGAATTTTCTCTTGTATTTGAGGACATACCATGCTCTCCTGATGAGAACCTGAGGTCCGTAGGTGTGCTCTCTCACTCCTGAGTCAGGCCACATGATACTTTTGGTATGGAGCATGAAGAGAGCAGGGGCACAGATGAGAGCAATGAACATTGCTTGCACGAATTCTGTAGTCTCAAGCTAAAGGACTGAATAGGAACTCATGATGGAATATACATACGGATCTGCAATTGAAGGAGAATCTCTTTTCCATATAGAGGAAGGAGTAAGTGTCTGGTGCCTTTGTAAACCTTGACTAACTGAGAAAGCTTCAGATGTAGTAGCCAAGTAGATCTGTAACTGGAACAACTTAAAAAACAATGAATAGTCTTACAGCACCTTAAAGACTACCAAAACATATAGATGGTATCATGAGCTTTCGTGGGTACAACCCACTTCTTTAGGTGAATGGACGAGGGCTTGCCTTTCCCTCCTTCTACAGATCTCCGAAGTGCTGAATTAGAACGGCTAACTTTTACTTCTCTACTTGTACTTTGTATCTAAACTTTGTTTTGGGTTATCAAAAAATATGCTCTAGCCTCCACTATTGCATTTTCTGAAAAATCACTTGGTTTTCGTATTTCCCATAGTGCACAACTTAATACACAAAGAAATGTACTTGCAATCCTATAATGCTTAGTCGTTCACATGTTTGTTGATCTTAACATTGTATGCTGAAGACTCAAATATAGATTAGTATTACCAGTCGTTTTGGCTGCTTCATATATATTGGAACTGAGTGAAATGTATGGCTAAATGTATGGATCAAGATCCTACTGCTGTCCTACGGCATGTGATTTTTCAGTGAAAGTCACCTGACAGATCTGTTAGAAATGATTGAAACAATCAAAATGGTTTCTCCTAAAGTAAGTAGATTGCTTGTGACACACACTGGGGCAAGGAATTTTATTAATGTGCTGATTCACCCTCTCACCCAGAAGGATTACACCAATGAAAGTCTCATGCACTGATGTTAGGAATAGAGAGGGTAGAAAATGAGTTCCTGGAAGAAATGCAGAAAAATTCTACTCTAGGCAAGGTCAAGTGTTTTACCCAATGGCATCAGAATTTTAATTCTTTGAATGTATATACAGCTGAAACTATTTATAATAGTCTAAACTGCTGATATCAGTCAACATCCTGTTGTCACATGAATACAGTGGAATATGACATTTTTCTTTTTAAGCCTAGAAAACAATTATTGACCATACCCATATTTCACAACTAAAGGACAGAAATGAGAAACTAAAACAGGTTTATTAAGAAATAATATACTAAATATGCCAATACAGTTTTCAAAATCAGAACTGTTTATTCTGAAAGAACAGGTTGGATATAAGGCAGAAACAGCTTCAACTAAAGTCATGATTTATTAAATCAATTGAAACATGCTGCTGCTGATGATTTTAACTCCTGAGTACACTTGGGCAGCCACCTCGAAGAGATTCATGTGCTACCCAGCTGATTAGCAGTGCTCCCTCATCCAGCAGCATGTATTCTTACTGGTGGTGCACATTCAAACATGTTCTGGTGCATACAGAAAAATAAATTCTGCACATGGACGGAAAAATAGAGAAAACATTGTTCCTGAGTAATTTTAACAAAAATTAAAACAAACAAAATATATTGTGGATTGCAGGCTTGAGCTGTAAGAGATCATTGTGGCATCACTTCACTGCTTTTGAATAACAAAAAGTAGACTATGTAAATAACTACTGATTGAAAGTGGCTTGTTATCTAAGTAGTATTCAAACAAATGCACAAAAAAGATGCCACAATGATGGAGTTCTCAATTATAATACAATAAATTTAGCTGATGTTATCACAGTTTTAGGGTTCTTTACACTGTGATAGGATCCAAATAATTGACTGGCATGCTTTCTGCTGAGAATCTGAACAGAATGAATAAGTCAAGTCCCTGAATGTTAATAGTATACATTATATCTTATATATAAGATCCCTTTCGATTAGCTATTGACCTTTGGAAATTCAGTATGCTGGCTTAAAAAGAGTGAGAAATCTTAATTCAAAAGCATTTCATGATGGATATAATGAAATCTTTGAGAAGAGTTTGGGGGACTGGTTTTGTTCTCTTCTGTTCTGCTTTAACAAAAAAAGTCAAATTTTGCATTAGTTTTGCTAAGGACTACCAGTTTTAGAAAAAAAAAATATTTAAGTGTTTTAATTGAATAAAATATTTTCTCAGAATTTATGTGGAGTCAGTAAAAAATATGTAGCTTTTTTTTTTTTACCATCAAGTTAAGATATGTTGTTATGGTTAGTCACATGAATCCAAATGTCACTATGTTTGACTATATTTGAGTCTCAAAGCTCATATGCAAATTTATTTTTATCTCTCAAAATATGTCGATATTTGGGTCTAACATTCAGATCTGTATCTTTGAAAAACACCCATAAGAAAAGAGTTATCGTAAATGTTGTTAATTTTAATTTCATGTAAATAATAAAATGGATAGTTCTGCCATTAGAGACGCAATCCTATATTTTATCCCTGAAAAACTTTATCACAATTTAATATACAATTAACATATTTATCTATTTTGGAAAACAGTGTATTTTTAAAAGACCCAAAATATCCAGTCCTATGTAGCAGCCTCCTGAACAGAGTATATTTTACTTTGACTCTGTCTAGTAGAGATGATTTAACTCTTGAGATCATTTCCCATTGAAATCACTGAAAGTTTTTTAGTTGATTTATTTGGGAGATGGATCTGGCTGTTAGAGAGTGCAAAGAACAAAAAAAATAAAATAGTTTCACTCTAAACAATTGTATAGACCAGAAGTGTATGCATAAGCCACAACAATTAAAAACTATAGGACAGAAAATTTACATGCTGTTCATGACAGACTACAGTGTCTAGAAAATGTACTGAGTAAAACAAATATTGTGAATTAAGTGATGCATCATAGCAGCTTCAATAAACCAAGTCAAAGCTCCCTTATATAATATACATATTATTATGAAAAAGCCTCTATAATTGTTTAATGAAAGAGTAGTAAAGGTACTGTTTCAGATATGCAGATAAATAAAATATAAAATTATTTCTAGCTGTATATTTCATAACCTAGAATACCAGTGAAGGAGCAATACATTAATTTTGGTAAAGGAAGATAGTTTTAAAAATGTATTAAATAGATATTAGATTACAAGATGTTTAAGAGTGGGACTATATTTTCATGAGTGTTTAGCATGATGGGACAAACTCCTGATCTGAGGCTTCTAAGTGTTAGTATTCTTAAGATGAATACTAATTTATAATAATAAATGTTAAAGTATATTTTTTCAGCACTGCTTACAATACACTCTTCATTCTTCCTCCCCAAAATCATAAATACCAAATGTCAGCCAAACACAATTTGATGCATTTCTAGTTTGCCATATATAAAATTAAATGAATCAAATTACATGCATTGTGGATACCAATACATAAACCCATATTTCATTTTCAAATATTAGATTTTTGTAAAGCAGGGACAAAGTTGGCATTTGGCCCATCAAAGTGGATGAAAGTTGTCTGCAATCATTATCTAGATACAAATGATTCCACATTGATATGTACCTACACAAAATAATTATTAGCGTTTATTTCAGTTGATGGCCCCTGTAGCTTATGCCTCAGCCCTTGGCTGCCCCCTTAATTAACAGAAAATACATGTGTATAAAGAGTTAGGGCAATACATTATCAACACCCACATTTTTATTTGATAAGAGAAGGTTTTTAAAGACACAGTACCAAGCATTATATTAGACTGGATAAAGACTGGTTAAAAAAAAAAGAGGGGTACTAGCAGACGAACCGTATCAACACGAAAGTACTCATCACCTCTTTACACATTCTGATTAAAAGGGGCATTTCCTCTTGTTTTACCGGTTCTGCAGTGTCATCGTACAAGTTGAAATATCCCCATACAATTTGAAATTGATAAAGAATAAAGGGAAGTTACTCACCTTGTGCAGTAACGACACTTCTTTGACATGTCCCACCCCCGTGGGTATACTCCACTGTTGGTGTCAGGCTCGTCTCATGCCACAGATCAGAGACTTTTTCTAGCAGTAGCTAGTTGGGCCACGCTTTTGGAGTTCGCATGTGCGGCCTGACTTCCCTTAGTTTCTTTGTGAACGCCCTCTTCTGTGAGTGTCAAACCGAAGAAGAGAGGAAGAGGTGGGTTGTGTAGCACGCACAGGGATACACATCTCAAAGAACTGTCATTACTGCACAGGATGAGTACCTTCCCATTCTTCTTCAAGTAATGTCCCTGTGGTTGGCTCCACTGTCGGTGACTACCTAGTGGTACCCAAACATCGTAGGTGGGCTTCAGCTAGGTCTTACACACAGATGAAAGGATTGTGCTGGCTACCAAGGAACTCATGTCCATTCATCATGACTCATGCAAGTATGGTCAGAGGCCCAGGCAGCCACACGACAAATGTCTTTAAGTAGAACTCCTTTCAGAAAGGCTGTTGATGTTGCCACTACTCGAGTGGAGTGTGCTCTACAGAGTGCAGGGAGAGGTATGCTTTGGATGGAGTAAGACTCAAGGATGCAGGATGTCATCAGTTTTGAGACATGCTGTGATGAAAATGCCATTCCCCTGGAATGCTCTGTTAGTGAAACAAATAGAATCTGTGATTTTTGGATGGGTCGTGTACGGTCTACATAGAACGATATTGTTCTTCAGACTAGGGACGTTAAAGACTAGTCGACTATCCGGTAAGCAAATGCTTATCAGATAGTCACTCGATGAGTCAATTCCACCCCCCCTCCGAACACACACACACTGCCTCTATCAGATAGGGGCAGCAAAGGGAGGGGGGAAAGGGGATACTTTAAAGAGGCAGCGCTGCACAACTGAGCCCGGGATCAGCTGTGTGGCTGCCCCTTTGAAACGCCGTGGCTGCCCCTTTGTAGTGCCGAGCCCCATCGGAGGCTCTTGTACATTTCAAAGGAGGAACGCAGAAGTGCCTGTCGAGTAGTCAATGGAAATTCCATCGGCTACTCAACTAGTAAAATAACCAATAGTTAACATCCCTACTTCAGACATCCATGGTGTATAAAATGGTCTCCTCTTGGGAAGCATGAGGCTTTGGGCAGAAGGTGGAGAGGATAATAGGTTCGTTGATGTGGACATCGGAGCAAACGTTACACAGGAAGGAGGGGTGGGGTCAAAGAACAACTTTGTCTTTGTGAAAAATGGTATAGGGTGGTGATGCTGTAGCCATCAGAAGTGAGCATAAGATCACGGCACTTCTCACACATTTTAAAACCAGGGGAGCCCAGCATTTTTTTTGAATGGAGAAGTGGCTCTCTGTTCTCTGCCCTTCTGTTTGAGTTCTTGAGGAGAACGATAAACAAAATAACTCCATTCTCATGTGCATGAGGCATATGTAAGCTCACAATGGGATCCATACTGACACATATTCCTGAGAAGAATTTTAGCTATATAAAAGAAGCCTATTGTCATAAAAGGAGTAATTCTAAAAATCACAGTTTCCCTTAGTTAAAATATAAATAAAGTGCATTCATGATTTGGGAAGTGACTTTGTTTGTTTCTTTTTCAGGTTGGCTTTAAGGGAGATAAATCATTAATATGTGAGTACAAAATGTTCACTACATAGTGAATGGGAAAGTACCAAGCATTATTTCAAAGTCTAGTATAGACTGAGAAAAGCAGATAAGCTGGAACAAGTTGTTAACAAAATCAAAATTAAGCACAGCATTTCTGTGCTATTTAGCTGAAGTTATTTATTTCTGTCTCTCCTCCAGAACACATCAAAATAACAAGAAAATAGAAGCTGTAGTTCCATTTTCTATATAACACTAGATAGAAAAGGCAGTTTTCCATATTACTCACCTGTTTTTATTTCTAGCAAGCGCTTTTTCTTTTGTTGCCTCTCTAATTTTTCTTTTTCTGCTTTTTCCTTAGCTATTCTCGCACGCCTCTGTTTTTCCTCTGCTTCTCTTCTTCTGATATTCTCCTTCACTGCTTGCTATTAAAAAAAGATATATTGGTAATAAAACAATGTAAGTGAAATTTCAGACAAAGCAAGCTTGTGAACTATAAAAATAAAAAAACCCCCGCCAAATTTATAACAGTCAAATAATTCTACGAAAAGGTCACCAGCACCTTTTAACAAGTCTTTTACATATTAAATAGCATGTAATCTGAAGATATTGTACTTTACATATGGTATATTTTACTCTCTAATATATCACTTAGTTGGGGTAAACTACATAATAGGAATGCTGTAATTATCTCCAAACAAGCATTATAAACCAAGAAGTCAGCATTCAGGTTAACAGTGAAAAGAAACCCAAATAAATGAAGGTACAGAGAAACAGCTATGATGCCCAGATCTGACTTAAAAGCATAGTAGAATCTTTTTGTGAATATTGCCAAGACTCTCCCTTTCTCCCATCTAACCTTGTCTGGTTTTCAGGAATGTACAGGGTTCTATCATCTTTAACTCTTTCCAAGAAAAAGGCTTTCACAGAGACTGGCACAAACTCTCACCATTCAGAAGAACTAATGAACTTCGCTCTTTAAAAATATCTAGAATTTGCCTTCTCAATGAGTCTGAGGTCACAGGTTGCCCTTTAGGAAAAGTGACAAATGTCTTTCATTGTTCCTCACTGGATTGAAGTTAAGCTGCCCTTTGGGAAGGTGGAAGCCTCATGCTATCACTAAGGTGCAGATGAATTAGGCCGCAGCTATTTTTGCTGAGAACAGCTTGTGGCTTCAGGCACTCCAAAGAACATTGTTCAGTCACTGCTGAAGTACAAACTGTCAACCACAGAGCACAGAAAAAAAGCTACCATTCATCCTCATTTTTTAAATACTTCCCATTATACCATTTATACTAAAGATACACTTCCCTGCCATTTTTATCTGTAGATAGTAGCTGATAAAAATGATCTCCCTCAAGATAAATGTCCAAATGATCCATTTAAAAATTAATTTCAATCCGAACTTATCAGAATTACTTGTAAATTTTCAGAAAGGTCATTCAGTACTAAAATAGCAACTGTGTTTTAGATGGACAGAAGGTACACTTTGTTAGCAAAATCTAAAACACTGATTCAAATACAAGACACAATTCTATCTTAACTGCGGAGCTGCAAATGGTAGCTTGGTAAATAGTTACTTTTAATTTTCTACTTTTGACTAATTTGAAAAATCAATATAACGATATTAGAAATTAACTACTCTATTTAAATTATCAGCCATGTATATACATAAACAGAGTTTCCCCTTCGTGCTTTATTGATGACTTCCAGCCCATTAAAAAAAAAAAAAATCTACTAATTTTTGGTGCTAAACTTAGACATCTTGGCTATGTCTACACTGCAAATGATATGCAAATGAGGCTAAGCGTGGAATATCACCGAGCCTCATTTGCATACCTAATGAGCCACCATTTTTGCGGAAGAGGCTCTTATGCTAGAAGCATCTGTCTACACTGCCCCTTCTTGCACAAGAAAAACCCTCTTGCACAATGCCGCTACACTGATTATTTTCAGAAATAACGGCATTGCGCAAGAGGGCTTTTCTTGTGCAAGAAGGGGCAGTGTAGACATCTTCTACTGCAAGAGCCTTTTCTGCAAAAATGGAGGATCATTAGGTATGCAAATGAGGCTCGGCGACATTCCATACTTAGCCTCATTGGCATACTACTGGCACAAGATCGCGCCAGTGTAGACATAGCCCTTGAGTCTGCTTTTAAGGGGAATTATGAATGCTCAATACCTCTGAAAATCAGGCCATAGAGGTCTTAAGTTAGACACCTCAAAATCTTTCATCTTACCATACACACACATACATACCACACTATGTTAAAAGGAAGCAAAGTCAAGCAACTGTGATTCATTCTATGCACAGGATGGACCTGGTTTGGGAATAACTCAAAGTTGTAAAGTGAAGTCCCTGCTTCAAAGCACAGGGATGCTATAGTAGTGGTTTTCAACCTTTTTAAATTGACATATCACTGAAAGAATTCAGTGGAGGTGTATACCCCTTTGGAAATCTTAGACAATCTCTACAGTTCTAAGGTCTATTGACCCTAGCTTGAAAGGCACTATGCTAGAGCATTTCAAAGAAAAGGTCTCAATAACTTTCTAAAATACGAGCAATTTATTTTTCGTTAGCCATATTCACTGAATTGACTGAACTGTTTTGAGTGAAAATATCCAAAAATTGCAGTTTGAGAAACATCCTGCATTGGAAAATTCCACACAAACAGTAAAAGTTAGCTTAAATTATAAGCTATTGAAAAAAAGATCTTAGAATGAAAAACACTGGGCAACTTTAATAATAGGTAGTGCTTCTAGTCATGACTATACTAAAAAGAAACAGTTACTCAACATATATTCTTTGAAAATCTAAGGAATTAAAGGCGTAAAGATTCTAAAATAGAGAATTCCTCTTTCAATACTTCACAGTCTGAATATAAATGTACATTCTGAAAATAACCTTTTTACTGGTTATAACCACTCATGAAGATCGTGGTTTGAATTTACAGGTGTGTAATCAATGTCTACTTATGTAATCATTGTGCAACTTTAGTGGAGTTTCAGATGTTCTATATAATGAGGCTAGGATGTTAGTCAGTTTAAGAAAGATAGCCTTCCTCAACTTATGTTGTACTGGATCAATCCTGTTATAGTCTCAACATATAATCAAACACCACTGGCAATTTGTAAAACATACCCAAAATGTTAAAATAAAACATGAGCAAATCAACTGACAAACTCCCACTCTAATATTGTTTCCATGGAAATTGAAAAGTTAAGATCAGATTACTCTTGCCTGTGAAATAAGCAAATGGTTTCTCACAGCAGCTATTACCAAACCAAACAAGTTCCAATTAATCAGAATGTCTAAAATGTAAAAAAAAACAAAAACCCACCCCTCTTGCTAGAGCTTATTTCACAGCTGGTATTGCAGAGAAGAAAACATTACATTCATCATGGTACAGTTAGTCTCAAAGCAAATCTACCATCATCTCTCATAAGCTTTCTTCCCTGATAGTTGATTTTATTTAGTCAAACAATAATTTGTATTGCTAGATCTTCCCTCTGTGGGACCTCAAAGCACTTTAAAAATAAAGTTAGTACTATAACTGTTAGCAAGTTAAGCATTTTACAGCTAGAAACACAGTAAGGTTAACTAAATTGCCTAAAGCTACAAGAGATTTTGGGGCAGAGTTACAAATATAGCTGAACACATCTAATTCCTAGTCCTCTGCTCTAATCACTAGTGAATGTTCACTTTCTCATTCTACACAAGAAATTATTTCAGGGACAACACTATCAGAAATCTATATTATGATGACTGGACTTTCCAAAATTTCCATATTCACGCAATTAGTAGATAATTTTATGTAAAACTAGAAGGTTTAACTGGAGATGCATGGGTCCCTAATTCAAAATCTATCTATCTATCTATATATCTAGAGAAAATAAAATGAAAATGTACATGTTTCATTTGAATCATTGCTCTGGGGTAGGGTGGGGCTAGATATGAGGGGTTCAATATGAAGGCTGCCCCAGGGAGAGAGGACTACCCCAGGCCCCTCTCATTAAAGCAGATTGGGGCCAAGTGAAAAGTGCCTCTTCATGGCTACTGCAGCTCCAGTGGGCAAAGGAAAAGGAAGGGTACATATCTGCCAGCTGGTTCAGGTTCAGGCTCATCTGCCCCCTGCACTCTCCAGCCAGAGTGAGGAAGGGGAATGTGCACAGTTTCCTGCATTTCTCCCCGATGAAGGGAAAGAGCCAATATTTCTGTACAAATCGGAGAGTGGGGGGAAGCTGCAGTCCCCCTGCTCTCCCTAAAGGGCTTTGGGGGGTGGGAGGAGGTTCATGGCGGGGACAGTCCCAAATGGGAGAGGTGGGGAGGGAGAGGGGTTAGGTAAGGCAGTCAGCCCCTTTCATCTGCCTGGTGATTTTCTCTCTTTTCTCTATAGTTTTATGAGCAGCAATCCCATTCCAGGCACATCCCATCTTCCTGTCACAACCAAACCCTTTCCTTGCTTTAAGTTATGATAAGAGGAAGTGCCGGGGCAGCTCATGCGTATAGGCCAACTCCACTGTCGCCTAGGGCGCCGCGTTAAACAGTTACAGTGGATGAGAAGCTGGATATGAGTCAACAGTGTGCCCTTGTAGCCAAGAAGGCTAATGGCATATTAGGTTGCATTAAGAGGAGGAGCACTGCCAGCAGATCCAGAGATATCATTATTCCCCTTTATTCAGCTCTAGTAAGGCCACATCTGGAGTACTGCGTCCAGTTCTGGGCCCCTCACTATAGAAAGGATGTGGATGCATTGGAGAGG
>CM057845.1:253088140-253104041 GCA_030068395.1 Apalone spinifera | reverse complement strand
GCGGAAAAGTGGCTGATTTTCCGCAAAAACTGGCCAGTCTAGACACAGCCCATAAGTACTACTGTAGCAACAATAGCAGTTGTACCTTTCTATTCATGATATTAGGTACCTATTACTTTTTATAGCAACTTGCAAAGCTCACATAATTCTACTTGAAGATAAAGAGAGGGGGAAACCCACAAAACTTTTCATGGAACAGGCATATTTAAGCTTCTATAAAATGTCACAATATTGTACCGACTGCCTATGCCTAGTTGTATACTCATTTAGTCTGGATTTTCTCTCTGAGATATAAGCATCATGTCCCCAAATGGTAGAGAATCATGGTTGATGTACGGAGGTTAATGACACGAGTGAAGACTGCAATACTTATGCCTACTTTGACAGTTCTTCAGCAGCTGTCCCACAATGCCTGACACTGACCACTGTGGTCACAATTGTGTGCTCTCTCTGTATGAATCTACATACCACTTATGAATTCCAATTGTATTTATAAATCTGTGCATAACTCTAACCTTCAGCATATATTAAAATCATCCATTTGCTGACAGGGACCATGTAATATATCTCACATCCTATCTGGAAGCAGAAAATCAAAGAAGTTGTTATTATGAAATGACTGCCCTAGTAATCCAATGGAGATGCTTAAAATACTGGCCAAGCTGAAGACAACATTTTTTTTCTCCCCAGATTGTCTGCAAAAATGGGAGGTGGAAAAGTTCAAATTTGCCAGAAGCAAATCAGAAACTGAGACTTTTTTTAAAAACTCAAATGCTGTAAGGTTTAGGAAACACAAAAGGATACACTTTCTGAGTTAGAAACTGTCTTTTGACTTCCAGATCTGTACAATCTAAGAGCTTGTTGCAAGAGAAAAGAGTAAATCTGAAATCTGAGCAAGAGCAGATGCAGCCTTGAAAAGACTTATCCACAACTAGCGGGCTCTTAGAATGGTGCCGACAGTGGACGAAGGGTTTCTGCGTGCATGTACCTCTCCCTGCCGTCTCCCTGAGCCAGTGGATCTGTAAGACTCTATAATATCTCTAAGAATTAATCATGTAAGAGTTTAAGAAGTTACTTTGCAAAGCCTCTTGGTTCCTTGCTCTATTGCACATGTCCCTCAAGGCTTATATAATAAACCAGAGTATCCATGAGGGCAGTGCTTTGGGTTAGTGTGGGCTTAAACTACTATGAAGACTTTGGGCAGGGGAACAGGAGGATCAGCACTGGTTTGGTGCCTACAGCTGTGGGACTACAAAGACCAACTTGTAGAAACAAGGACCAGACAAGGAATCTGAACCCTAAGAATGAGCTTAGAAGATGAGAAACTACGGCACTGCCTGGATGATGCTCAGAATCAGCTGGCTTGGAAAGAGACAGGATGCAGTGTTTGGATCCAAACCTGGCCCCTCGTTAAGTTTCCAAGTGGGGGATCTTGATCAGCACTGTGAAGGATGTATATCATCAAAACACAAAATAGAAATCTATGGAGAACTAGGGGTCAGAGAGAAAAATCACAAGAAAAAACAGACGCTCGTACAATGTTCTATAATCTTAGCTAACAAAAGTAACTTGTTTAATTTGAAAGCAACAGTTATGCCTGGAACCTGTTCAAAACAAGTCACATGCTAACTCTGTGAATCTTTAAAGACTGCACATAAATACGTGAACTTCCTGAAAATAACTGCCTCCAGTTAGTATTTTGTAACAGGTTCTAATGAAGATTGCTTATATCAACTAATGTGTTAGTCAAATCACAGCCCACTACTATTTTTGTCTTCTTATATCCTATCTAATCAGTTGCTGCTGTTCAAGATATTTCATAGAACTATATTCGATTTTTCTATAGCTACGTATTCAAAACTAAAAGGACCTTAAGCAAGGTTGTAAAATCACATATTGGAGGCCCCACTAAGATTTCTATTGCTTCTGCAGACATAGAACTGTGCTGCTGTGAAAAACAGAATAAGAAATTTTGATTTGTACTTGTTGCTAACACAATTTTTTATTTTGTCCTAACCAACTTTAAAAACTAAATACCGACTGAATTAATGTGGAGTTGGTTGAGTCATCAGCAACAATGAAAAGGAACTATCAATTAGAAGGACCCAAGTGGACTCAGGGTCATTATTAGCCTTAATAGCACCAGTATTCAACATTTTAGTCTTTTCTCCAGTACCTGTGGTAGTACACACACACAAACACACACACAAAGATGAGGACAGCAATTTGAACTCTACTTTCTACATCACAATCTGAGCTTGTAATTGATTTAACTCCATCAGAGAGATCCCATCATTTATCTCAAACTTTCTTAAGGATATGACAGATGTACCAAATTTAACAGAATGGAGCAAATACAATTTGAATAGCTTAAGAGTGACTCAAATGAAGGTGATAAAAGAGAAAGAGAAACGGGGAGCAAAATCTTACTAAAGTAACTTTAAGAACAGAATATAGTTCAACACTAATGAATAGAATAATATTTGAAAGCCTCCAGCTTAGAAAGAGGAAAACTCTACTTTTGGAAAAGAGGCAGAAAAGTTATTTGGATGACATGAGGTGATGAGTGAACATAGAGTAGCCGAACTAGAGACAGTACTAAAGATAATCATTAAGTCAACAAAGAACAGGAGACGGAATCCAGATTTATAGGCACTAAATGAAAGATTTGAAAAAGGAATTAGAGAAAATGCAAGAAGGTGAATGAACTAATTTTTAAGTAGTATCAAAGTCAGAGATTGATATTGTTACATCAAAGAGGAAAGAGTAGTCTGGGGAGGCCAAGAAACTGGAGATATGAGTCTCACAGGAAAGGATTGTGGGATCAATTCTTGAGGAAGACATTGGCTACTAAGCCTACAGTTTGGTTGAATATGCTATCCCCAGATGTAAACAGAAATTTCAAACAGATCACTCACTACACTGATACAATTAATTCTACAGCTCTTAACTACAAGGTAAAGTTCCCTAAGGATGGTATCCCTAGAGTTTTGCATGATTAAATCAGGACGATTTATGTCTTTGCTACAGAATAGTAAAGAAGACCTCAAAGGAGAAGCAATAGCCACAGCAGCTGCAGTACCCCTGACATAAATGTTCGAGTAGTGGGAGAGGACTATGGAGAATAAACATGTTAGCTATAATATAAAGGATTAATGAATGTGCATCTTTAAGTTTGAATTAATAAAGACGTGTTTTTGCACTATGAATTCTGTTCTATATAAAGCTTAAGATTGCTGTCAGCAACTGGAAGCAACTCAACACTGCATGAAGAACACAGCCATTTAGTAATGTTTTAACTGTATGTTTATGGTTCAGTATCTTTAACCTGCATGTGAGGATTGTGCTAAAGGATTTGTGTTTATGTTTTGATTTGTTTGTTTAAATTAATTGTATTGTGAAGGACTGTTTGCACTAAATAAAAAAATTACTGTGTGCAGAAGAATGCTCCCTGGATAACAAACTATTATGTCGGAGATCTGTATCAATGTCCTCCCCAATCAGATTCCAGGCACATCTCATTTTCCTGGCCTTGCTTTAAATTAGGAGAAGAGGAAGCTGCATACTAAATTTGGTGGTCCTAGCTCTTACTGTTTAGGAGGAGGAATTTGATGGATGAACTCTTGGACAGAAAGATGCACAAATTCTCTAAGGATATGTCTACACTACGGGATAAAGTCGAATTAAGATATGCAACTTCAGCTACGTTAATTGCGCAGCTGAAGTCGACGTACCTTAACTCAACTTTTGGTGCTGTCCACACTGCAGGAAGTCGAAGGGAGAACACTTACTCCTTGTCGAAGCAGGACTACCGGCATCGACTGGAGTGCCCCTCTCAGTTCGAATAAGCTGTCTTCACTAGACCCGCTAATTCAAAAACTTGAAGATTGATGGTGGCAGCTTCCATCTTCTCCGTAGTGTAGATATACCCTAAAACAGATTGATAGATATAATGCAGGGTATTATAACAAAAAATAATTACCCAGAGTTTTTACCCTGCATAAAGTGAGGAAAGATGCAAATCTGTTCTAAATTGAATATAGCTTCATAAATGTCTGCAGAAATGGATTGTATTACAGTCAGTCAGAATTCTATCTGAATATACTAAAGATATACAATCTTCTTATATACCTGGTTTTAAGGATGGATTGTAGATTAAATGGTTTCATAATATGGGTATACCTAATTCCATTTTGCATTATTCTAAAGGTTTGAGACATTATCCCTATACTAAAATAGTAGACCAGACAGAAGAAATATTTCTAAAAACAGAATTAACTTTTTACATGCCACTGTAATAAGTCTTCATTTTTTTAAAGTAAGTGTTTAAATTATTAGACTTCTCTATTCAGGTCAATGAAAACATTTAATGCATTCATAGTTCAGGCAATAAAGAACACTATTAAGTTGTGGGATAAGCAGATACAACTCCCAATATTGCACCACACAAAAACCCTTTCCTATTTGTGAATAATATTGCACAAAATAGAAACCCTATGCTTTCTAAATTTGTACCTACCAGGATTTATCAAATAATTTGTCAACAAATTTATCTGATGAATTCTGCAATATTGCCAAGCTTTTTTTTTCTGTTACTCATCCAGCTCTAGTATCTATCCATGTATGATTATGCCACAACAAATGCATGTCCACGTGTAACAAGCAACATAATTTTAATGCCTCAGACATGCACACTCTTTCCTAAAGTATGCAACAAAAATGCTACACAATGTGTGTGAATACCAAACTTTGTAACAATCCAATATCAAGAAATCATACAGTGTTTTAACTTGCCTATCTACCTACCCACAAATTTACCTATAAAAGCCCATTTAAAAACTACAAATTCTTGTTCACTAAACTAAAAATATTTTCTCATTTAAATTGCTAATTGTGATTTTTTAGAAAACTACCACAGTATATAGAATTAAAAAGTTTGACATAATAATATAATATTTTAAAGATTACTGTTAATGAATTAGATATCTGAGGTATATATCAATAATTCAAAGACTTAAACTAATAACCTTCCACAAATAGAGAATGAGAGGGACTTAATTATTTAAACCCTAGTAAAATACAAAGTATTTGTTTAAAATCTTCTTTACAAATCCATATAATCTCTATTTTGAATACAAAATAATAGTTGGCTCAGCCTGCCTTTTTCTAGCATACACATGAATGTATTTAATATTCTAAGGCTGACTTCTTTGACATTCCTAATTAAACAAACAAAGCATTTAATAAATGAATATAATTGCTTTTAAACTAATATACGTATAATGAGCAGCAAACTAGCACAATGCAATATATAAGTGGAATATTTATAATTATAGACTTTGTCAATAATAAAGTGCACCAATTGTGCACATATCTGACTTTCAAGAGAAACAAGAATGCTAATCAGTTCATTAGAGGCTTCTTGGTTGTGATATTTAGCGACAGGATGTAATAGCTGGCATGTCCACGGAGCATAATTGTACTCAGGATGAAAAATTGTTTCCAACAAAGCACCATCCTTCCTGTTTCAGATTTCCTGCTGGCTGCTTTTTATGAACTGCATACTTTCAAGACATCAGCATCATTCAGCTTCCTCTATCATAGAAATAAAAGTAAAGATAGGTCCAGACTTCATCATGCTGTGTAGGGTTCTATGACCTTTACATCAAGCCTCCTTTGCTTTAGTAATTCATTGTAGCTTCTGTTTTCCTGAAAGTGGGCTTCTTTAATTAACATGCTCAGAGGCATTACCAAAAACCATACACAAGTTCACTTTTCCTAAATTACTGCCTGTCTACAGGGAGCGTTAATAGGTGAAGCTAACTACTTCAGTTAGCAGTATTTACTGATCAAAATAACAGTTAAAATGTCACATTTGGATATTCTAATATGGGAAAATAATTGGAAAAATGGTCATGACGTGTTCAGTACCAACAAACTTATTCTAATGTCAAACAAGACAAATAGCCCACAGTATATGTAACTTAAGGGAATCAAAGAATTTGTTACACCTATTACAACATACTATTTTAATTGACTCTCAGAGTAGTAAAAAAATCACATTGTTGTCTAAATTATTAGCGGTCTCAAGTATAATGCTTTTTAATATATTGACTTATCAAATATTCATACTGTAACAAATGTATCCAAGTAATTCTTTTATAAGAATAATCAATACTAATCCACTGAAAGAAAAGTAGCATGACTCTGCTATATTACATGCTTGCCTATTCTCAGAAGCTCACATACCATAACAATGGAAACTATATAAAACCCTACTGAGTAGTCTGTGCTATTTTAAATTTGCTAGGAAAAGGTTTTACAAACTATGTTCCTCCCTCATTTGCCTAACCATATGCTTGCTCAATAATTCTCACATTCTGATGGCATGTTTTTCTCCTACCACACTGCATACATCACTTATTCTCTATCCATCAGAAGTATCTAATCCCAAGACTATTTGTTGCATAAAACTAGCACTGATAACAAAATAATTTATGTACATTAACTTTTCACTTAAAATTTTTCTCACACTTGTTGGGGAAACTCTTCTAAATGGGAATGGAAGCAGTGTTATCTCTTGAGTCTTCAGACACTGAAACAGTAGCATGAAGGTGTGAACTACTCCATGTATCTCCATAGTTAAGTTCCAAGCATAAATATGGTATTATAATAGTCAACACAGTTAACTCTCTGTGTTTATCATTTTAATAGAAATTTCTAACAAATGTGGGTATTTTAGATCGAGAAAAATGCTTCCCATTCCCTATCAGTTTCAAGTATATGGCTAAAGAGAGGAGCCTTGCACTGTTGTCTGTCTTGCCTTTGGATCTTTGAACAAACCTTTACCCACTGGAGTGATGAAAAAAGACTTTCTGCTCAGTTTCCTTGTTGCTACTTAGAATATGGAAGCAGATCAGAAGTCGTAAGGATTCACTAGGAAATCTGTAAATCTAATTGCACAAGGCATAAGGGATCGGTTAGAAAAGGCTTTCCTTGTCAACCGATCCCCGTCTAGACTGCCGCTTTTTGATGGCAAAGTCCTGCGTCAGAAAAAAGCGGTGGCCATTTTTATTCAAATGAAGCGCGGGATATTTAAATCCCCACTTCATTTGCAATAGAGATGTGCCCAATCTACATCCCTCTGTCGGCAGAGAGGTGTAATTTAGACACACCCTGAAAGAAGATGTTAACACTCTTATTCTAACACATTCACCTTTTAGCTCACTAAAAAAAAAAGTTTTCCTTGTTTTTATACATAAAATTCAGCATCACTGCCATTAGATAATCTTGTTTTTATTCAGATATTACAGGTCTTTTTTTTTATTCTTCTGTATACTTTGTCCTTGAGGAAAAGAGGATTAACGTTTTCAAATAGGAATGCTGCAAATGCAAATAAATTTGCACTGTTAAGTAAATGTTCCTAAGAAGCTTCAGAAGATATTTAACTATCAAAAGGATATAGACATCTTTGTCACAAACTTGTCATGTATATTTTCAGGAGGGGGGAAGATCTCCAAATCCTTCTCAAGTTGTTGAAGCTGCTTTCCCATCTGCCTCAGGTTCTTCTCCAGGTTTTCTGCTGAGACTAAAACATAATATATTAATTCTATTAACATCTCAGAAAAGGAAAGCTAGTAAGAAATTCCTATTTGTAAAAGATTGTTGTTAGACCAATACTCATACCAACAGACCACACATCTAATTCTGAAATTGAATTGTGTCAGATAATCAGTGGGCAAGGGATACTAGTCCATTGTGCAATATTTATTTTTTCTCAGTTACACAATTTCATCACTGTGCTTGGTTGTATCCATTTTAAATAGCTGTATTTTCTGATTGGCTCTTAATGGATGCCAGTTAATTCAAATGCAAAGTTATGCATTAAAGCCAAAAAGCTTATTTTTAAATTACCTGTTCAGTACTATGAAAATATCAAACTCTCTTCTTTCATTAATAACTATAGTAAGAAAATTCAAGGTATTCTCTTACAATAAAGTTGCTCACCTTAGCTTCACTCTTCTGAAGAAGTACACCACCCTACTAACGTTTATATGAAACTAAAGGGCTGTGCCCCCTGTTTACTACATTCATCAACCCGCTCCCTCCCCCCTTTGTCCACCGCAGCCAGATCATGGCTTTCCCTTCTACTCATGCTGCAGCAGTAGGGGGGCCACCACCGGTCCTTCCTGTGGCCAGATGGGGGCTGGACCACAGGGCTAGCCCCAGGATTGGGGCCAGAGACAGAGTGCAGTGCCAGAGACTGCGGCCTTGTTGGTCAGGCTTCATTTTAAATAAAGTAAAATATTATGTCCAACAAAAAATGTTTCAAATTTATGGCAGGGGCGGGAAACCTTTTTTGGGTCAGGACTACTGACACACAGAAATATCAGTTGGAGTCCACAAAAGTGAGAAGGAAAAGAAAACTCCTCCAAAAACCCCCAACCCTCACTGATGTAGCCCCCAAATGAAACACCTCACTCCTCTAGGGAGGGGGTGGGAGCAGGGAGGACTGAGAATCAAGGCCTCAGGCAAGATTAACTCTTCCAGGGTTCAGGGTTAGTGGATTTTGTGGGCCTCCCTAGGCTCTGAGGTGGGGCCAAAAAATGAGAGATTCAGTGTGTGGGACAGGGCTGCAGGATCTGGGTGAGAAGTGGGGTGTAGAAGGGGTTGTGAAAAGTCTGTCTGAGAGAGAGGGTGCAGGAGCAAGGGAGGGTGGAGGAGCAAGTTGGGGGTGGTCAGGATATCTGGCAGCGAGGAGGCACAGGAGGGTGCAGGAGCAGGGTAAAGGTAGGCGTCTGGCCGGGGGGAGCGTGCAGGAACAAGCTGGAGGTGCGGGGTCTCAGAGGAATGGGTGTGAACAGGGGCTGGGAGACCGGGGTCTGGGCTTGGAGCGTATGAGTGAGGGGCTAGAGGCGCAAGGTCTCGGTGGAAGGGGTGTTTGAGTGGCCTGGGGGTGCAGGGTCTCAGTGGAGAGCGTTTCTGAGGGACTGGGGGTGCAGGGTCTCATCTTGCGAGGGTATGAGTTGAGACGGGTGGAGTGCAGGGTCTCGGTGAATGCAATGTGTGAGCGGGCTGGGGATGTGGGGTCTCAGCAGAGCGGTGAGTGAGGGGGCTGCGTGGTCTCATCTTGGGCCGGCCAATAGCAATGGAAGAATGGCATGAGGATGGGCTACAGCTGGTAGAGCTGAAGGGGAAGAGGCAGAAGGCAGCCTGGGCCAGGAGCTGGTGGTGCCTTAAGATGACCCCCTTGTGGGGAGCAATGTAAGGGCCAGAGTTGCTGCCTGCAGAGGCTAGCGAGGCACCCTGTTTCGAGCTAAACATGGGCTGGGGGGAGGGCAACACTGATGACATCACTCTGCCGTCCTGCAGGAAATTTATTTTTGAGAGAGAGAGAGAAAACAGGACTGAATCACCAAATAGAGAGAAAAGAGGGCTATTTAAGAGCTGAAAGGGAATTTCCTTTAAATAAATCAATTTTTTGACATTCTTTTCCTCATAATTCTACCCTGAAGCATTATGTAGTAAACTAACACACAGTTGTTATTCTGAGGGAAAGTGCCCTGTCCATCAAGGAGCGAACAATAGGTTGTTTGGGAGATTGAGGGATGAAATGAGGAGAGACATAAAACATCCACGAGTTTTACTTTTCTTTAAAAGAAACCATAGATTTCCTTTCTATTGTCTGGCACTCTAGTTTACATTTTGAATATTTAATAAAAATGTTAGGACAGTAATGAGGATAACTCCTGATAGAGTCATGCAATCAAGGATATGATTATCACATCATACACTGGAAGGAAGTAAACTTCAGTAAACCTTCAAATGTTCCTCACAGGAATAATAAAGATAGATTATAAATAATATACTTCAATGTTAGAATGGAAATATTGACATTTTACAGTTTTTCATTATCTGCTGATTACACAAATTACAAATTCTAAAATTATTTACTATATTTACTATTAGAATTTTATACATATTTTACCCATGCAGCTCTTGGGATGAAATCCTGGGCCTACATAAGTCAATGTGAATTTTAGCACTCACCTGAGATTGGTGGAATCAAATGCAGAGCTGAATGGTCTTAGAATGCTTCATTAATGACCCAAAGAGATCAGAATAAGGGACACTTTCTCTTGCTGAATATGCTCTCATAAAGAGTGATAGTCTCCTAAATGAATTATTGTCTCACGACTTCACATTAATATCTCACTAACAATCATCAGTAGGTGGTCTGATTGATGCTGGTAGTTAGAAAGACTAGAGCTCTGCTAAGCGGATGGCTACACAAACTACTGTAGCAGTGCAGTTGTACCACTTCAGCAAAGACTCTACCTATACCAATGGCAGGTCTTCTCCAGTCAATACACATGTATTCTACCTCCCTAAGAGCAAGTAGATAGATTGACAGGAGAATTCTTCCACCAACCTAGCACTATCTGCACCAGGGTTTAAATGTGTTGCAGAAAGGCAAGGATTTTTGGCACCTTTGAGTAATGTAGTTTTACCAAATTAATTTCCTGTGCAGATCAGGTCTCAGTAATAATGATGTCCAGGAATGTGAATTAAGCTATGTGTCTACACATATTTTAGAAGCAGGAATATAAGAAGTCCATATTAAATGCCATTTACAGTTCTACTAGTAGAAAGTTGAAAACCTTCTAAGATAAATATGAGAAAGTTGAAAACCTTCTAGGATAAAAATGAAAGCAGACCAATCCAAGTAATTCTCTCCTAGGAAAGCAATATTTGATATGATACAGAGAAATTCCTCTGACCAGATTTAGATGACCCTCACAAATGAAGAGAGTACCCATGCAGGAGCTAACTCGAATTACACTGTGTTCTGATATATCATGACTTGTTTTCTCAGGACTTTGTTGAATTTAGTGAAGGGATGGAAACAGAAAGGGAAGAAAGATGTGAAATGGAAACATCTCTCCTAGAGAAGGAGTTTATGGAGTACAAATATAGGGTCAGATTTTGTGCTGTATATCCAAGAGAAAAAAAAAACTATATCCAAGAACTTTAAGCCACTTTTGCTCCCTCTGATTCCGAGACTGCTCCAGGACGAGTGAAGTCACTGACATTACAGATTGGGGGCAGGAGTTAAAACATTGGGGGTGTCTTTTCAGGTGTCCTATTCAATAGAGTGCTGCTTGCAGATCAGCACTACTATGGACCACAGTCCAACTCCTGGCATGCCCTTCCCACTCTGCCTCACACACACCCCTCTTGCTACAGATTGCAAATGTGATCTCTGGAAGCAGCCTGGGTATGTCTGAACTACAAGCCTCTTTCAAAAGAGGCTTTTTCGAAAGTGCTCTTTCAAAAAAGCCTCTTTCAAAAGAGATCGTCTAGAGAGCCACAAGAGTTTTAAAAAAGCAAGCCGCTTTTTTGAAAGAAAGCACCCGGCAATTTGGACACTCTCTTTCAAAAAAGCCCTGTTTGCGTTCAAGAATGCCTTTTTTTCAAAAGAGCTCTTTTGAAAAAAAGGCATTCTTCCTGGCAAAAGTAGGTTTACCAATTTAAAAAAAACACCTCTGCGTTCTTTCGATTTAATTTCAAAAAACCACAATGGCAGTCTAGATGCAGGTGATTTTTTTTTTTTTGAGAAAAGGCCACTTTTTCGAAAAAAATCCATAGTCTATACCCACCCCCTATGTCATTCAATCACAGTTCCTTCATCAGGGAAATTGTACCCTGAGGGTTACATGGCTTTTGGGGGCCCTTTACACCATTTTGTTTTATGCGATATAAAGAGGCTGACATAAGAGCAAAGCTCTCATCCATAGGGTTGCTTCATCCTCCAAAACAAAACAGAAAATATCTGAAATGCTTACTAGAAAGCGCTCTAGAAAGACAGGCCAATCCTCACCTACAAACAACCCTCCAACCTCTAGCAAATCCCCAACTTGAAGCAAATTTCATCACTCAATTAGAGAGAGAGACTGCAGAACAGGAATTCATCTGCAAATCTGACAAAGTTATCCTGGGCTTGAATAAAGATTAGGGATATTAGAATGTAAATGACTAACCATAATACTGATAAGTTGATGCTTATTGGTTAACAGCATCAGTTACACTCAGCCTCCCAGAGAAGTGGCTTTGGTGGGGAGGGCAGTGAAGTCTCCTCCCCAGGAGCTGAGCCAGCAGGGGCTAATGGCCCCACTCCTGAGGAGGCATCAATGAGGGTTCTGCAGTATAGAGCTAAGGTTTATACTGCAGAGCCCACAGCACAGGTAACTGTGTAATCACTGAGAATTTCAGTGGTTACACAGTTACCCCATTATATGATTTTAACCTTCCTGAAGACATTAACTGATTAATGCCAACTTTCCCCGTTTTTGATATCCACTTTTTTATATCAAAAGCTATGAATAGGAAACATCCAGCCCCCTTAATTAGCCTCATTAACATGGGTCCTATAATTGACAGTTACTTCTTCTGCTGTTATATATAGTCATCTTGGTTTTCATTATTTCCATTCCAACTCATCTGATGAAATGGGTTTCACTCATGAAAGCTCATGATACTATATATTTTTGTTAGTCATTAAGGTCCCACAGGACTACTTGTTGTTTTTAATGTTAAAAACTAACATGGCTACCCCTCTGAGATTCCCTAGAAAGAATTCTTTTAGATAACCACATTTTTAGAAAAAATGTAATCCAGCACCTCATGTAATAGAGATACTGATGACATATGAAATTCTGCAAACCTGGTAGTGCATTCATCTCTTACAGCTCATGAATACTGGAAATAAATAAGATAGCACACAGAATAATTCAGAGAATACCAAAATATATTATTGACATAGTACTAAAAAAAACAAAGCAAACTAGGTATTTGAATAAATATAGCTGCAGAACTATTGTGAAGACTTTTATCTTGGAATGACAAAGGAACTAACAACACTAATAATTTTAAAAAGGCATTGCCTGTCAAATAGTCTAGAGCTTCTACACAATCTTGATAAGTACTTCAGAGACAAGAAACTCAAAACACACCCAAACACCAGAAACACCCAAACAAAGGCCTGAGATGTCCATTAGAAGCAACACGGCAAGTTACGGTTGGATAAAAATGACTGAACGCATTAGAGAATTTTACCTTAACAGACATTTTCTCTTTCAGCTAAAATAATCTTTTCAGGATTACAAGGTGTGTGTAATCCTGGCTTTCCCACTCTTCATCTCACTCTATCACTGTCTATATCAAATGCTGTTCCTAAAATCTTTACAGTCTACCACAACTCTATCCACATCATTCCTCTAAACCCCTGTGGTGGTTTCCCTCTGCATATGAGATTCAGTTTATGCTTTTCAACTTCAAGGAATTTTAAATCTTCACAGCCAACCTTCCTTAGGTCAGTTATTCCTAATTCCCTTTATGTCACCTGAAGTGCTTCTTAAGATTCCATTCTGAACAGTCTATATGAATTGTTCCTCCTCCCTACTTGTGGCACTTCCTCCCTTCCCTCTGTTGTCCACCACATAATCTCACACTTATCTCCTCACTCAAGTCACTGCGTAAGACAAAGAACACTTCAACAATTACCTACCACTTACAGCAGTGGTCCCCAACCTTTTTAAGCACAAGATCATTTTTTAATTTAAGTGCAATCCAGGATCTACCTCAAACCCAAACATCCTTGCCCCACTTCCTCCCTCCCCTTCTCTAAGGCCCCACCCCTGCTCACTCCATCCTCCATCCTCACTCACTTTTATCAGGCTAAAGGCAGAGGTTTGGGGTGCACGAGAGGTTTAGGGGACTGGGACCAGGATTTGGAATGCTGGCTCCAGCTGGGCACCGCTTAATACAGGTGACTTCTGAGTGGTGGTGCATAGGGCTAAGGTAGGCTTACCCCCAGCCTGGCCCTGCACCACTCCCAAAAGCAGCCAGCAAAATCTCTTCATCCTTGCCCTCCTCTGCTTTGTGGAGATGGAGTACAGGGTAGAGAGAAGGGCACCCTGACATCAGCACCCCTGCTTCTTCTTCCTGTGCTCTGCACAGGAAGCAGGAGTCTCCCAGGGATGACAGGCACCTTCAAGGCAAAGAGCAGGAGCAGCACAGCAGTGCTGAGAGGGGTAGATGAAGTGCTGGCACTTGATAGCCTCCTGGCCAAACCTGTCAGAGGATCCAAGATCTACCAGTACATCCTGATCCACTGATTGGTGATCACTGAATTTCAGAATGCACACAGCAACTTAAAAAAACAGAACTGCACCACTTGCAAAATTTGGTCCTTCAACTTATATTCTATTTCTGAACTACACTAATTTATATTGTATGTCCCTTGAGGAAAACTCTGTGGCTTCCACTTTATTTGTTGAACATGAAGCACATGTTTGGTTCTCAGTAAGTGATAAGAATGTACAGCTAAACTATTCAGGGGAGGAGTATGGAGGGGGAACGAGAAGATTATTTCCACATTATATCTGAAACATTTCTCTGCTAACTTGTGTTCAATGCTGTTTTAATAAGACAGTGTCTTAACATTCTAACTGCCATTTAATGTGTTCACTTTTTAACTCATTCTCCATTTCCCTAATATTAAAGGTCTGATTTTATAAGATGAAAAAAAAAAAGTAGATTTTTCAGTTACAATGACAGTTGTTCACAATCACATTTTTAAATTACTAGTTACAAAACGATGTTGTGTGTAAATAGTAACCACAAGGATTAGAAATGATAAAACACTATTTGTCTTATACCCTGAAATTGCAAAGCATCATAATTTCCATGATAAATATTTCAAAGAAAAACAGAACCTTTAGGTTCATTACAAATGTAAATTGCTTCTGTTATTTGCACTAAAGTACTTTTAATTTTTATTCCATATTTCTCTATTATATATTGATAAGTAATTAAGTTAGCTTCCTTATTTGAAAATAGTAACAACACTCTACTCTCACAAAGTCCATTACTTTTTGAAAACACTATTATACATAAATTTAATTAATTCATAACCACAGCCTTGTGTGTCAGGAATAAAGAGGGGTTATCCCCATTTTACAAATGCAGAAACAAAGCAATGAAAATGACTTGTCAAGTTGAGTACAAATTGATATTAAATAATCAAGAGGTTTGGTTTTCGGTAACGTGGTTTAGCCACTAAATGATGTTTTTTCCACAGAATGTAACTATTTGGTTCATTTTTCAATTTAATTGTTCTTTCTAAAACTCCCTGTTGGATTAACTTTTACAGACTTTTCTAAATTAATGCTTAACTTCTAAAGACAGTTTAAAGGCAGATGGACAAGCATAGATAAAACACAATTTGGGTTCAAACAGAAAGGTTCTGATTAAAAAAAAAAAAATCAATCTGCATAGCTATGTATTTCAAATTGCCCCACATAGTGCAATTCATGAAAATGAGGACTTATTCACAAGAAGTACATGTTTTTGTTTGGAGTTTAAATTCAGCATCAAATGGTGAAAACTTCAATTTCCCAACATGCCAGCTACTGTTTAGTAATGTACACGTTAACGGCAAAAATATTAAATTACATCAACTGTAAAATACAGATATTTCAAACTGTTTGCAAACTTCCCAGAGAGTTTCTGGTCTCAATTTCTAAAACGTTCAAAGACTTTTCTTGGTCTATTAAAATCTGAAAGTGTGGTTATCTAATATATAAAGGAGAATGTTTGTATGTTTGTGCTCTAATAACTTGGACACTATGAGACCAACTGCCACCAAACTTTCCATGGGATAACCGTTCCTCCAGGAGAAGGTTTTAAAGTACTGTGGGAGGAAAGAGATGAGAGATTGACGCCTCTCCCCGGGGCTGCACGGAGCTTGGCAGTGCGGGGAGAATATGAAGGTCCCTCTTCAATACTGCAATTGGCTTGGGGCCCGGTGGCCAACCAATGGGTGGGTGGGTTGCTGCAG
>CM057845.1:253065998-253076369 GCA_030068395.1 Apalone spinifera | reverse complement strand
AAAATAATGTCAAAATACTGTCAAGCTGGAGGACTTCTTACTCCAACTTCTGTAATCAGCATTGTACGAGGCATAAGAGAAGTCAAAAGAAGAGTATTCTGTTTTGAAATAAGTGCTGTGTAGATGCTCTCAATTTCAAAATAAGCTACACAATTGATGTAGCTCTATTTGTGTAACCTATTTCAACTTAAGCCCAGGTTCAATTCCCCCACTTCCCCAAGAGACAATGGCATGAACTTCGCTCTCCCATCTCTGTAATGAATGGCCTAACCACCAGCCTATAGGCTAATCTGCAGGGGGGGGGGGTCTCTTGATTTCTCTCTGAAGCTATTCTATTTTGTATAAATAAGTATTTTGTAGTCTCCCACCTCCTAGGTGAGTACCCTAATCACCGAGCTGTAATTACCATCAAGTCATTCTCTTGCTCTTGCTCAATCATTATTCAATATTGTATACGAAGTGCACCAATTCAACAGCAGAGTTGGCAAGGGACACCTCAGAATAACCCACAGCTCATTGATTAGGACTCAGGAGTTGAAAGAACCAAATTAAAATCATAAGTCCAGCCTGGAAAGCGGAGAGGACCAAACCTGGATCTTACGTGCTAAGGGAGCTCCCTGCCTCTGAGCTGGATGGGATTTTTCATCCTCTTGTAAATGAAGTCAATTTTGGGGGACAAAACTAATTTGCAAATTCATACTATAGTTGTGAATTGCTTTGGATTGACCAAAAGCTGCATTTTTTCACTACATAAACTATTCAGCTAAAAAAATTTAGAGGTGGTATGTGGCTTGGAAGGAAAACTGGTAGTTGCATCCCTTGATTTAAGTAAAAGTCTGAAACGATATAAAGAAGAACTTCAGGTGAGGTCCTAATGCCCCTTGTACTTATGGAACACTGTATACAGTGATCCCATCATGAGGGCTTGGCTTTCTCCTATTCTTGTGGCTGAAGTCATTGATATTAACTCCTAGGAGAATTCTGTGCCATTTCACACACATTGAATGCATCTTCCCTCCCCCAGGTTCTCTTTCTTTTCCCACAGAGAAATAGTTTATGTGGGGAAGAAAAGAGAATCTGCACTAGTGCTCACTCACCCCTCCTTGGCACACTGGATGTCTCTTTTCAGGCACCCACAACAGCTGGGAGAGGCTGCCATAATTCCTTTGGAGGGGAGGCAGTAGGATCCTGCTAGGGAAAAAAGCCCTCTAGGGAAAAAAGCCCTGGGTGGTTGTGCTCATGAAACGAACATGGAAGGTTCTAGCAGGAACCCCTAAAGCAGGTAAATGGAAAACCCTGTGAAAGCTGTAAGCCTGGGGTGGGCTGAAGAACTATTTCTCTTAGTATTTACATATGTTCAGAAAAATAAATTAACTGGAAAGAGACTCTGGACATGGAAATGTGTCCTTTGGGAACTGGGGAGAAAACCAGCTTTTTGCAGTCCTATTAATGCAAAACACACCACACTGAAGTTCAGGAGAAAGGAGTCTCCCTAACTGGTGAAAAAAGTATGACCAAAACATTTAGTGACTGTGAGATGCAACAAGAAGTCCTGTGGCACCTTATAGACTAACAGATTTATTGGAGCATAAGCTTTTGTGGGCAAAGACCCACTTCGTCAGCTGCGTCTGATGAAGTGGGTCTTTATTTGCCCACGAAAGCTTATGCTCCAATAAATGTTAGTCTATAAGGTACCACAGGACTTCTCGTTGTTTATGCAGATTCAGACTAACACAGCTACCCCTGTGAGACACAAGATTTTGTGACCATCGGAGAAGATAATGAGCCAACACAGTTGCCAGGTAGACTCTTATGATGTGAATCGAAAGCCCAAAATGCTGCACGACAGCAAGCAATCTAAAATAACAGCTACTAGGGTCCCTAATATTATCAATTGCTTTTGCATTCCCCTATGTCACTTCTATTTTGCTGCATAAGTCAATTTAGTGGAGTACTTTCAACTACAAAATAGGATTATTTTGAACTTCTCGGGAAGAGATTCTGTCTGTAGCCATCACTCCATAAGCATCTAATTTTTGTGGTACTGCACAGCTATTTCCCTGGAGGTAGAATATGAACTTTGATTTGCATGAGCACATCAACCTGAGCTGCACATATGATTGGGGGCTGAGCTGATAGGGTCATGAGGTCCAGGTATCACAAGGAGGAGGAAAAAAAAATATTATCCTTAACCTCTGATGATGGAAAAAGAAGCAATGGGCTTAAATTGCAGCAAGGGAGATTTAGACTGGACATTAGGAAAAGCCTCCTAAGTGTCAGGGTGATTAAGATATTGTAGAATATCTATCATTGGAGATATTTAAGAACAGGTTAGACAAACATCTAGAAGAGATTATCTAGATGGTGTTTTATCCTGTCGTAAAGACAGGGGCTGGACTTGATGTCCTCTCAAGGTCCCTTCCAGTTCTAATAGTCTATGATTCTATGAACTGCCTGGGACATGCTAGGGCAATCATTTTCTGCTGGACTGTATCATATATGAGTTTTCTCATGACCCTCTGTTTTAGTGGAATAGATGGGCAACCTACATTAGCACCGATATCCAGGGGATGAGGACGACGCTCAAAGATCCTGGGTTGAATTCTCCTCTAGAGCAAAACTTTGTTCCAGTCTATCCTTGGATGACTGTGACAATCAGAGTCGAGGACAGGAGGGAAAAAGGAGTGCTGATCCCCAAAGAGTAAGTAACTGAATCAATCAACTGAGAAATGACATTTGTGAAAGATGTCCAAATATAAATGGTCAGTCAAAGCCTCAATAACTAGGATAGTCAGAACTGCTAGGATGTTCAGCTAACTTGGAAGATGTAGGGCTAGTAGTGGGATCTGATGGCAGATGCACCAGTCACACAGCTAGATTGCTTTCTGACATAGTGCTGATAAGCATGTTCCACTAGCTTGAAGATGTCATACACTGCTGTAGTATTGTACTTCAGTACTTAGATTGTGGTCTTTTAACGCCTGGGCAGGAATGATGTTCATGCTAAGCATACAGCTTTCAGCTTCAGGATATTTATATGGAGATTCATTTCTTGGGGAAAGTAGAGCCTTTGTGTTTGCAAGTGCCCCAGTTCAAAGTGTCTTGGTTAGAAAAGTGATAGAAATGTAGCCGTGTTAGTCTGGTGTAGCTGGAACAAAATACAGGACTATGTAGCACTTTAAAGACTAACAAGATGGTTTATTAGGTGATGAGCTTTCGTGGGCCAGTCCCACTTCCTCAGATCAAATAGTGAAAGAAAATAGTGGAAGAAAATAATCCTTTAGTATATATGGTTGTGACTATTTTCTTCCACTATTTGATCTGAGGAAGTGGGTCTGGCCCACGAAAGCTTATCACCTAATAAACCATCTTGTTAGTCTTTAAAGTGCTACATAGTCCTGTATTTTGTTTTGGTTAGAAAAGGCAGTGAGGGCACTCTACTGCATACAGTCCTTTTATCAAACTAATGAGGATAAGACTTTATGAGGAAGTGTGACCAATCTATCCATGCAAAATTTGAGATATGTTTATCTCAAATACCCTTTTGTGCAGGAAGGAGAATTCTGCCAAAATACTTTTTGTAGGTGCACAAAGTCAGTTGTCACATAAACCTGAAAGATGTCCTAATTGATGTATTTGAGTAAGCCTGAAGATGATTGATAAAGCAAAAGGTGAGAAACATCTCCTGAGTCAGGTAAAGACTCCACTGCTTCAGAGAAGGGTTGGGGCAAATGTTGAATATACAAATTAAAAATCTGCTCATTTTTTAGTTTGTTGATAGTTCCAAAACCTGGAAAGAAAATAATTTCAGGTTCAACTGAACATTTAGTTCAACTCAAAACATTTTTTTAGATGAGCATTTCTTTGAATTTAATAAAACTGAAAGGTAAAATGAAAAAAATTTAAATAAAAAATTATTAGACTTCTTTGGATTATTTTTCCCTATATACAAACAATTTATTGAAACAGACTAACAAAAAAGGTTCTGGTGTTGACAAATTTGTCAAACTGTTTCAGTCAAAAAACCAAAAAACAACCACCCTATCACACTATTCAAGATCTTAGTGCAGTTTAATTAGGAAAAGAACAGTGGTCTGCAATGTCCATAGGTTAATAAACATGGCTACTATTTATCAAGTGAAAATAAAATTTCATAAATCTATAAATATAAGATCTGTATAGATCAGAATCAATTTATTAAAACTGCATACTTGAGAAAAATAGTATGCAGCTTTAAAAGGCCATAACACAAGAAAACATTACAATGACACTGAGAGGTTCAATAATGACAAAAATGATTTTCTCTGCAGTACTAACAGCGAAGTTGAAAGCCATTATCTCCCAGAAAAACAACAGCTCTAATGAAGTATATCTTTGGAAACTGTCATATGAGTAACTGTAATGAATATTTCCCTTACAGATGTAGGAGTACCTAATAACTAGGATTTGTTATTTATTTATTTGTTTGTATGCATGTACGTACGTATGTATGTATATAAAAATATATAAGGTATTTTAAATTTATATACAGTAGATAGCAGGTCATTGAGCAAACTTCCAATATTTCAAAAGCAGAAACTTTAATAGGAAAGGGAGCTGAAGTAAATTAATACTGCACAAATCATGCACTACCAACTTTCTGTATGCCATATTTAAAAATATAAACCTAAAAGTCTCCATTCAGTCTTTAAGAAAGAAATATTTTTGGTATAAAATTTTCATTCACATTGTAGGAGAAATATTACAAGTTATACAAATCTTGAAACTGAAAATATGCATGGATTTGACAACTAAAAGACAATATAGCTGCTCCCTAAATTTAGCAATCTATGTTAATAACTTTATGAATGATACTTATAAACCCTGAGACGATCTGGGATATATTTACAAAATAAAAGAAATGATACTACCTTAAAAACAAGAGAGAGAACAAATCTACTCTTTAAGAGAAAGGAATGGGATAAAATTGTGGACAGGCAGTAAAAGCACAACACTGATGTAGCAGCAAAGCAACTTAAAAAGGAATTGGACTGGCTGAAATAGTCACATACCACATGAAATAACTAGTTGATGTCTGGGTGCAACTACAGTTTAAAATGAATTAGCAGCTGAAAGGAATTGGGAGTTAAATGTAGAAAGCCAGTTTCATAGCATCTTTGATTTCCAGATAAATCATTCAATAAGAAAGCAATATAAAGGTATCCTAAGAAAAAAAGGCAAATGGAAAATTTCAAATTTTTACTTAGTTTTCAAGGAAGTAGGAGACATGAATCAGCCAGCTAGCTGCTTATAAAAGTAGAAGAGTGACAAAAAGCATTTTGAGAGAGGAATTCCACAGTGTTATCCAAGAGTGAGGGGTGCTATCAGCTGTGACTCATTAAGGACCTTCTCACAGTAGAGAGGGAGTTCTGGAAGCATAACCAAGGTGTAACAAAGACCCAAGAGTTATAACGACTGAGGACACATCTATCATCCACTTACAGCATCACTTCCTTCTTTTGTAGATTAATTTTAACTCATCCATTCCTACACTAGAAGGAATAACCGGAATTCAATATCTGGACTTGCTGAAAGCATATATTTAGAGAACTAAGTAGCAAACTAGTGACAATGTAGTTCAAACTCATTTGCCAAAAACTTTCTAACCTTATGCCTACTGGCTCCTATAACCATATTTAGGCACTTAATAAAAATGGTCTAATTTTCAAAGATGATAAACAGTTGCAGTTCCCATTAGGGACTTTACATTTAGATTAATTAACTAATTAAACAGTCAATGGGATTTCCATCAACTATTCGATTAGTCTATAAGGGCGACTCACTACCAGGCTCTTGCTACAGTTCAAAAGCAGAAGCCCCACACTCCCTGTGATGCCTGAGCCTTTGAAATGTACAAAAACCCCAATGGGGCTCTTGTACATTTCAAAAAAGAAGCCCAGCAGAGACCGTAGGAGCAGCAGGGCACTCTCCCGCTGGCCCTGCACTCCCTGCAACACCTCAGCCTTGGAAATGTACAAGAGCCCAAGCTGGGCTCTTGTACATTCCAAAAGCAGAATTGCAGCAGAAGTGGCATGAATGGATACTACTTCAATCCCCACTTGTACCGTTTCCCGCTGTGCCTGTACCTCCCTATGGAGACAGGAATTGGCTCCTGCTACCCCTGCTTACTGAATCTCTCTCATAGCTTATGCTTATCAGATAAGGACTAGTTGCTTATATCCCTAGTTCCCACTGAGTTCATTAAGATGTGCAGATACTTGGAACTTCTGAAAAAATTAGGCCATTTATATTTCGGGGCCCAAATAAAATTTTAGAACTTTAACTACAAACACTCTTATTTTGAAATATTCAGAAACTTTCTCTCCCAGAAGCTGTACATATGATCTGAACACAAAAAAAGTAACATAACAGCACCACCGGAATTTAACATGTGAGGTCCTATAGAGACAGAAAGCAATTTATCAGGGAAAACCCATTAGTTTCACAAAATAAATGCAAGAACACCCTGTAATCCTCAATTCCAAACTGGGAAAACTAGTTTCTGTGGACAGCAGTCATCCTACTATTCTAGTGTGGACCCATTTGAATGGTAGACCATCAAGATTTAGGACTCTTGATGGTTTTCCCATTGTTAGACTTTCTGCTAGGTGTAAGGATTTCTTGTGCCAACTCAGGATGGAGACTATAGTGCAAAAGTGAAGAATTTTCCATAGGCTGCAATCAAAATGTCATTCACAAAACAGAATCGAGTTTGCATACTGATATAGATATACATAGGCATATACTAATCTGTTATACTATGTCTGACCCTTCTGTTCTTTTCTTTCATTAATATGTAATACATTAGTGTGGCTATGATTATTTAAACTCCTCTCATAACGAAGAGGCAAAAGCAGCCTATAAACCTTGAAGATTAATTGTTGATGTGGCAATATATGTAGTTTGATAAAATATAATAATTACACCATTCAATACTCACAAGGACCATCACAATATACTCCACTGCTTTTCTATGATGAAAGCACACATGCTTTTTTATGAACATGCAACAACATAATTTATACACTCAAGTAAAACACTGATAAATTAATACAGTAAAACTCCATTGGTCCGGCATCTGATGGTCCGGCACTCCTGATGATTGGCACCATCAGGAACCCGGAAGTGGTCCGGGCAGCCAGACCATTGGAGCTGCTCTGCCCCCCGCTTGCCCGATTCAGCCGCTGCTGAAACTGACCAGAGGCTCAATCGGGGAAGCCGGGGGCAGAGCTGGACTATCGGAAGGGGGGGACTATGAGGGGTCTGGGGTGGCATCCCACCCCACCCTAGACCCCTCATAACCCCCCCTTCCGATAGTCTGGCATATTTGATAATCCAGCACCCCCTGGGTCTTAAAGGTGCTGGATTATCGGAAGTTTACTGTAATTCTTCCACTTACTATAGACTAAATACTAAAAGTAGCAACATTTTATAAATTTATAAAATTTTTGTAAGACAAAACATACACAAATATTTATGAGACTGGATATTGTATATCAGTTGTATCTGAAAATTCAAATATGAGTGGGAAGAAACTATATCTTTGAAAGTAGTTTAGATGAATGTGAGAGACTCCTGTGTCACCAACAGAAATAAAATTGTGAATCAAGGGATTGTGGCAAGAATGGCTGCATAAGGCATGAGCGGTGTCACTATGCAAATCAATATAGTCCCCAGTAAATTTATGTAAGCTGGCAAAATTATTAACTGTGACTGTGTGTGTAGCCAATCACCATTTTACTCATACTGCTTCCTATACAAATTAGACAATGATGAGAAGGCATCAATTTCTATGCTCAGTGAGTTAAAATTAGTCATGCTATGTCTTCATATATAGAAGGAGCTCTTAGTTGACTGATAATATGCAAAAGTTTTCTTCGCTTAGAATGAGATGTACAAGATGCTATGCTGTATGATCAGGTGGTAAATTGAAATTTATCTTCCCTGGCTTCCAGTACTACTGTTGCATGAAGAATTTATAGAAAGGAAAGAAAAAAGGAAGTTACTATGATTAACTTTTTTTTGGTTTTTATTAAAATTATTATATTATAACCTTTCAGAACTATTGTGTTAATTTGGGAAGAGTACTGTTTAATTGTAGTTGATTCTTATGATAAACAAAAGACTGAAGTAGTGTGAGGTCTATTCATACAAAATAAAAAATATACATCTATTTTGGTGAATGTATTCAGAATATATGCTGGAAGCAATTTTGGGGACTATCTTGGAGCTCTTCTACTTTACCACTAAAGGTAAATATCTGAAAATTCAACCAAATTGACCTACACAGTATGTGCATCAAATTAAGTGTTCTATTTAATGTCAGCTTTAAATTAAAATACATATACATTCTTACGGACAAACATTGAAGTGCCATTAAAATTAAAATTTTCATTTAATAATACAAACCTTTACTAGCTTTATCTAAATGCTGCAAATCTTCAACAAAATTGAGGACATCGGGATATTTCTCCTCACATATTTCAACCAGAAAATGGAGTAAAGTCGTTTTCTGATCTGCTGATTTTGTGTCCTTTAACTAGAGAAATTAAAACAAAAACACACATATATATATATTGGTAATAAAAATATTTTGAATTACTGTTACATTCAACCACTGAAACAACTGACAATGTTATGAACATCAGAGGTAAGCTGTTGAACTGATGCAGCTTTATGTAAGCAAATTATAACATGATTGTTGTTTTTGCTAATTTATTCAAAATTTAAAGTAGATTCTAAAAAGTGTTTTGTTTAATGCTTATCTACCAAATATTTGTTCATATGCTAAATTATGAACTATTACGTTATATTTAAATGTCTTCAGAAATGCAAGGGATTGTAATCTATTTAAGCACATGAATGATGTCGTTATGTACAAGTTTATTTTTTTTTATTAAAAGAAAAAGATTCCAATAACAAACATTTATTCATTTCCATTCTTGAACAATTATATATAAAAATATTGCTCCAAACATTGCTAGAACATTATTTACATAAGCATATAAACACTTAGAGCTGTGAATCCATGGATAAGCTCTTTTCTACTCCTTCCAGGTGATAAGATTTTTCATATGTATCATTTTAATTTGGGAATAAGATCTGCCTTAAGACTCAAAGGCGGCTTTCCCAACTGAATCCAAATTTTCCTAATTTATGACGGTTCCCACTCCCTTCTGCCCTCCCCCCACCAAAGATATCATGTATTGATCCAACTAAAGTGCAACTATTAACACTGGTTTGTAACCTATCCTTTAAATCAGCTTCTGTATCTAATGACTGAAAGATAGTTAATGTGACGCCAATATTTAAAAAGGACTCTAGAGGTGATCCTGGTAATTACAGACCCGTAACTCTAATGTCAGTACTGGGCAAATTAATTGGAACTATACTAAAGAATAAAATTGTCAGACACATAGATGGACATAATTTGTTGGGCAAAAGTCAACATGGTTTCTATAAAGGTAAATCATGACTTACCAATCTAGAGTTCTTCATTGGTGTGTGTGTGTGTGGGTGTCAACAAACATGTGGACAAGGGGGATCAAGTGACTATAGTGTACTTAGATTTCCAGAAAACCTGACAAGGTCCCTCACCAAAGGCTCTTAAGCAAATTAAGTTTGCCATGGGATAAGAGCGAAGGTCCTCCCATGCATTGATAACTGGTTAAAGGACAGAAAACAAAGGGTAGAAATAAATGGTAAGTTTTCAGAATGTAAAGAGGTAACTAGTGGTGTTCCCCAAGGATCCATACTGGGACAAATCCTATTCAACCTATTTATCAATGATCTGGAGAAAGGGATAAACAGTGAAGTGGCAAAAGCTGCAGATGAAACTAAACTGCTCAAGATAGCTAAGACCAACGTAGACTGTGAAGAGCTTCAAAAAGATCTCAAAAATTAGGTGATTGGGCAACAAAATGGCAAATGAAATAGTAGCCAGACAGGAAACCTCCCCCCATAACATCCATTCTTTCTTGCCCCTCTCTGAGATGCCTGGAGCATACAGGGCACACAGAGCAATAAAATCATCATAGTCTTTGAAGCCTTGACAGGAGGCCCGGATATGCTAGCTCACAGTGACCCCGGACAACTGTAAGCAAAGATACGAGGGTGATTGAGTTAATCACTGACCAATAGGCTGCAGAGGAGTGCCCTTGACTGAAACCCATACTGATACGAACACACACTCGTCCAGGGAGAGGAATCTCCCGCCCAGTAAAGAATGTCCAGTACTCCCAATTTAGTTCTCTCTCTTGCAAGTTGAAACTCCCTTGGAAGAACTGGCGTCACAAAGATGGACCAACACAATTTGGCATCTTAGATAAGAAA
>CM057845.1:253046986-253065898 GCA_030068395.1 Apalone spinifera | reverse complement strand
TTTTATCTCTGAAGCAGACGACTTCTAAAAAATTGTAGACCAGTGTAATATAAGAACTAGGGATCACCAAATGAAATTAATAGATAGCAGGTTTAAAACTAACAAAAGTAAGTTTTTCTTCACTTAGCACACAGTCAACTTGTGGAATTCCTTGGCAGAGGATGTTGTGAAGACCAGAACTTTAACAGCATTTAAAAAAGAACAAGATAAATTCATGGACCTCAGGTCATAATGGCTGTTAGCCAGGATGGGTAGGAATGGTGTCCCTAGCCCCTCTTTGTCAGAAGCTGGAAATGAATGACACAAAAGGGATCATTCCATGATTGCTTGTGCTAGATTACTCCCTCTGGGGCCTCTGGCATTGGCCACTGTTGCAAGACAGGATACTGGGCTTGGTGGACCTTGGTCTAACCCACAATGGCCTTTTTTTATGTACAAATGACTCACTGTCAATTGGGTACTTTTGAATCATGTACCACATGGGATATTCACAGCATACGTTTTAGAAAGTTAAATAAACATCATTTATGGTGTTTTTCCACACATCAAAGGGAAGAAAAATGTTGAAAAATAGAAAGTTTTTAAAATTACTATATATGTTTAAAGTATCATTTAATATTTTTAAACCCATTTTTTCATGAAAATATGTCCAAGAGAAAACATGCATGTGCATACACACAATCCCAAAGAGATGCAGTTATGAGTGCAGATCAAAATTAAAACACTAGCTTAGTTCCACAAACAGTTTTGCAACTTTGAAAATTGAATCTTAGACTATGTCTAGACTACATCCCTCTTTCGAAAGAGAGATGTAAATTAAGCAGATTGAAAGTGCAAATGAAGCACAGATTTAAATATCCTGCATTTCATTTGCATATTTGCGTGCGATCGCTGCTTCAAATAAGGGTATTGCAGAAGTGAAACCGCCATCTAGATGCAGTTCTTTCAGATAAAAAACCCTTTTTCAAAAGATCCCGTACTCCTGAAAAAATGAAGAGTATGGGATCTTTCAAAAAAGGGTTTTTTTCCCCCCATAAGAACTGCATCTCAGTGGCAGTTTCACTTTCAAAATACCCTTTTTCGAAACAGCGATCAGACACGAATATGCAAATGAAGCATGAGATATTTAAATCCATGCTTCATTTGCACTTTCCATCTGCCTAATTTACTCTCTCTTTTGAAAGAGGGATGTAGTCTAGAAGAGCCCTTTGAGAGAATGTATATAGTACACACATTCTCACTATAGGATATCCTTCAGTGGGTCAGATTCAATAGCAGGCTCAGCCAGAGAGATAGGTAGAGGCACCTGCTCTGACTGAGAGACCGTCAAAAGATGTTTCCTTAGCTAGTGGTATAACCGGTTATCTAGTTCTGGTACGGTTGGGAGAAATATCTGTTCTCCGAGTCAACCACAAAGTTAGCTCTGAAGTCAGCACTGAATGTCTTATAGGTGTGAGCAGTAGAGATCACACTGAAGATGGTACTGAGATCATCTTCATAGATGGCACTGAAGGCTAGGCAGTAGGGAGGTAACATCACGTTTGAAAAGTTAACTGGTTACATGTTACATTTAAGCACGATCCTGTAGGCAGGGGGCCCAGCTCGGCTGGAGTGGCTCCCTGCCTGCATCGGGTGGGGGCTGCTCCAGCCCAGACGGGCTGCCAGTTACCCAGTAAGCATCTTCAGGTAAGTAGCTAAATATGAAATGCCATCTACTAACTAATTGCATTCCACTATTTACAATAAAGGAATGAAAAACTCTTGAGGAAAAAAGAAAAATGAACCAAGCAAAGCAGACTTCAATTCATAGCCACAAGTGGTAAAAATGAACTAACATACAACTGGGGTATCTCCAACATTGATAACATTGTCTGGAGCCAATAGGCAGCACTGGGTTATGTTCAACACCAATGGGACTTACTAGTGACAACTGATTCTGTGTGTATATATTCTCCTACATCAAAAAGGCACAATGAAGTCACTTAAAAGAACAAACTTATTTTATTCAGTTTTCAGAAAATACTTTCTTCTGGATTAAAACCAAGCATAGAAAATTTAAGCCCAAAAGTGATTACTTCAGAAGGAGCAACTGAAAACAGCTATTCCTGCTTAAATTTAATACTACGTATAATTTGCTAAAGTATCACAAACCACTAGTGATTGTCAATTTCTGAAATACATTATATTTCATATTCATAAGACTTTGAAAAATTCCTCATGCTATTTTATAATATAAAATTATCTATGAAGGTTCCTTAAAGATACTTTATGGAGTCTGATTTTAAACTTAATGAGATTGCCCAATGTGCTTCTAACGGATTAAAATATTTCCCTATCCCTATGCTGTCAAATGCATACAGAATTCCTTGGATGGATGCTTATCACTGAAATGGGTACTTTGTACTCAGTGTAGAAATTCAACTATTACTGTCAAAGATCAAGCTGCTACTTTTGATACAAACATTATGAGATATCATCTTCCCCAGCATATATTTCCTTTAAAACAACTGGGTTAATAAAAATGTGACATTGAAGTGCTTGCATTTTTTCTTGCTGAAAGGAAAAGATAATGTAAATACAAAATATACTAAGATTATCACAGTATACCAGTACAGTACAATAAAATACTACCACCATACTGAGATTCTCAATGAGGTAACGCTTGAGCTATTGGGACATCATAGCAAATTTCCACAGAGATGATGCTCTGATCAAAGTAAATATACATACTTATAGTTAGTTTACAATTAAATAGATTAGCATTGTAAACAAGAGTCTATCAAATATTTTAACAAATCAATATTCTGCTAGGTCTAGTTTAACATATGAAAATAAATTCTGCTTTCATCATTATGGGCATTGAGACCTCTGGATTGAGCTGAACTGTTGCAATTCCTTTTTAACATAGTGTGGAGAGAAGGCAGAACATGGAGGTTGTCTTGCATAAAATGAGCAACCCATGCCCTGCATCGAGCTCAGCTCAATTAGGACTCTTGGTGCACTGCTGGAATTAGAAAGTAGGGTGAGGAGGGACAGACAGGATATGTGAATTACATACTATCTAAATATTTTGGAAATGTGCTCTTAAGAATGACTGGAGCTATGACAGCTGCCAAAGTTTGGAAGTACAGTTGGTGCCTGCAGAGAACTCTAGTACAGGGTATGGTTGCTCCTGACCATGTTACTTTCTAGTTTTTGGATTTGAGTGAATATTAGATATCATTGAATTTTGTCTCTGATAACATCCCACCTTCGGGTTTTAGTATATATAATTTTTTGCATTCTCAGAGCAGAAAAGTTTTTCTGCTAATATAAAAAAACTCCAGTTTATTGTAAAAATCTCCAAAGAACTTTATGTTTCTATGCCCCAGTGAAGTGACCATGGTAAAAAAATAGAGAATTTCACCATTCACAAGTAGAATGGTTGGGTCTGGAAGTATTTTCTACATAAGATCAAATTTACAGTTACACACTTCCAATAGAAGTGAAATTTAGAAGTAGAAGACTGTTGCAAAGAATGCCTTCTTTGGGCTGCTGAAAATGTCAGTGTTGGCACAGTTAGTTGTAATAATTATAATAAGTTTATGAAACAGAATGAACTACAGAAGAGGCAACATTTCAGGTACCTGGAGCTCAGATAAGTAAGGAATTTTTAGACACAGACTAGCACCTTAAATCTCATGGATATTCTGAGAGTTGCGCACACAAAGGCTCACAGGTATGAGATACTCTGCCTACCTTGCCCTATTTTCAGGAGGCAGATAACTGTATCTTTCAATAGCTGAAATATCCAATTAGCTTTAATGCTTAGTTCCACATCAAGCATACAAGTACTGTAACTAGTGCACGGACGAACATGACAATACGTATTCTGGAGAAGAAGGTGTCAGACATCAATAATTTTATTTTTAAAATCAGATAGCAGGAGTAGAGGTACGTCTATGGAAATCACAGGATTATGGAAAACCGACAGTGGGTGGTTATTTAATGGAGCAGTTATTACCTCTATCTTATTCAGGATGAGATGCAGTTAACTGTAATTTATGTAGATCTCAGTCTCTGAGAAACTTGGAGAATTCTGTAAGACCTATGCCTAGCTTCACTCTAAATGACAGAACCAGCTGAGTATCATCAAACCAATGATAAAAATATAGCCCTATAGTGAGGTAATGTGGCTTTCCACAGAGCCAGATGGAGAGGAGCCATTCACTGGCCTTGATAGGCAAAGCCAGGCCATGCTCACTAGGGATGTAAAATCCTGTTTAATGTTATATTTAACTGCTTAAACAATTAAATGAGGCCTGGGGCTGCAACAGCCCGCCCGAGCTGGAGCGGTGCCCTGCTTACCATGGCTGAGTTTGAATAATCCCCTCCCCTGCCATGGACAGGGGTTGCTCAAGCTGAACTGGAGTGGCCCTGCTTCTATCACATGGGGCTGGGCCCGCAGTGGACAAGAGCTGTTCCAGACCCCACCAGTTAACCATAAACAGTAAGCATCAATGGTAAGGTTGATGCTTACCAATCATTCGTATCTTTATTGCTCATCTTTCCCACAAAGAGTGAGTGGCCATGACAGGAAGTATAAGAGGTAACTGGGAGTTCAGTTGGGTGGCAGCTACCAGAGGAGCTAGATTCTCCAACCCACTCCCAAGTTGGGAGACTGCTGCAGGCCCTTATGGAGCTGAGGACTGGGCAGTGTTGACAAAGCCATCACCTGACCAGATGACAAAGTAAAGGGCTAAAAAAATGAAATGACACTTGTAATGAAATGTATTTACTAATGTGACACTATGTAATTTCATGAATTGCAGACCAATTTTTATGAACGGGATTTAATAAATGAAACAACGTGAACCACTTTTGGATTAATTTGCTAGCAGCCTGTTAAGAATTGCTTTTGAAGAATCTGTGTAGCACTTTAAAGACTAACAAGACGGTTTAATTGGTGATGAGCTTTCGTGGGCCAGATCCACTTCCTCAGATCATATTCTGGGTGAGAGTTAGCATGACCATAAAACGTGTTCACTTTTTTCATTGTATTTCTTTGGTATATATGGTCATGCCAATTTTCTTCCAGAATATGATCTGAGGAAGTGGGTCTGGCCCTCGAAAGCTCATCGCCTATTAAACCATCTTTTTAGACTTTAAAGTGCTACATAGTTTTTCCTTTTGTTTTAGCAAGATCAGACTAACACGGCTATCTCTCTATTACTTCTGAAGAATCTGTTATTGTAACTCCTGTCAATACATTGTAACTAAAGTGATTCCATGTTGTAACTGAAATCCCATTTTAAACTTTATACTGCCTTAACCCAGTATAAAATTACACGTATGTAATCTCATTTAAAATTGTGAATGTGGATCTGGTTATAATGGGATCAAAGCCAGTTGGTCTCAGTGATCAGCTGCTAGCATCACCTTGATGGCTAAAAAACAATGCAGGCTAGCCCTGCAAAAGAACCCACTCAAAGAAACAAAAACCCCATCAAGAAAAAAAATCAAAGTTGCATCTGCCATCAATCACACAGTACCCTGACACAGTAGGACAGGTCAGGATCTATGGACTAAAACATAAAAACATAGGTGCAAAACTACAGGATTGACTATTGCAGTGCTATGATCATTCTCCGGGACCATAAGTGTGCACTGACATGGCCCAGCTCGCCTCATGTTTAGACCACCTGGCCAGTGGACTAGCATGAGCAATTGAGGCAGGTAAGTATGTCCCACCCATAGAACTGTGTGTATGAGTGTGTGTATGTGTGGTGGATAATTTTAGTAGCTAGGGACCGTAAATGAATTGTGCATTCACAATATACATGGCATACTGCTTTATATCCCAAACAGGATTCTGCTAGCTTTATCTCGCTAAGCACAACAAGAAGAGTTGTCAGTACTATCACAGGCCTTCTACTCTGATGATTTGGAGGACTCTCTACCAACCCAGGGACACCCCTAGTGGGAGTCTTGCTGCAGTGTTGTTAGAGATTAGATCAACATGATGTGGTCAGGATCCCCACTGATCCAGAAGCAGAGTTATCGACTACTGATAAGGCCAGGACACAGTGTTTTGGGCAGGCCTGAAATGCCCCCGCCTTCCAACACACAAACTATTTCAAACTCTAGGTAGCACAGTCTCCCCCTCAATGGGCTAAGAAGACTGCATTTGTGGGCCATCTGCCAGAGATATGATACTGACCCCCTTCTACTCATCCATGTGTCAGGTCTGAACCATAGACTCTTGCTGTGCTTCCCTGACGTAGGGTCTGGGCTAATTACCTCTGCTTCCAGCTCAGTCCTGAGCCCAGACCTAGGCTAAATACTCTAGTTGCCTTGCTAATTCCTCATAGTGAGTAAAGTATAAACTATAAATATAGTTTCTTAGACTTTGCAATGACATCACACAGGGATTGTGGACAAACTGAATTACCTTGGGAGTAAGCAGGTTTAGAAAATAGCTGGTATAAACTAACCCTAACCTTGCAGTTTTTCATGGGGAGGCACAGTGTATATAAACTAGGAATGTAAAATTTTGATTAACTGGCTAATCGAATAGTCAATGCAATTTTCATCGACTATTTGATTAGTTGATAAGGGCACCTCTGCCTTTGAAATGTAGCAACAGACTTAGAGCTGTTGCTACAGTTCAAAGGCAAAAGCACTGTGGGGAGCATGAAGCCAGCAGGGTACTTCAGCAATCCCCCACTTGCCCAGTGCTCCTGCGATGTTTCAAAGCAGCTGCGCCACATGGAGCCCAGGGTCAGCAGGTGAGACCCACGCTGATCCCGGACTGCACGCAGTATCTTCAAAGCAGCAGACCATGGGCTCCATGCGGCGCTGCTGATTTAAAGAACCCCCTTTTCTTTCCCTCTACTTGCTGAGGCGGGGGGGGGAGGGGGGAGAAGGGGAAAGCAACTAGTCAACTAACTGATAAGTATTTGCTTATCAGAGAGTCGATTAGTCGTTCACATCCCTAATATAAATAATAATGGACAAGCAATTAAAATGGCTCAACAAACCAGAAACAACTTTCACCAAAGAGAAATTGCATATAAAAAAAGATACACAAAAATAACCGATTCATTATTATAATAATGATGAAGTATACTTTAGAAAACAGACTTCAAATATGTTCACTTTTAAGACAAGATTATAATGCCAATACAATAGCAGCAAAATAGCCTACAGAACAGATAATACTATTCAGTCTGTTTTATTCTGACAAAAATAGAAACTCTTAGAAGCTTAAGTGCAAAGCAACCTCAACAGATGTAATTTTAGTCATGTTTAACTCAGACTACCAACGACTCATAAAAATGGACTATATGATCTGAAAAGTATAAAAGAGCAAAAGTGTAAAGATCTAATTATTGGGAGGGGGAATTCAAATAGGAGATTAAGTAGTGCCAAAATGACATACGAAAAAGTAGATGAAGTATAAAAATTCAGTATGCAGGATATTTTCAACTTACTTTACATAGAGAGCTGAGGTTAAATCCGAAGGTCTGTGCATTCCGAGAACCTGCATTCATATAGTTTCCTATTAGCAACACTAGTTCCAGCAACTTGCTAAAGCTTTTACTCTTCTTTATCTCTTCACAGGCAGCACTGACAGCCATGATGTCAGGTTTGATGTTGTTCACCTGCTCCTCAAACTGAAGCTTAAAGAGAATAGCACTGAGCCGTGTCTGTAGTCTCTTCACATTGCTCATCTGATTGGAAAAAAAAATAGATTTCCTTTAAAATTCATGCTATACTTTTGTGCTGTACAAATGCATGTAATCTGGGGTGATTTATTCGTGTGACAGGCTTGAAAAAGCAATGTATCTCCTATAACTAATAGTCAACTGGATGAATGAAAGGGAGTGCAACTGAAATCCTGGCTTGTGATTGCTAATAAAAATTGTTTCCCCCATTATAACTACTAGCTGCATAAGCAATAAAAGATAGCTTCATCCTATATCAATTTTGTCACTTTGCACATTAAAACCTGTAAAACTAACACAAATGTATTAACCAGTGTGAAGTTTTGGGGTTTACTCATCGACTCACGTGGGTGTTCATGAAAGTCACGTGACTGCTACTCAGTGCAGAGTATTAACACGAGCAGCCTGCAAGCAGGCCTGCAAGCCTTATCCAGCTTTCCCCAACTGGTTATTCCCTGCAGTCTGACATTGGAACCATTCAGACTGCAGGGAATAATCAGTTTGGGAAAGATGAATAAGGCTTGTCCATTACAGGCCACCAGTGTTCACTCTAATTTTTATGTCAATCTGTGGAATGAATTTTGTCATTCTCTGTTCTGGTCTGGACTACAAGACTCTTCAAACTAATGCTAACAACTGCATACATTAAATTTTAAGACTCTGTTTCAAACCCATACAATTACTGAAACTCTCAGTTGAGTATTGACTTAATATCTGACTTGTGATTCAGATTGGATGCGTTAGAATTATTATGCAAGTTGAAACTAGTTGTTCTATCAAATCTGGAGTAAGTCTGGATAAATCAGAATTTTTCCAGTAATTTCAAAATAAGCTCTTCCTTTGGGCTGCAAGACTTAATTAAAAAATTACATTTAAATTAGCCTCACATTTTTATAGAATTCATTTCGACTCAGGGAGTAACAGAATGGAGTAGTATCAAAGCAACAGCACTAACAAACCAGTATGTCAGCTTCGTTCATTTTAAATGATGTTAAATCCCAGATGCAGTAGAACTCACACATGCAAAATTACTTAATGACCCTTAGATTCTCAGTTAATAAGTTACTGTATGAAAATATCTAAAGGCAATTGTCTAAATCAGTGGTTCTCAAAATTATTTGAGCAAATCACACTCCTTTGTGTATGTTAGCTCCCCCTCCCGCGCACACAACTACTATACTGTCAGCTATCAAACTCTAAAGGTAAAGCAGAGAACAGTGGCTGCTGGCAGGGCACTCAGCTCTGAAGGCAATGCATGCCAGCAGCAGCTTATAAATTAGGTTGGCATTGTGAAAAGTGATATTTGTTGACAATACATAGCAGACTTACTGCCAGATTCCCACACTTGTTTCTTCACTGTTATTCTGACCCCAAGGCTAAAAGCTGGAGTCCTGTCACTTCTAGGTGGGCACTGGGGCTGGGAAAGCCTGAGACTTGGCTGCCTCCAGGTGAGGAAAGGAGGAGGTGGAACGAGAACCCAAGCCCAGGATGCCTCTCAGGTAAAGGGAAAGGAGAGTCTGAACTCAGGTGGTGGAACTCAATTATCCCGTTGATCCTTACCTCTTGGATGTTCGTGGCCCTTCTGCATGAATATCAGCCACAAAAGGCAAACAGCCAAAGCTCATGTCTCCCTTGACACATTCCCCAGACTCTCAAGGAAGGCAGATTTTGTAGTTTGAGAACCCCTCATCAAGACTAAAAATCTGCAAACTCTATTTGTTCAAAAATTCTAGAGTTGCACAAAATGTTCTGCAACCATACATTTATTTCTCTTCCTTTTTCAAAAAGGCCTCAGTTGTTTTGTTTTTTCCATTTTAAAAAAATCATCTGTGGCAAGATTGAAGCTGCACACAGTAAAACTTGATCTATGCATAAAAGGTTTTTTGTTTAGCTAGCTAGCTAGCTAGCAAGAAGTTACAAGTCCCTTTAAAATCCTGCCATTATTTGACCAACACAAATAGTATCCTATCTAAGTTACTACTGTAGGTACACACTACTAAACATACAACTAGCACTTTTCATCTTCAAAGTACTTTAAAAATACTTTTCATAGGCTTATTCAATTCCAAGGCCAGAAAACTTTGTGATAATCTAATCTGGATTCCTGTATAGCACAGGGCAATAGAGATGATCTGAAAAGAATTCCTACAGAATATATTTTAGTGAAACATCATTCTGTTTTGATTTACAAATGGTTAGTGATGGAGAATTCACTTTGACACTTGGTAACTTGTTGCAATGGTTAACTATTCACACACAAAATGTTATGCTTCATTTCCTGTTTGAATGTATCTTGCTTCAGTTTTCAGCCATTGCATTATATTATACTTTTCTCTTCAACTGATTAATCCATTATCAAATATTTGTTTCCCACGTAGACACTAAAAGACTAATTAATTTACCCATTCATCTTCTCTTTATTAAGCTTAACGGATCCAGATCCTTCAGTTTCATCACTATATGGCACATTTTCTAATCGCTCCTGTGACTCTTCACTGAAACCTCTCTGATTTATATGCAGTGTTGTTGCAGTCTCAGTCCTGGGATATAAAAGCACTGCGTAGCTCAAAAGCTTGTCTCTCTCACCAACAGAAAGTGGTCCAATAAACGATTATTTCACCCCACCTTCTTTCTCTCCAGTTTGGCATACTCCTTATTGAACTGGACACTCCAGAACTCCAGTGTATTTCAGCAACTGTCCCAGTGCCAAAGGAGGAGGTAAAATAACCTCTCCTTCTAGTCAACATGACCTTGTTTACATATCCCACTATTGGACTAGCTCTTCTGCCCATAGCATCACACGAGCTCATTGTTCAGCTGATTATACACCACAAGCCCTAAGTCTTTTTCAGCATCACAGACTTCTAGAATAGAGTCCCCACAATCTCATAAGTGTAACCTACATTCTATTTTGTTCCAAGAAGCATACATATACACACATAGACATTCTAGAGTTCATATTAATTATCTGCAACCTGTTAACCAAACTATTCAAATCACTATGAATCAGTGACCTGTCCTTTTCATTATTTACCATTCCTCCAATTTCAGTGTCATCAGTAAAATTTGCCAGTGATGATTTTAGGTTACCTTTCAGGTCACTGATAACGATGTTAAATTGTAGTGGACCAAGAACTAATATCTGTGGGAGTCCACTGAAAACACATCATCTTGCTGACTATTCCTCATTTACAATGACACTCTGAAATCTATCAATCGTGTTTTAATTCATTTAATGTGTGTGCTATATTATTTTTATACAGGTCAATTATTTTCATCAAAATGTTCTATCAAGTCAAACATTTTACTGAATTCTAAGTACGTTGCATCAACATTACTGCCTTTATCAACCAAATCTTTCTCATTTAAGAGGATACAAAGTTAGACAAAATCTATTTCCATAAACCCATATTAAATGAATTACATTACTCTCCTTTTAATATTTTATTAATCTAATCCTGTTAGCCTGTGGACTAAGTTATTTCAAAATAACACTAGTTATTTCAAAATAATGTTGCTGTGTAGATGTACCCTAAGTGGAAGTGGATGAATCAGGATTAGACCTCTAGGGGTTTACAGTCCTGTGCTTTGAAGTCTTCTCTTAGTATGGTAAAGCAATGCTACACATTAACTTAATGAAAAACTAATCTTGGGAAATGTCTGCTGAGTTAACTATTAACATATTACCATGACTTGCCATTTCCAGTATAAATAGTGGATGGCCCCAACTACTATTTCATACTCAATCTACTATATATTGGAGAAAGTCTGTCTGTTCAAGAACTCCTTCTAAACAGTAAGAGCTAGGTTCACCAAATTTGGTATACAGCTTCCTCTTGTGATAACATAAAGCAACGTAAGGGTTTGGCTGTGCCTGGAAAATGGGATGTGCCTGGAATGCAATTGCTTCTCAGAAAACCATACAGAAAAGAGACAAAATCATCAGGCAGGTGACAAGGTCTGGCTGGGAGTGTCCCCTCCCATCCAGGACTGCCCCAGCTCCCACTTCCCCAGACTCCCACACCTCAGTACCTATTAGTGAGGATGCAAGATGGCTGAAGTTCCCTCCCTCCCGATTCACGTGGGAACATTGCTGGCTGTTCCCCTTCATCAGGGAGCATAGGGAATATGCACAATTTGCTGACTTCCTCGCTGTGGCTGGGGAGTGGAGGGGACAGACGAACCTGGACCCGCCCCAGTGAGGGAACATGCATGCGCGCACATCCCCCACAACTGTGCCCAATGGAGCTGAAGTGACCATGGAGAGGTGCTTCTCACCTGGCCCTAAGCTGCTGTGATGAGAGAGCACTGGGGTAGTCCTTTTTCCCCTGGGCAGCACGCATACTAAACCCTTCACCCCAACCCACATCCTAGTGTAATGATTTACATGAAGCTTGTACATTTTCCAAAAAAATAAGAATTGAGTTAAGGACCGGAGCAATGCCAGATAAATCTTCTAGCAGTTTCATAATATATTGTGTAGATAGTTGGAAGAGGGTTTTAATTAAGATGTGCATAACCATTGCATGCATTTTCTTTGATTTGTTATTGTTCTGTACTGTTATTCATATCAATTGTTCCATGTTATGGTATTTCAACAAGAATATTAAGTTTTAGGTATCATAGTTTTAATTCAATTGTGTTTATATGACCCCAGAGAAAATAAAACCTCTTTATTAAATCTACTGCAATTACACATGTACCTCACTGTTGCCCCCACTAACCATCAGAATCTCAAACTGAAGAATATTTTCTTTCTTTCTCAAAAAGGAAATTTTAATTTCATTCATTAATTTATGAGAAAACTAAAAGTGATTTAACATTTATTACGCATTATACTTGTAGCTTTATATCCTGTCTCACTACCATGTTATTACAATCTCACCTAATAAAGAAGCAAGGATATGTAAGAACAACAGAGACTCAAGGAGCCTGCCAGGGTTCCCTTTATTTTTAAATAGAGGCATTTGCAAAAGGTCTCCTCAAAGAGCACTATTGATTCATCTCCTTTTAGGACAATATGAAAACGTTTCAACGGCTTTCTGCAATTCTCTGTAAGACACTACTATTCCTGTCTATAACTCAAAAAAATCCTGCTTTAAGTAATATTGAGTTTTTCACCCTCCTCTCTCTCTTTTTCAATACTTTAAATGCTTGGGGAGTATAATTTCTGGCTTCCTTAGTAAATAAAAATATATATTTTTAAAAAATAATATTCATTTTAATAAACATAAAACTGTGTACTACAAACTCCTCCAGATTTCACAAAATATGTATGTATTTATGGACTGAATAATATCTGGTTAAAATGTGTCTTGCATCTGAAATGGTTAGTTTTATTAACATTGTAACTGCTACAAAAATCAACATCGTTCTATCAGATATGACAAAAAATAATCACCGTTTTTGATTAAAGATTTAAGATGGGAATTTAAAAGCTCAATTTTGCAATAGTTATACAAACAAAATGCCCACTGGCTTCATTGTCTGAAAGATTGGACTATATGTGTTTATACATAATACTCATTGTCCCTACGACTTACGAAAATCTCAAAATAATATCAGCTTAATTCTGAAATCTATTTTCTCTGCTAGTTTTATTATGCCCTATTTATTATACGTTATCTATTTGTGTAACAACTGAACAATAGGAAACATCCTTGTCAGTGAGACAGATCTAGAAAAGTTTTCCAAAAGGCATACTCGAAAGACATGTACTTTAATTCCTCCTATATCATACCTAGTTTTATGCAAATAAAACCCTCCATCTACACCTATTTAAGCATCGTGTGTTGAAAAGATGAATTGTACATAAATGGAGAACTTCAGTACTGCAGAATTAAGGCTGATGCCATAAAATGCAATTATTTAAATCTTTATTAAAAATTAGCAGAGTTACATCAGATTAAATAGTTCAAAAACAGAGTCAGAAATGCAGCCATTTGTGCTATTAGGCTACACTGTAGTACTGCTGGAATACATTTTTTCACAGTACTGTACAATGAATGTTTTCGATGCTGTATACTTAGCTCTGAGTTTGTATGCATACCTACTAAATAGGGGAAAATGTAATTTTTCAGATTGCAGCGTTTCCCAGACATTAAAATAAACTTTTGAGTACAAGCTAGTGTTCTGAATGTATAACCCCAATCTTACAGTCACTCCAGTCAAAACTTCAGATTTTGAGCTGAGCTCCTTAACTCTGCTCCTCAGACGCAACATCCTTCACTAAAAAAGGTGTGAAGGGCCAAGAAGATTCCTAGATAACTTCCAATTGTGTTAGCTCTATGCTGCATTTCATCTCTACTACGTCTATTCATTGATTAGTTCAGATGACAAACACTAAGCTTCTTCTCCATTCTGTCATTTAAATATACAAAAGTCATAAACAATGAGAGCAAATGGTTTCAGAAACTACCAAGTACTTAATCTTATACATAAAAAAATATTGTGTTTTAAGCAAGCCCCACCCCACATGTACAATGCAAAAGTAAAAATACATAAATCTGCTGTTTCACCCCAAAATCTCTTTCTAACGTTAGTAACTCGATCTATATAGTACAAGTTTCATCAGCAGTTAAAGATTATATTATATTATTTTTCATCATCTCCCCATCATCACCCACCTTCCAAAATATTCATCAGTTTGTATCCTCTTCAAATGGTTTATTTGGTGAAGGCACAGACAGAACAAGAGATTACAATGTTATAGTTTACAGAGAGTGCTAGATTAAGTGATATGGATTGCAGAGATGCAAAATATTTATTTTCATTATTTGTAAAATTCAGCTTTGTAATATACAGCTATATATTCATTATGGTATCTATGTGCCCACAGACACCATATATTATCCCATTGCCAGATTTTGTTTAGCAGCTTTGCACAACCCCTTCACTACAATTCCTGACATATGAGTCTTACCAAGTATAGTCAGGAGGACGATGGGCAGTGCAGATCCCCACCATACTTTATGTGGGCATTGCCTTAAAGGCACAAATGAACTCTTATATAATTATATATATAATTATGTTCATTTTAAGAATATAAATACCATTGAAATTGAATTTGACCTATTGTAGTGAGTCAGCATGGCTTCCCACTGACCCGGAAGGGGAAGCACTCCATAAGAGCCCTTGAGAGCTGCCCAGCCACACCCCCAGGAAGTGGAAGGGTGGGGCTGGGACTATGAAAGAAGGGACCGAGAGCTCAGTTAGAGTCCAGCAGGCAAGCAAGCCAGACGCTCTCCCCGGCCTCCCAGGAGGGAGGCACGGCTGCCCTGCCATACGACCGTGAGCCCTGCAGCCAGGAACAGCAGAGGGATCAGCATTGACCTCCCTTGCTCTGACAGATTTCCCGGTTCAGAATGGGTCAGGCCCCAACAATGCTAGACTAGGATTGTACAACCTGCATTAAATATAGTGATTAAAGATTTAACTTCTCTAGAGTTTAGTAGCATCGGTATATTTTGACAAATATTCGAGCAACCGGAAATAGCATTTAATTTAACTTCAGCTCAAAATCAACACCATGGAGCTAAACTAAAATATACAATAAAAAGAACAGATTCAACAGCATGCATAGAACACTTCAAGCAAGTACGCGAGGAAAAAAGAAAACATTAAAACGAGTGGACCTACATCACCTTAGAGACTAACTAAACACAAATATACTATCATAAGCTCATGGGCACAACCCACATCTTCAGATGTGTGGAACAAGAGGCACAGAGAGGTACAGAAATCCTAAAATAACTGTACCTCTCTGTGCCTCTTACTCCATTCATCTGAAGAAGTGGGTTGTGTCCACAAAAGCTCATGACACTATATACATTTTTTTTAGTCTCTTAAGGTATTACAAGACCACACATTTGTTTGTTTGTTTGCTTTTTTTAAAGTTACAGACTAACACTGCTACCCCTATGAGACTTAGTGGTATCTGGGTAACATCTAAGTTGCAAGACAGCAGGGTGGAGCAAGTGAAGAAAAAAACCCAAGAAAATAAAATCTTTTATCTCCCGAAGAGCCAAAAGACTGCGATGGAAGATAGGAGCAGGAAAAGATTAACACTATACTGGCTGCAATAACAATAGTTAAAATAAAAGGGTAAAATGAACAAAGAGGATAATTGCAGAAACAACTGACCAAAAGTAATTTAAACAGATACAAAAAAAGCCCCAAACAACAAACAAGCAGAAACATCTACAACGAGAAAGTGATTAATTCAAAGACATATAATATTGTAGTTGCCATACCATGACAATAATCTTCGTGAGGGTGTGTCTATACTGCACCCCTTACCTCGAAATAAGCTACGCAAATTGTGTAACTTATTTCCAGGTAATTTCAAAATAACATATTTAGAAATTTCAAAATAAAATGCTATTCTGAAACATCCCTTCACCCCTGTGGAATGAGGTTTACAGGGATGTTCGAATACCAAACCTGTTATATTTCAAAAGAACAGGCGTGCTCAAAAGAAATGGAATAGCTATTTCGGGATACTTCCGGTATCCTGAAATACTGCCGCAGTGTAGAGGTAGCCTAAGTGTCCTCTCTAGCTATTTCTTTTATGGTAATAGGTCTTTACTTTTGAAAGTAAATCCAGGAAAAATATGTAAAAACCTACAGAAGTTTTATTAGACACGAAAGTAATAATTATTCGGACACTATTTTCTCAGGGGAAAAAAATGGCAAATATGCTAAGATGATGCTTAATTGGCTGAACAAAAGCTCCCACAGAAATGAGCTGGAAAATCTGAGCTTACATCCCAATAAGAATTAAACCAAACCAGTGGAAGCAGGATATTTTAATAGAAATTCAAGGGATTCTATGAAAAATCAGAAATCTAATGGACATCATATAAGAGGTCAGAGACAGAAAAAGTGACGTAAGGGAATCTAAAAAAAACCCTTAGTTTTCAAAAAATGAATAAATCACAATAGTTAAAAATCAGGTAAATAACCATCTTTTCTCCTTCAAATGTTTGCAAGTACGTATTCTGTTCTGGTGACTCACAAGCAGTATGAGTAGTTGGTGGGGTTTGGAGTCTACTTAAACAATGACTTGAAGAATTGCCAAAGTTTGCTTTACCTGTGGCAACAGCATAATATTCAGTAAAAAAAAAAATATGCCTGAAAGTCCCACAAATATCCAATACTGAAATGTACAATATAGAAATTGAGAAATGTGACATATCATGTGTTCTTTCATTGAATGAACCCATATTATCTGTGGGGTTACAGGCTGAGCTACTCCATACAGGGGACATCCACCTGAAAATAATCTGTGAGGAGACCAATTGACCTTTCATTTGAGCCACACAGTAGTTTAGGCAATGAACAAAATAGTTTAGTTCTTTCCAGATAGAGCACCTAGTACCATCTCATATCTAATGTACAGATATGCTGCTTATCTGCATTTCATTCTAGCTTAGAAAAGAAGACAGGCAACCAAATAACCTGGTTAAGGTAAAATAGTGAAGCCACGTTGCACAAAAAATTTCAATGTGTGGTCTTAAAGACATTTTGAACTTCAAGAATTGAGTATATGAAGATTTTGTCATTAAGGCTAATTCACTGATTCCTCTTGTAGATGATGTAGCCACAAGAAAAGTTGCCTTTTGGGAGAGGAGAAACAATGAACAGTTGTTATAGGCTCAAATGGAAGTCACATGGGAGAGCCAGTACAGAGCCATTGCTGGTGAGTATGTGGACTACTATTCCACTAAATTGTACCACACACATTGCAAACGGTTTGTAGCTCCAGTACATTGCTAAGACACCACACTGCGTTCTGTGACCACAAACGTGGAACATTTAATGTTCCTAGATGCGCTCCAAAGCCTATAGTGGGCGCAACAATGGTGACTACTATTTTGGTTGGCATAGGATGCACAAAGGTAATATTCTGGCACACATCACTGTTCTTGTTCTTTTTACCACTGCAGAGAGTCAGTATTCCTGGAGGCACTCAGACAAGCCTGTACACTGACTGGCAGATCAGGAAAAAGACCAACTTCAACCATGACTGAACAGGACAGAGATACAATTTCACATGCTGAACCACATAAGTGCATGTGGCCAAATGACCCAGTAACTTCACATACACAGAGATTGTTCTTGAAGGATGAGATTAGAAAGCCAGAAAGGCATCAGATTTCCTGAACTATTAGTGTGCAAGGAAGGCCCTCAAATTCACAGAGTCTAGTAAGGTTTCAGTAAACTCATTTTTTTAGTTGGAGTCAGTATCAACTCTGCATTGTTCAAAATTCAACCTAAGTTGATTGAAAAGGAACAGCTTGAACAGGACACAAAAGAGGACTATATAGGGAAATATACTATTGTGTCCTGTTCTGGGCAGCACATTTCAGGAAAGATGCTGACAAATTGGAGAAAATCCAGATAAGAGCAACAAAACTATTAAAGATCTAGAAAAGATGATATATGAAGCCAATTTGAAAAAAAAATGGGTTTGTTTAGTAAGGAAAAAAGATGAAAAGGAAATAACAGCTTTCAAGTACCCAAAAGGTGGTTACAAGGAAGAGGAAGAAAAATTGTTCTCCTTGTCTTCTGATGACAGGATAAGAAGCCATTGCTTAGTAGCAGCAAGAGAAATTTAGGTTGGACATTAGGGAAAAAACTCCTGTCAGGATAGTTAAGCACTAGAATAAATTGCCTAGAGAGGCTTTGGAATCTCCACCATTTAGAGATTTTAAAGAACATCTTAGACAAACTTCCATCGAAGATTATCTATATGGCACTTGGTCCTGCTGTAAGGGCAGGGACTGATTCAGATTACCTCTCTAGCCCTATGATTTAATGATTCTAAATTTAACACTTGCAAATCCTGCACACACACAAAACACCCCATAGTCTAATTGAAAAGTGGTAATACTGCTGCCATCTACCTTGGAAAAGTATGTCCCCATCACAAACACAGAGGTTCTGTAATATTGAAAGACTCCTTGATCAATACACATGAAATGTGCCTGTTACACAACCTGGAAAACAAACTAGTGAAGAATACCTAGATCTACTAATAGTCTTCATTACTTTTCTTTCATTGATTGCTTTTTCTGAGAGAGAGAAAAAAATCTACCAAGCATCCAAAAAATGCCAAATTCTACTACTTATTCACAATCAACAAATCCACTGTCTCCTTGCTGTCAAGGTAAAATGGAAGGTTCGGGAATGTGGCCAGCCCTGG
>CM057845.1:253027674-253046886 GCA_030068395.1 Apalone spinifera | reverse complement strand
TTTGTTCTTTACAAATCCATGCTGGCTGTTCCCTATCACCTTATTATCTTACAGATGTCTGCAGATGAATTTCTTAATTACATGCTCCATTATCTTTCCTGGCACAGAACTTAAACTGACTGGTCTATAGTTTCCTGGGTTGTTCTTATTTCCCTTTTTATAGATAGGCACTATATTTGCCCTTTTCCAGTGTTCTGGAATCTCTCCTGTCTTCCATGGTTTTGTAAAGACGATAGCTAAAGGCTCAGACACCTCCTCTACCAGGTCCTTGAGTATTCTAGGATGCATTTCATCAGGCCTTGGTGACTTGCAGACATCTAACTTTTCTAAGTTATGTTTAACTAGTTCATATTTTATTTTATCTTCTGTACCTACACCATTTCCACTAGAATTCACTATGTTAGCGATTCCTTCATTAGATGACTTGGTGAAACAAAATAGTCATTAAGCACCTCTGAAATTTCCAAGTTTCCTGTCACTGTTTCTTCCTCCTCCCTGAGCAATGAACCTTTACCATGTTCTTGGTCTTCCTTTTGCTTCTAATATATGTATAGAAAGTCTTCTTGATTCCCTTTACGTCTATGGCTAGTTTGAGCTCATTTTGTGCCTTTGCCTATCTAATTTTGCCCCTGCATACCTGTATTGTTTGCTTATACTCATCCTCTCTAATTTGTCCTACTTTGCACTTTTTAAATGACTTTTTTATTTTTAGATCATACAAGATCTCCTGGTTAAGCCAAGTTTTGCCATACTTTCTATCTTTCCTACACAGTGCAATAGCTTGCTTTTAGGCCCTTTAGGCCCTTTGAAAAACTGCCAACTCTATGTAGAAATTATCAGCAATACATATGGAATGCTCAAATTGCCAAGTAGAATATTTTTATTTTTTAGCATGCATGATTAATATGTTTTTATAAACACATTATATAGCTGCAATTATTGTAACTTTGTTCTCACATTTCTCAGCCTGGTAGGCTCAAATGAGGAAGAAAATATAGCGTAAGAAGGTTTAAATGATGCGGGATTGATTTTAAAATGTTCTGATTAAATGTTGTAACATCATTTGATAATGCAACATTTCTTATACAAATATTTTATGAAACTAAAACAATGTTAAGTTTGCCTCAGATGATGCAAGTTTGAAGGGAAAAACCTCTCCAGAATTAAGATGGTATTAAAAGTTAAAGATGTCAAGTTTCCATTGCAAGTCTAATTTTGACCATGCCTCTACTCTCCATTTCCAATTTGCCAAAACAATCACTTGAAAATCCTTGTATGTAGTCCTTTCCACGGGACAAATTTTCTGTACAACGTGGGGGTAGTCAGTCAAAGGGATAGCCACTCAAAAAAAAAAAAAATCAGTGTTACACTTTTATCAAGGAGCTTTTGATTTAAGGATCTGGGCTCACCTGAGATTTTCAATACCACCACAGACAATGAAGTTATCCCCCACCAGTTTCTAAGTTTCAATAAACTATTTCCAAAGCATGCCTTGCATATTCATTCAAATCTTGCAGTGCTTATCATAAAAGAAACCTATAAAACCTTTTGAATTTCTATTACCACTACTTAGTTCATTGCACATATTATTAACTGGAATAATACACAGAGATTAAATGTATAAAAACTGATAAAATACATATGCTTACACTATTATTCTTTTTTTCCTTCCAACAATTTATTTTGAAGAACAAGAAGCCTGAAGAACTGACATATGCAAAAGCAAAAATGTTAATTACAGTTCCCAAACTGTCTTTAGAAATTTACATTTATTTTCTCATTACTATCAACACAATATCACTATTAATATTGCCAGATTTTTCTTTTAAGAAAAAGCTTTAAATAGTTAGTTCTCCCCAAAATAAACTCTGCTGATACTTCAAGCGATAATGAAATCACCCAATCTCTGTTCAGTACTATTATGCATTACAGGTTTTCCATAAATTTTTGTAATATACTCCAAAAAGAATTAAACATGTTTTCTACATTGATTTTATCCTTTTGAAAAATTGTTCATGAATTGTACTCGAAACAAACTAAAACCAATATCATGTTCTTGTTATTGTCAGTTTGTGCAGTAATATCAATTAACATCCCAACAATTAACTTAGAGAGATTAACTTAGCTTCCTGAGGTGGTGGCCCGGTGCTTTATCATAGCTATTAAAAAAAGTTCTGCAATTTGAGATGCCTCAGGATGTAAAACCTTTAGAGCCTGCTTTTCTGTTTTCCTGATACCATTTCTCCCGTTCTCTTCTCTGGAGAGTAGGAAGAATATCAGGGTCTGTGAAATAGACTCCACAAGGGAAATGAAAAGAGGAATTTATGCACTGGTCTAGGAAGGGAGGGAAAAGAGTGGAGAACCCAGCACTGTCCCCACGTCCAATCTCCCTATTTGCTTGCCTTCCTCCATAGCACCGCTGTTCCTGCCGTGACATAAGTTGCTCACCGTATTCCAGTCATCTAGCTATTGCTAAATCCCAGTGATGCCCTCCTCTACACACTTTTATTCTCCTCTAGTATCTCTGTCAAATCCGATTTCCCATAAACACTTCATCTTGGTGTGTTCACCCAACTCCTGACATTCAATAGGAAACTGCCCTTAAAGAGTTTCAGCTGACTGGGGTGTTTCAGAGGCCAGTTGTATTGCACTCCATGTCATACGTAGGGTGACTCTCTCAAAGAAACATGTGATGAATCAAAACTGATTTTAAAACTAGTGCTGCAGAACTTGATCATTAACGGCCTTGAGAATTAAGATCAATGACCTTCCAATAGTTATCAATATGCCCATTTTATTTCCATTATGACAGAAATGAGTGTTAAATGACCTCACATCCTTTCGCTCCATAGCCTTCCCACCAAGTGTTTGAAAAATTATATGACCCTGCTGATTTTCCTTTTACTCACTTGCGAAGGTGAGCAAGAGTTGTACTATAAAACGTATGCCCAAGGAAGTAGTTAGGTTAACGTGGTGCTGGGCAACAGTTTTTTGCCTATACATGGTGGCCTGAGAACAGAAAGTTGGTACGGAAATCTTACCCAAAAATGTGATTGTTTATATTTTGTCATGTTACAGAATGACTTTTGCCATAGAAATTCCAAAATGGTTAAAGAATTGAATTTTTAGTTCTCCATCAAAATTACACCACAGAAACTTCTACTGTAAATGATTTTGCTGGAGAAAAGTTATGTGATTAACAGTTAACTTTATTTCAGTGAGGAGATACAAAAGACAGATGTAACAAGTGAGGTTCTGGAACTATAGCTATGTCAGCTGATACTTCACTGGAAAGTACTACCAATTTTCTTATTCAGTTTCAGACTGTGGAAATAGGCACAACAACAAAAAAAGTGATAACACTTCAACGCTGATTACTAATGTAAGACAAGTGAAAAATAGCAGCAAGGGACTGGTACTCACCACAATTCCAAACTGTTCTGGTTCAGACAAATTACTATATTCATTCCTGAATTTGGATAGTGTATTCAGCTGCTCTTGTTCAGGAAGATGTTTTATTAAATTCTGACAAAAAAGATCAAATTACGAGCATTAGGAGCCTCAGATTTTGCATTGTTCAACACTAATTTTCATGATTATTATTTATATAGCAACAAACTATAGAATCAAATGTGAAAATAAGGTCCCCATGCTGAAGTCCTTACAATTTATATACACAGTACAGGTTATACTTCCCTTAACCAGGACTATGGATGTTCCTGGACCACAGAACCTGGCGGCGGCAGGGAAGGAGCGCTGTAGGGGGAACTAACTACTCAGCCAGAAACCCAGTGTCTGAGGGGAGGTATGGATGGGCAGCACTTCAGGGAGTTCTGGCCCAAGTGGCCCAGCAGCAGCCACAGAGCTCTGGCTGTGGCTAGGGAACTCAGACCCCAGCAGCAAACAGGGTGCTCTGGTCTCAGCCCCAGCCATGGATCTCCAATCATAATCCCATTCTAGCTCCAATGGCCTGGGAGCTCTAGCCCCAGTGCCAGCCAGCAACCTCCGATCCAGTCACAGAGCCAAGTGGCTGCAGAAGTCTGCACCAGCCATGGAGCTCTGGCATCAGCTGCAGAGCCAGGTGGCTGCAGATCTCTGGCTGTGGCCCTCTTGCCCTGGCAGCAATGGGGCGGGCGGTATCTAGACAGCCCTGGCAAGCTGGGACAGCAGTGGGGGAGGCAGACTGGAGCTCTATCCCAGCGGCAGCACGGGTCATGAGGGGAGGGACCTTCCCTGGCCCAGTCAGGTCCCAAAAGTGCCAGATCAGCGAAGTCAACATGTATACTGAAGAACGTGACTAAGAATGCACAGAGAAAGTTATTACATGGTGCTGGTTAGCACATCTTTTGTGTATGTTTCTTAATTCTTTTTTGAACACCACTTTCAAGTGAAGAACAAAGTTGATAAAATACATTTCCTGTGGGTGCCTAAGTTGAAAGAATGGTAGGTGCAGTAGGAAAGCAATTTCAAATACAGCATATCCAGTGAGTTAACACACTAATTATTCATCTCTAGAAAATGGAGTAATAATGGTACCTTTGTCATATATGAAAGTGAGTTGGACTTCCTTATTTCTATTTATGCAATTTTGAACAATCACAAAATGCTTCAAAATCTGAGATGACTATGACTTGCACATTAACAGTTACCTCAGACCTAAACAGAGCTCGAATTTGACTGTTGTAAAGTAACAAGTATTTGTAAGTAGTACAACATATTAGTAGCTCTCTTACTATGTTTTATAGAAGTACAGCTGCTATTAAAAAAAATTAAGAGAAAAAAAGAGCAAGTTTGGAGATTGTGAAAACAAACATGAAACCATGAGCCTGGTGCAAAAGAATCGAGTGACGACTTCCCATGTTTGCAGAGCAGATAAAACAATAGCTCTAAAAGCTGACCCATTTATTTCAGTAACTCAGATTGGACCAATAAAAGTTTATATGTCAGTACTATTAATTGGTTCACTATATGAAAGTAAAAGTATCATAAATGGACAATATACAATCTTTTGTAAGGGATAGTTCATTTTAACAACATAATAGGCTTGAGAGAATACCTCCCCCAATGCATCAAGAAGTCGTCACACTCAAGGCATGTCTATACAGCAGGGTTAAAGCCAAACTAAGCTACGCAACTTAAGCTATGCAATTGATGTAGCTCAAGTTGAAATAGCTTATTTTGGCTTTGGTGCTGTCTACACAGCAGGAAGTCGGAGAAAGAACACTTCTTCCTCCGACTTCCATTACTCCTTGTAAACTGAGGGTTACAGGAGTCACAGTAAGAAGTCATCCAGCTCAACATAATTTTGACAGTGTCAAAATAACTGCCTGTCACTTAGACATACCCTCAGAGTGCAGACGTACCCTCATAGCATCCAAGTCCCACTGAACAAAAGCCAAGACCAAACTCCTCAGCAGTGGCCATGAATTTATCTTAACTCCAAAGAAAAGAAGTGAGTCCCAAATTGCCAAGAAGAGCCAAGGAAGCAGGGAATTTGAAACTCTGAACAGTCTGAACTGAAACTCTGAAATGAGTTATGACTCATTTTGTCATTTCAAGTGGTTGGTGGTCATTTTGTAGACACGATTGCAAAAGTAAAACTTGTTCTTTTCCTCCTCTTGACACTTGAACAAGAATTGCAATGATTTATAGGTCAGGGCACTGATATATTTTTATGTCTGGCTCACAGCCTAATGCTTCAGTGAACAATAAATTAATTCATATTTAAAAAGTACAAAACAGTCTTCTAATAGTACAGAATTGCACTTGATACTTATTTCTGTCTCCTATCTCCTGAATCTTTGTAATATTTGTACCACACATATCAGAACCCAGACTACTTATGCAAATAAACTTTGTTATTTACAAGCTTAATCAGTTGAATGTTGTGTCTAGGTTTATATTACACATAACCCAGGCACACAGGCGCTAAAAGTTTCCATCCTCCCCCTCGGGTTCTATCTGGGTCCAGTGCAGGCTTTCTGGGCTGTGTCACTCTGGAACCTCCAGCCAGGTAAGCAGTCCCTCCAGATAGCCGCCCAGTTCTGGACCTGGTAACCCAGGCCAGTCCTTGGCTTCCCCTGGGTCCAGCTTCTCACTTGGGTGTGCAGAGGAGGAGTCTGGCTCCTCTGGTGGCTTGGGCCTGACTAGCCTCTCTGGCAGACCTTAAATATCCCTAGCTTCACCTCCTGGCTTCTAGTCAGGTGGGTTGCTAGGGCCAGGTGCTGCCCACCAAGGCTCAGGTCAGTGGGCGGCGACCCCGCCCCACTACACTCACCTTTTGCAGTAACTGAGATTCTTCGAGATGTGTTTCCCTAAGGGTGCTCCACATCTAGATGTGGCAAAATCGTGACCAGGTACACTTTTATTGATAATATTACCAGCCCTTGTTGTTTTAACTGAAGTAAACATTGTTGGATGAAGCGAATCAAGGACTGCAATGGAGGAATGCCTTTTGAAGATACCAAATTGAAAACCTCTTCCACTTAGCCAAGTGGCACAAATGAAAAGCTTTCTGCTGTCAAGGAGAACCTCCCTAACAAGTCTGAGCATTGAAGTTCCATGCCAGTTTCCATGCAATCAAGTGGAAAGACTCAAGGCTGGATGCTGAAAGCAGCCAGGCTTCTGCGTGATCAAGTCCTGAATCGGAGCAAAGTTATAGGTGTGTCCAGCAGTGTGGTGATTCAGTAACGATGTGGTCATACTAGTACTCTCAAGATTAACAATGCTTCATCTTGTTGGACCTTGAGGAGGACTTTGTGAATGAACAGTAATGGTGGAATGCATACAGCAGGAAATCTTTTAAGGACAGGAGGAAGGTGTCCGAAAGAAAGCTTTGGATGAGATTGAAGAAGGAGCACAATGCTGACATTTTCTTATAGCATGCTTACATTAAACCATTTCCCAGGTTTATCTAGGGAAATTTTCTCCTTTGTTAAATGTTGATGGTAACATATAAGCATAGAAGCTATTCACAGCCATAAAATATTGTGCTCAAGTGATCAGCCAGTTCATTCTGTGAACACAGAAGGTACTAGGCCTCCAAATGTATTGGGTGGACAATATAAAATTCTCAGAGCTTGAGGACTTAATGATACAAGGCATAAGGGTGAGCACACACCATATCTTGAGGGCAAGGGGAAAGACTGATAGAGCAAGATTCACCTTCCTGCGAAGGTGAGATTTATGTTTACAACTCTGACCACCTGTTGCTACTATAAAGTGCCATATATTGTCAGTTAATTCAGTGTCTTAGGACAGGAGAAGAAATACACAATGGCAAGGAAATGATACATTTAAAAATTAAATCTTATAATCTGCATGATATTGCAAAATAAACCAATAATTACAGATTATGACACAAATCACTATTTGTCCTGCCTTTCCTGATATTAATACAGTATTTGTGAAGGAGTTTGTGGTGTGGTTTAGTGAGAAATGTTTACATTTATATCCTGTCTCACTACAATGTTATTACAATCTCACCTAATAAAGAAGCAAGGATATGTAAGAACAACAGAGACTCAAGGAGCCTGCCAGGGTTCCCCTTATTTTTAAATAGAGGCATTTGCAAAAGGTCTCCTCAAAGAGCAATATGGATTTATCTCCTTTTAGGGCAATATGAAAGCGTTTCAATGGCTTTCTGCAATTCTCTGTAAGACACTACTATTCCTGTCTATAACTCAAAAAAATCCTGCTTTAAGTAATATTGAGTTGTTCACCCTCCTCTCTTTTTCAATACTTTAAATGCCTGACATCAGGAAACCCACCACCAAATAATTTCCTGCACTAAGTGAAATTGTTGAAGCCCAAGGACCATGTCCTGAAGTGAAAATAACTTCATTAGGCTGATAACTGCTTAGTGAATGTCTACTAAGGATTCTTAAAAGTGGATTTTAAATTTTTGCTCTAACAATAAGATGACTTTTATGAAAAGGAACAGCTGCAAATCAAGTTTGTAATGGGCTGTTTTCAACCATTTTTTAGCTTTTGGTGAGCCGAAAGATAATTACTTAATTATAGCAGTTCTCTGAAGATATACACAATGTATTGCATATTTATATCTTCATATAAAACACATCTCAATATGATACCATTATTGCATTCTTGAGCCCGTCCAGAGGTACAATGGATATTCCTGAAGTTTTCATTTCCTTGTACTGTTACTAACATTAGCATGCAGTGTTTTCTGCCTAAGCTGTTTTTCAGCTAGCTCTTTTCAAGTTAAAAAGCAAAAATGCTACTCAAATGATTAATGAGAAAAGAAACTGAATCTATCAAATCTTATATGGTCTCTTGTAATCTACACTGCAACTTGAAGTTTGTGTGTGTAGGGTTTCCACAAGAGTTGATCCACTAATCCTTCATCTATAACCTGCTCCCCTTTAGTTGTTACTTAGCCAAGCTAATCATAATTCTTTTAGTGTCTCATCAAATGTTTTCTTGTGCTCCTAATTACTCAGTGAAGTTATCACATTATTTATGACATGACAATCTGTTGGTATTAAAATATTACTGCAACAAAATAGAATGAACATGCAGGAATATTGTAAAATAGGAAAAAAACATGGGGAAAAATTACAAATCATCATCATATCCCATTATTTTTATTTCTTTGTGAAGGTTATGAGTAAAATAGTTGACAGTTTTCTGAAGGTTGATTGCGCCTCTTTTAACGTATGCTGATTTATTTTTCTTATTTAGTCGTCGTCATCGGAAGTGCTTCTAGGATAATGATGCAAAATCTCAGAGACGTAATTTCAGAAAAAGATCTAGCTACCAAAGCAAGCATAGAAGATGCTGCCTCACATCCATTCAGAAATTTAAAAGTTGTAGAAGCCATGTCCAGCTGAAAAAGAATCAAGTAGAACTGAAAAGAACTCTTGCCATACCAAACACAAAGGACATTGATGCACATATGCAAACTAATATCACAGGGAAAATTTCATCCTCACCTAGGGAATGCTCAGATAATGCCCTGAAGCAAGATGAATAGTGTAGTCAGGTCTACTCAACACACGGCCCGCCCACGAGTGTTTACGGCCCGCAGTGCAGTTTGGGTTTATGCAGGGCTCAACACGTGGCCTGTGGATGGGATCCTTTGAACATGGCCTCCACTGAGAACAGGCTCCACAACAACAAGGCATCTCCCAGGTGAGGTGAGCAATGAAAGGTATGAGTGGATGGGCTGGAACAGACAGGTACAGGGTGTCAGCATTTCTAACCCCCAGGTGGAAGTGCCAGGAGCCAGGGTATTGTAGGAAGTGCTGGCTGCTTAGCCTTGAAGGCAGAGCCTGAGAGGTGCTGACTGGCTCATACTGGGCATGTTTGGGTCTAGCACCATGGCTGGCCAGCCCTATCTCCGCTCCACACTGAGCGATGGACTCCCATGTGGGGATGCCAGCCCTACTGGGTGTAGTGGGGCGGACTGGCTGCCGACTGACCTAGAGACAGAGGAACACCTCCAGGAGCCATTTTGGGTGCAGCCTAGCCCCTCCTCATCAGGTGACTGGAAGTCAGTGGGCGGGGCTAGGATTATAAGTAGCCAGACTGAGGGGTCAGTCTTGACCCAGCTTTTGGAGGAACCAGAGGCCTGTCCAGAACTCCCTGCCTGTCAGGCCAAGACCTGGCTCAGGCCTCCAACTGCCTCTGAACCAGAGGCTCACGCTGAACTCCCTGCCTGGGAGGCAGAGACCTGGCTGGTCCCTCCCACTGGCCTACCCTCTGACCCAGAGGAACCAGTTGGGGAGACTGGGGTGTGGGCCGAGCCTTGGAGGGCAACGGGCCTGGAGAACCTGCTCAAACCCCGACATCAGTCTGAACCCCGGGACCCTGAGGACCAGCTGGAGCCCCAAGACCTGCAAGAAGCTGAAGCCTAGATTGGGCTGCCGGGACTCCTGCTGGAGGAGACCTTCCTTGACTTCCTGTGGGACCTGCCCGAGACTAAGGTACCTGCTGAGGGGGAAAAAAGAAGTGGCCAAGGGGATAGCACAGGCTGGTAAAGGTCCTAGGCCAGCGTGTGGTGGGCTGGAGCCCCCGCTGAGCCAGGAACAGCTGATCTGCTGCATCCAGGGCCCTGGGCACGGGCGCAGTGCAGTGGGTGGGCCTGCGCCCCGCCACCCACCTAGTGGGTGGCAGTCTCCCCCTCACAACCACTGCAGGTGAACTGCCTGCCATCCTCCTGAACAAGGAGACCCCAAACCTGCATTGTTTATTGCCCAGCCTGGGACCAGGCCTGGGCCTCTAACCTGTTAAATATTTGTTTTCCCGCACTGCCCTGAACAAGGGCCAGGGCCTTCCTAATCAAGGACCTATTGGCCCCACCTGAGACAGGCCAAGGCCTTCTAAACTGGGAATTGTTTGTTTGCCGCCCCACCTTGAGCCAGCACCAGGGTCTTCCTAATTAAGGATTGATTGGCCCTACCTGAGACAGGCCAGGGCCTCTTGAACCTGTGGACTGTTGTTGTATTTGTTGCCTGCCCTGACCTAGGGCCAGGGCTATAGACCAGGGTTATTTGGTGCCCCACTCTGACCTAGGGCCCAGGACGCCTGAACAGATTCTGGTGGTTGCCTGCCCTCCTCTAGGGCCAGGACACTGTAACTGATAAACTGTTTTGAAATATTTACCGCTGGCCCGAACCTGAAGCAAGGCCGGGCACCTGGACTATTGGCCTCTCGCCCTGATCTGACGTAAGGCCGGGAGTTGGACTGGGGGACTATTGATTTGGGGACTATTTTAAGCAGCTGTGCAGCCACCCACTAGCCGCCCACTGACCCGGAGGTGGAGGAACCCCTCCAGAAGGCCTACCAGCGTACACTGGGAATCCAGGAAAGGGCTCTTGGGCACCTGTCCTTTTTCACCTCGTGTCTGGTCTGACTCGCCCTGCACCCCGCCTGCCGCAGGTTAGAGTGCTCTGGCTTGGAAACTTTTCTTTTTACAGTAAAAACATTCCAAGAAATGCACAACTTGAAGCTTCAAGCTATATAAAACACTGGTATACAATTTTCTTTTTAATAAGCGGCATTAAAAATGACAACAAAGAAGAGACGTTTGTTGGATGAACACCGGGTTTTCAACTCTGTTTTAGCGATGGAATTCGCTTTTGCAGAGATAAATGGAAAACCAATGTGTCGTCTTTGTCAAAAGACTATCACTGCATTAAAGAAAACAAATCTGCAATGGCACCATGAATCTTGTCACCCTGAGTTCAAAGACTTGTATCCACCTGACAGCAATTTAAGGAAAACTAAGATACATTCCTTACTGGAAGGTTTCCATACTCCACAAGATATGTTCCATTCACAACTTAAAGACAGCTATGTTGTTACAGAATGACTTGGCACATAGTTAAATTAGGACAACCTTTTACTGAAGGTGAATTGATGAAGCAGTGCTTTCTGGACTGCAGTAAATCACTTTTTGCAGAATTTAAAAACAAAAAGAATATAGTTAAATATCAAAACTGCAAGAGTCTGATTCAACTGTATAAGACGAATTGAAAGCATTTCAGGTGATTTGTTTTCTAAATTGCTAAAAGACATTGAAAGCACTGAGTATTTCAGTCTGACGAATCTACTGATCATTCAGACATATCAGCTCATAATCTGTGTGCATTTTTTCAATAGCAAAAAGTATGTCGAAGAAATGCTTACTCTGCTACCTTTGACAGGTCAAACTACGGGAGAAGAAGTTTATTCTGTGCTGATGGCGCTTTTTTTTTAAGGACCAGGATGATGTGGTGTTTTGAAGAAGCTTACTTCATTAACATCTGAGGGTGCTCCCTCCATGGTTGAAAAAGAAAAAGGGCTAATTTCTTTGCTGAAGAAAAATCCAGTTTCCAGATTTCCTTTCATACCATTGCATTCTGTACCAGGAACACTTATGTAGAAAACTGAAGAGGATTTCTCAAGAGCACAATGGATACTGTCACAAAAATAGTCAACTTCATTGTTGCGAACGCCTTGAAACATAGACAATTTTGAACTTTAGTTGAGAAGTACAAAACACAGTATGGTAACTTGGCAATCCCTGAAGAAGTTAGATGGCTGAATTGAGGCAAACTGTTAGATCAGTTTATGGATCTACTGCCTGTTGTATGAGTGTTTTTGGAGGCAAAGAATCACCAGGATTTACTGTCATGTTTAGATGAAGAGACATTCCTGCTAAACTTAACTTTTCTCACTGATATGACATGCCACTTAAATGCACTCAATCTTAAACTTCTAGGCAAAGAAAAAAAACTACATTCTTTGATGTATGATGTTTCTGCTTTTGAAATAAAACTGGCCTTTTTTGCAGACAGACTTCATGAGACTTAAACTCACTTTTCCATCCTCAACTCGCAAATGACAGAGCTGAGTGAACACGCATTTCTCCTACATGCCACAGAATTCGGCAGGGGGAGGGGAGTGGATTAAAGGACAGCCTCACACTCAGCCCCAAGGGATGCGTCCAGAAACAAAAAAAAGCTGTCCTCACACCTATGATCACACACATGCCACCTCAAGCTCCTGCCTTGGGTGGGTTGCAGGATGTGACGGGGCGCAACGCCCCCACCACCAGCTCGGAGGAGCAGTGGAGTGGTGCGCCCAGCCACCCCCACCCCCGCACCACTGTGGCACATGCTTGAGCCACGGGCTAGGCGTTTAAAACACCGCCGACCAGGAGGACGCTGGCTTGCCCAACAGAGGACGGGAGCATCCCGCCCTCCAAAACAGTGCCCAAGCAGGTTGCAGTCAGCCGTAAAGGGGCCAGGCCCAAAGAAGGGCCAGAGGTGCGAGCGTCCACCCCAAGAGCTATCCAAACCATCTGGACCCGGGAGGGCCTGAGGATGCCACCAGGTGCCACTGGCTAGGGAGAGATCAGCCCACAGAAGGGGCAAAGAGAGGTGAGCCTTGGCACGGGCCGGAAGAGGAGAGGTCCAGGGCACAGTGACCCAAGTGGTTGGAGGGTTTCATGGAGTGTCCCCGTCAGCCAGGTAGCAAGGGCTGCCCCTACCTTTAGGGCCTGGGCCGGGACCCGGAGAAGCAGGAGGGTCCAGGTCCCCCTACTCCCTGCCCAGCAGCGAGACAGAGTCTGCAGAGACAGGCAGAATCAATAACCAATTGACTAATTACTGCATGTGTACTGTTCATAGGGCCGAACTCAGGACCCTGAGGCTGGCAAAAGGCAGCCAAGAGGTAAGGACTGGTGATCGTAGTAGATGGTGGACCCTGGAATTGGGGTAGGGGTCCACACAAGGCAACTGAGGCAATCCCAATAGGGGGAAGTTCACCCAGAGGGAGATGTAGGAAGGGGGCATTGGCCCTGCTGTCCCGGCGCCGTTCCCACCACAGGGCTAGAGTAAAATGGGAGTCGACCCACGTCGTAACCACCCCTTCATCAGGCTACGTCCCGGGGTCGCCTCCCAACACAGGGTTTAAAGGCAAGCACACTTAATGCAGAGGTACCTCATTAAGAGCAACATACATGACACTCATCTCACTGTCTGGCCATTCATAAAGTTGGTTTTCAAAGCCCCTCTGATTTGTAGTGCCCCTAGGTGTGCTCTCCTTACTGCCCAGGTGTCTGGCTGCTCAATTACTGGCTAGGCATAGTGCCTCAACCCTTCACCATCTCATAAATGACTTTCCCCTTTACTTTCACAGATACTATGGAGCAAACAGCAGGCTGCCACAAAAATGGGAATGTGCTTTTGCTGAGGTCTAACCTAGTGAATAGACTGCAAAACCTTTCCTTTATATGCCAAAAAAGCACATTCTACCACCGTTCTACATCTGCCCAGCCTGTAGTTGAGCTGTTCCCTACTAGGGCCTATGTATGGCTTCATAAAACACAGGAGCAAGGGGTCATTACTGGCATTTCAATGTCTCCAATGGGAATTTTCTGGTCTCAGGAAAACATCCCAGCTTGCATCTGTCTGAAAAAACAAGAGTTCCTAAAGATGTGTGCTCCATGCATCTCTCTCAGCCATTCTATGTTCATATTCATGCAATAGTCCTTGTCACCCTCCAGCGCCTGTACCATCATCAAGAAGTACCCCTTGTTCTCTTTGAAAAGCTGGTTAATTGCCAAGATAGTGATGTGAATTCTGTCTATTGCCCCACCATAGTTATGGAATCCCATTATAGCAAACCCGTCCATTACGTTCCACATGTTTTCTGGAATCAATATCCTCCATAGCAGAAGGGTATTGATTGCCTTGGATATTTGGATCACAACAGGGCCACTGGAGGTTTCCCCACTCCCAACTGATTCCAAAGTGACCAGTAGCTGCCTGGCATTGGAAGCTTCCATAAGTCTATTGGCAGTTATTTCTCCACTTTCAGAGTGGATCGAATTCTGGTATTCCTGTGCTTCAGGGTGGGGGAAAAGCAATTCGCAAACTGCCATGAAAGTAGCCTTAACCATACAAAAGTTTTGAAGCCAATGCTACTCATCCCATAACAGCATCACTGTGCAGTATCACCAGACTTTGCTTGTCTCACAGCACTAGAACCAGCATTCTACTGTGTCAAGAGGATCAAATGATGGCGGCATTTGCCAGTTGCTAAACTCAAGCACTTCGCAGAAGAGTATGTTCATGGACTCCCAATATTCTTCCTCATTACAAAGGATTCTAGATATGCTGTGGATATACAGTATAAGGTGCACCGTGGTTAATATGACTACCATAAAACTTTGCTGCTGAACGGGTTCCATACTTACCCTGGTATGGCATCTGCACAGATAACCAGGGAAAAGAAGAATGTGAACAGATTGTTCACCATTGCTTTCAAGCAGGGGTGGGGAGAGAGAGACATGTGCATTATGGGACACTGAAAACATGTTCCAGAACCAGCCGCTGCACTCTTTTGGTCCCATCAGGCACTGGGAGCATAACCCATAATACAAAGGGTAGCAGAAACTGTGGGATAGATACACACAGTGCATCGCTCTCAAAGTCGACAGATGCCACCCTACTGGGGATGCACTACTTCAAACTACGTCCAATTCTTGTGCATAATGAGGGCATGCAACTTTGACTTTACAAAATCAGGTGCTAAAAAAAGTGACCTTAATAAATTCAACCTTCTCTCTCAGTATAAACAAAATCTTAGACCAAACAAATTCCCCATCTTGGCAGGGGATTAGACAAGCTGATCCTTGCAATTCCAGCTGACCTTATGATTCCATGAGTCTATGATTCTCATGTCTAAGCATTGTATAAGCCATATAAAACTAGTTGGCTTGAAATATTCTGTGGCAGCATGCTTCTTGGATGCTTGGAAAAGATCAACAGGAAGGAAGAGAAATCATGACAAACAGGAGTCTACCAAAATCCCCAACATTTTGGACTAATAATTTATATGTCTGCAGGGCTGTATTATATCTTTACAAAGAGAACAGTCACTAAACATGACAAAGCTGACATATTCCAGAGAAGAAAGAAGAAAAACTCTCATCAGTTTTATTTGGGAAACCTGAAATGGACAATGAAGCGTGAACTTGAATCACTAGGATCCTGAGCCCCAGGATCCTGAGCCCCAGGATCAGTGACCTACAATTACTGACATCAAGAACTTGTGCATCAGTGCTGCCTTTAAGACTGCCGACACCAAAGCAAACATGATTCTGAAAGAATCTAACGGGTCAGTATCAGTCCACTTGGAAATACCTATCTATTCAGACCCATCTGGAACCAAATTCCACTGCTATTGGGTAGTGGGCAGTGCAGGAGGCACACCACTTCTGAAGAGAAGAGCTGCAGAATAGGTCTCTCCATTCTCATTTAGTTATCAGATCAGAACAGGGGTCGGGTATCTCTGGCATGCCGTCCACATGCAGTTCGTAGGATTAGTCACGAGTGGACTTCTAGACGCCTTCTTTTTTACCTGAACATCATAGGCACTGAGCTTTGTAGCTCCCAGTGGCTGTAGTTTGGTATTCCTAGCCAATGGGAGCTGCGAGTGGCCATGTCTGAGGGCGCTCAGGTAAACAAACTGTCCAGCGTCCCACCAGCTGCTAACCCTGATGAAAACCATGTAGGCTGTGGGTCATAGGTTCCTCATCCCTTTCAAAGAGAAATGGCAGATCCACCCCCAGCATAGTAGTCATTATGAATGGTAATGTGTGCTATAGATTTCAGATACTCAATTTTTACTGAAGGACAAATTTGAAAACAATTAAGCCAGATCAGCTGAGAAGAAGAATTTAAACAAAATAATGAGAATGATAATTGGGACCTGCTTAAGAATATTAATACTAGATTTCCAAAGAAGCCAAAAAAAAATGTAGAGACCAAAAAAAAGGCTATACTGATTTTAAAAAGAACCTCGTTTAAAGGGGATATGAAAGCAGCCAGAAAAACAATCATTATTATTTTTTAAAAAAAAATCTCTAGATCTGAGACTGACTTATTCAACAGAAGAGTTTTTTTTAGCATGCTGGTCACTGGATACTTATTTAATTACCATTAGTTTACGCAGGATTTTACACCCTTAATTGGTTAAACATAATGTTTAACCAGCTAACCAATTAAACACGGTCAGGTGTGGGAGGGCTGGTGAAACCTACTGGTTAACCATTCACATCCCTAATGGTAGTGGGTTTCAAATGTAGACTGATGTTGAAAATGTAGCTTACTTGGTGCTATATTAGCTCACAAGTTATGGGAGTGCTCTAATTCAAGAATGTCTGGTATGACGTGGTTCAGAAGACCAATCTGATATCCAATGGTATACTGGAGCCCTCCTACTCAAGTTTTATTTTTGATATATTCCTGAAAACTAGAGGTTACCTGGTAACAAGGTAACAGGGTTTAAACATGCAGCTTTCCTTGCTAAAAAATTAATTCTGTAAAACTGGAAAAGTTGCTCCCTTCTAAACATTGATTCCTGGTTCAGTGATATGGCTGACCTCACAATTAAAAAGTTACTAGCATGCTGCACAAGGGGTCTGTCTGGAAAACAGAAATCAAAAGAATTTGGGGTGACTTTTTAATGATGATTAATGCAAATTCGGATGACATATATAATTTCCTCTCACTTTATTATTACACTGTAATTATTGTGTGCATTATGATGAATCAAGTATTCTGATATACTTGTTATATTTTTAAAACAATTATAATTATATATCTACGCACGTATATGGCTACGATTGTTAACGTCAACTAAGATTTTTTTCAGTAGCAGAATTATTAATAATGATACAGAAAAAGCAGAAGTGTTCAAATAAATATTTCTGCTTTGTGTTTGGTGGGAAAAACAGATGTAGTCATATTATATGATGATGAAATATTTATTTACAATCAGTACATTTACACTGCACACGCCTTTCAGGGTCATGTGGAGTATATGCTCTCCCCCTGACAGCACAGATATAAGGAGTGTAGAAAGTAAAGCAATGCTTAGGTGAATAAGCATTTACCTGAGTGTATACCTTACAGAGTTCTCTACTCACCAGAAAGTATCTCCCCATCTACACTGCTTCTTTAACAGTTTAGTGTCCTAGTGCCTGATGCCTCCCTCAGTGAAGGATTCTGACATGGAGAGGGCAACAGGGAGAGGAGCAAGCAGCTTCCTGCCTCCCACCTGAAAGATGCTTTCACTGATATGCGAAGCGATACACTGCAATGTAGACACAGACTGCTTTTCATTGAAACATGTAGCTACATATCCTCCATGCTACCAAAAGAGGTGTACAATGTAGACCTACATGGTGAACAGAAATTTGATAATAGAGGGCCCTTTGTTCTAGCAAACAACGATAACAAAAAACAAAGGCTGGAAGTTGAAGTTAGACAAACTCAGACTGTAATTATCCTTTTTGTTCAAACCTATGGCTTATTTAATCTCTGCAACAACTTATACAAGATTGTGTTGGAGTCTCCATTATAGGAAATCTTTAAATCGAGACTATTTTTTCCCTCTAAAAATATATTCTAGTTCAAGCACAACTATTGGACTCAAAGCAGGAATTAATACAGGGATGTCCTATGGTTGATGATACATAGGAGGTCAGACTATAAGACCGTAGGGGACTCTTCTGACCTTAATATCTGGAAGTCTATCAATACTTTATTTTTTTAAACAAATTGTAGACATTTTAAACACTATGTTAATATTTTAGAGGTTTGATAGCTTTCTCTGGAACCTTCTACATCCTTCGGTACTCTGATTTAGCAGACAGCAAAACTTAAAAAGGAAGGCACATTACAAAACACATTAATAATTAGCAATAAAACAAATGGACAAGCAAACACAAAAAAACTATTTTAACTGTCTTGGGTCAGTTCAAGAAAGCTCCAAAATTCAGCTTTTTTGAAACTTTATAACCTGAACGAAAAAGGAGCTCTTCTACAGCTTAACCGAACACTAGCCCTTCAATAAGTATTTTCATATAATTCAAGTAACAAAACATGATAAGCAAAATGACAACATACAGTATTGTGCAATTAATAATTATATGTATACTCCAAAACATTGTTTATAATATGCAATTATTATATTTTTTCAAGTTAGGTTATGCAGAAAAAACAGTTACTTACCTCGTAACTGTTGTTCTTTGAGATGTGTTATGTCCATTCCAGTAGGTGTGAGCGCGCTGCGTGCATGATCATCAGAACTTGTTTATCCTTAGCAGCACCCGTTGGGCCAGCCGGGGAGCCCCCTAGAGTGGCACCAGCATAGCCGCACATATATACCCCTGCTGGCCCCAACCCTGCTCAGTTCCTTCTTGGCGGAAACTCCGACGAAGGGGAAGCAGGTGGGATTGGAATGGACATAAGCAACACAACTCGAAGAACAACAATTATGAGGTAAGTAACCGTTTTTTCTTCTTCGAATTCTTGCTTATGTCCAGTCCAGTAGGTGATTCCAAAGCCATAAGTATGGAGGTGGGATCGGAAGTCTAGATGTGACGGACTGTAGCTCAGCCATCCCCACAACCGCATCCTGCCGGGCCTGCTGTGAGAGAGCACAGGGGTTCCCAAACTTTTTGATACTGGGGACCAGTAAATCCATTCACAAGCTTTTGGAGGACCGGTAACATTTATTTGCATATTCATTAAGCAAATGATGAATACGCAAATAAATTGTTTCTGGTCCTCCTAAAGCCCCCGTGCCAACTTTACCCACAGAAAAGTTAGTCGGGGCCACACAAGTGAGATACAAAAACACAAATCCACCAAACCCCTCAAACCTCACTAATGTGGCCCCAACTGTGCTTGT
>CM057845.1:252965699-253006809 GCA_030068395.1 Apalone spinifera | reverse complement strand
TAACTTGCCTAGGGAGGTTGTGGAATCTCCATCTCTGGAGATATTTAAGAGTAGTTTGGATAAATGTCTATCAGGGATGGTCTAGACAGTATTTGGTCCTGCTATGAGGTTCCTTCCAGTCCTATTATTCTATGATTTTTCAACATCTTAGCCCAGATTTTCAGTTCATAATTAAAGATCATCATTCTTCTCAATACAGTATTTGAGAAATATCTTTTTACCAAGAATCTATATTAAATGCTTCAATTTAACTACCAGAATTTTTAAAATATGTTATAACTGAATTTGCTTGATGCTTTAAAGTTTATATTTTAGAACTACACAGATAAATTTTACTTTTTAAAATTGCTATATTATTTAGAGAAGGTTTTAATTTGTGAAAAGATGCTGTCCATTATTTCAGCTTCTGAATCCTTTAGACACTGATCTATTTCTTCTTACTTTTTCATTTCACAGAGGATAGCATGTTTCTAAAGAATTCTACATTAAACTAGGAAGTAGGGAACAGCTTTTCACAGAGCTTGATGACGGACCTCATACCCACTCAAATGAGTGTTGGATCGTGATTATGACACACTATATTGTGAATGCTTCGTCGTGAAATATATTTGTATTTCTATGGGCTTCTTTCTAGCTGTAACTATTAATCACATTTTAAACTAAAATTTGTAATTGACAGACCAAGACAAATACTACAGACACTCCCCACATTCTCCTTGCACACCAGAGCCTAGTGGGGCCCAAGTTAGTAGATTTTGTGCTCTCCAGTCCTACAGTAGGTACAGGCTCCTCAATGCTGGCAGGGGAGCCCTGAGCCTTGGAAGACGGATCCAGGCAAGACGGGGGCTGCACTTGGCCCCTGGGCCTGACGTTCCCCACCCCTGCCCTGGGAGATGTGGGAGGCACATGTCAACACTTCCAGGAAACTCCAAGCTAAGCACCACCCAGAGCACTTGTCCCTTCCCTTACCTCAACCCCCAGCCCTGAGTCCACCTCCCACACCTAAGCTCTTGTTGCTGCTGGGGGAGAAGCGTGTGGCGGCTCAAGACTATTCCAGCAGTGGTTGGTGTGGCTGACCTAGGGATTACCAGAGAAGCAGCCCTGGATCCAACTGCACCAGCCACTGCAAAAGTCACAAAAGTCCCAAGAAGTCATGGAATCCATTCTTTTCCAGACCTCCAAAACAAACCTGAAACCTTATTGACAATCATTTATGATTGTGATCATGTAATCATCAGGTGTGCCTGATAGATGCCAATCTTTAGCTAAAGGTTGGCAAAGGAGTAGCTCTTCTTCCCTCTTACGTTTAATCACTTGTGCACATTTTCTTTTGGAGAGGACTGTTATTCCATACACTTCACATGTACAGTCTTGTGTGGCACAACTGCATTAGCAGTTTTACAGATTTTTGTCAACTAGCACAGCCAGTCTCACTTGCAATGAGGTGTGCAAAATGTTTATTACCTTGCACATTTTTTGTGCATCAACTCTGAGAATATTTCTATAAATGTATTGTAGTTTTCTGAAAAAGATCACGTAAACTGAACTACAGTACAGTCAGAGGAAGATGAAGAAATAGCAGCTGACATAAGATCGGAAGAATGATACTGTTAATCATTAGGAGTCTGAGGTGGCAGGAATTAAGCAAATGATACAGAGGTTGCTGACAGCATTGAACTCATGGCACAAGGGATGGTGATTCAACTATGAAGTGGGTAGAGGCCACTAATGATGAGGTCTCCGAGCAGCCCAATAGGGATCCAAATTAAATCTTCAAATGAAAAAGATTTGGCAGGCTTTTTTGAATGCCCATAATGCACATGCAGACTCACACGATCAGACACTTACATGCCTAAAAAGGCCCACTGACTGATAAGGAGGAAATATCAAGAAAATATTGATATTTTCAATAAAATTCCATTAACTTCAACGAATAGATGAAAACATCTGGCAGACTGGCAAATTCTATTTAAATAGCAGTTTAATTTACAGCCACACTATTTCAGAAAAATATGTTACTTAAAGCAAAAGATGAATTTCAAAATACATCTTTTAGATGGAAGCACCCTTTTTTATTAGCAGAAAAAAAGGAAGAGCCTGCTATCAACATGTTCTGCAGTTGCTTCAGTCAGGGAAATTAAAGATTCAAGTAGACTTTGCACAATAAAATATTAGACAAAAAACATACTTATTGCCTCTCCCCAGTACAGTAATTAACATTTTCCAATAGGCTAAAGTAAAAACACTATTTCCAGTCCTATTTAATAACTATTATATTTCTAATGGCTTTAGAAGATTATAATTTAATTTCCTTATTGATCAAAAATATTAAATTTGAGATCATTAGTTGAAGAGAACTCCCATATTTTGTATTAAATTGCCTGCTTATTTGTGAAACTTTCAGCATAATTTTTCCTGATTGTAATATAGTCTGGATTGTAAAATAAAGATATCTGAATTATGAACTGAATGTTTAATCAATTAACTATAAAACACTACATCATTCTGTACCTTCTGCAGGTGAATATAAAAGTGCATAGATGACAACATCTTCCAAGAAACATTTCCAAACACCATACACATTACAATTATATAACACAATATGCTGCTATCTAAATGATTTTTCACAACACCACAAAGCATGAGCTCATCAAGTGGAAGACACAAATGTATATAAAACATCACTGAAGATTAGTGGCAGAAAATCTTCATAATTCAAGTTTCATAGAGTTATGATGGTCATGAAATACAAACTAAGTATAGCATCTCCTGTCTTTACTCAACATATTGACATGTTCCTTTCACCAAAGGATAGAAAAAAATGACAGCTTTACCACATCCACTGATTTTAATTCTTGTTTTCCAAATACTTTAATTTAAAAGCAGCTTTCTCCATCTTTTTAACCCCATCATTCATCAAATTCTAAGAGTACTGGTGTTATTAAATTTTAAATCTTATTTGTTCATATCTATTGCCGAATAAAACTATTTTTATACTACTGTAGTTCTGTATGTCACATTACCCCATTTTTATTTCATTATCTATGTAGACTAAGATTTGCAATAAAAGACTGTGCTTAGCAAAAGCTCTAACAGTAGTCACAGATCTATTTATCAAATTCTGAGTCTCAATAGGTTCTGCACATATGTAGTAATAAAAACTGAACACTCTTCCTTTGCTAATTTTGCTTCATCTTCTGGATTCCATTACACTTTATAACTAGATTAAAGAGTAAGTGCCCAATGGTGCTACAATTTTCAACATATCTCATGAGCTAAGCAGAGTTGGACCTAGTCTACAGTTGCTTGAACATCTCAATAGAAAACAGGGCCCTGAAGAAAGTGTTGACAATGCTATTCATTCCCAGTAAGACCATAGTGTGATAAATTTATCCTTTATTGACTGCAACCAGAATGACAACCTTGAAAGGAAAAAAAAGTGTGTACACTTCTGATAAAGGATAAAAAGATAGTTAATCACATCATTTAATATGAGATCTAGCCTGCTGGAGGGAGCTCTCATTACTTCTCATGTTTGCTGACTATTTTAAAGGGTACAGTTTAAATTTTCTGTTACATTTATTTTTTTCTGTGCTCTGGTGCAGAATTTTGAACTTCGGAACATGCCTTTCTTCTAGAAGAGCCTTAACAGTCCAAATGAATTGAACCACAACCTCACTGGACAAAGCGAAGCACCTGATTCACATCTTCCTTCTTATTGTTGTCATCATTGTGACGAACAGAAAGAAAAGTTATGGCTTTTCTTCTTCTTTACATGAAATATTTAAGAATATAGATTTTGTTCTTCCTCTTCGCCCAGGAACAAACAAGATTAGACACACATAGCCAGATTGAAGATCTAGTACCTCCTTCTTTGACGACAAAAGCCACTGCAGTACATATTAACTAATCAGGCCTGAAGTTACAGCTCTTGCAGTCAACATAATTTCTCTACACTTAAGCTAACTGATACTATACTGGAAATCTGTTCTTCCATTAACGTTGCATGAATCATTTCCACAAGTGATATTCACTTCTGTTAAAACTAGCACAGATTTTCTTCAACAACCTGTACCTTTGGGTGGGTCTAGACTACAGGTTTTTGGGTTTTTTTGAAAAAAAGTAGCCTTTTTTTAAAAAAAAACTTCCCTTGTTTCTAGAGTACTGGTGTTTTCTTTCTAAAGTAAATCGAAAGAACATGGTATTTTTTCGACTGCGGAAAACCTCATTTTACGAGGAAGAACGCCTTTTTTCGAAAGTGTTCTTTCAAAAAAAGGCGCTATGTAATGCAAACTATGCTTTTTTCGAAAGAGAGCAGCCAGACTGCCTGGGTGCTTTCTTTTGAAAAAGCAGCTTTCTTTTTCGAAAGTACTGGTTGTAGTCTAGACACTTTTTTAAAAGAGGCTTTTTTTGAAAGTATCTTTTGAAAAAGCCTCTTTCGAAAGAGGCTTACAGTCCAGGCATAGCCTTACTGTGGGACCTACAGAGTATTCCTTACAAGGCAATGAAAGGGAGGATAGGAATGATGGGTTCTGTGAGATCAATTAGGAAGCTTCCGGAGAGGCCATGTGGAATCTGATACCACTGGTGGTGAAAAAAATTGGTACATTTATTCAAGACATCAGAGCTCAGATAGATGCTATTAGAGAACAAAAGATACTGTGTCTTGTGTTTTAAATGCTATACTCTCATATAAATGAACTCCAATGGAAGTTGATTTCTAGGACACTCCAAAAGTAATACTGACTGCATGAATATATTTGGCTCTTGGTGGTGTTAAGAAATTCATGCTATTACAAAAGAGAATCTGGGGCTGTTTTAAGTGCTGTTTTACAAGCCTGTTTGAGGAAGAGTGTACTATGATGATCAGGACATCTTACCTTTAGTCATACTCACTTGAAAGCTGCAGAGGGTTTTCCTACAGTATGTTCTCTGTTTCTCATGCTACAGTAAAACTCCAGTTGTTCGGCATCCAGTGGTCCGGCACTCCTGATAGTCCGGCACCAACTGGATCCTGGAAGTGCTCTGACCAGCCGGACAATTGGAGCTGCTCTGCCCCCAGCTTCCCCAAGTCCGCCGCTGGTCAGTTTCAGCAGCAGCGGACTTGGGGAAGCCGGGGTTAGAGCAGCTGGAGTGCTGCCCATGCCGCGCAGTTCCCAGTCGACCCTCCCACTCCCCGCCCCGACCCATCATAGCCCCCCTTCCGGTACTCCGGCATATCCAATAATCCGGTACCCCCTGGGTCCCAAAGGTGCCAGATTATCGGAAGTTTACTGTATTTGGTATATTCAATCAACTAGTCAGATGTGCTCCTCCTGTAACTCTTACCTGGACCAAAAAAGTACCATGACCCAGAGAAGAGTCTGTTTCCTTTTGAGCTACAAAACTTCCCTAAATTTTTTTAAATGTGTTTTTAAATTATTTTTACATTGGTTTAAAGAAAGCTCCCAATCTAGAGGATCTTCTCATCTTCAGTGAAATAGGGACTATGGCAATACATGCCTGGCACCGGCACAAGATATGTAGAAAGCAGTTGCAAAGTTTTTAAGAGGTTTCGGTTGTTTTTTTATTTAAAAGCTTGTCTTTTCTTTAACCAGTCATGAGAGTTGCATCAACTTTTGGGAAGATAAATCATAGTGTATTTTACTTGTCAGTGAACTAAATTTTCTTCTTTGGCACATCTTCTCCATTTTTCCTTTCAGCAGCACCACTACACACACCATACCACAACACACAAGCATGTTTAGGGTCGCTTCTTTTTGGGTTCTAGCCTCAGCTCAGGAAAAAAAAAGTTTCTAGGAAAAATCAACATGAGTAACCTGTAGGCACTTTCTGGGCACATTCTTGCACTTAGAGTCTTTTTCTTGGGAAAATATGCATTATGGAAAGCCAGAAGAAGCAGAAAGTTCTGCAACTCTTGCTTTGTACTCTCTCTATTTTATTGGGAAAACCAAACCTCAGAAATGTTCTCTAAGGAAAATGTAGAAATTTTGGAAGAAATTGCAGATTGACGACTGTGGCCCGAAACAGTCATGTTTTTCCTTGATTCTTTGTTCTTTCCTTTCCAGTTTTCAGATTTATTTGGGGTTTTGTGGAAGACAAATTAACCCTAAGTGTCCACCCACTGAGTTTCTTCCTTCATTTATATAACACAGAAAAAGTAGCCTCCCATGTCATCTGGTAAAATAATATATCTGAAGAGAGAATCTCTATGATGTGAGGGCAGGGAACAGGACTCGATGACCTCTCAAGGTCCCTTCCATTTCTAATGTTCTATAATTCTATATAAGTTTACTCTGAGATGATCCTTAAGGGGGTTTCTTGAACTTTTCTGATGCTCCTCTAAGCCCCTGCTTCAAGAAAAGGAAGGAGAAAAAAGGTGCAGCCCTTTGGGTTACTGGATTCAGAAGCTAGGCAGTACTACACTAATATCCATATGGCATTGCTAGTGGGTTACTGAATCCCACCGCTGACCAAGTCAAAGTGCTACATGAGTTGACCTACACACTGTTAATGTGGGCAGTGGAAATGGTGAAAATAAACGGTAGGCCATAAGGAATCCTTACTTGTTCCTCCGTGTCTGAGCTTGTCTTTCTAAGTCTGACTGCATGGAAAGGAAGCAAGCAGTGGGGCATGGCCCTATTGACCTGGCAGACATGGCATGGCTGACCTGTGATATGTCAGTCCATAGAGCAGGTGTGATATGGCCACCTGATGGCAAGCATGTTCTGTTTGCTTTTTCTGCCCACTAACTTAATTTAAAAAAAAAAACAATAAGCAGCACGTGTTTGCTACCAATATTTTAAACAAAGTCAAAGCATTGAAGCAGTGGAAGTCTCTAGCTAAGCAGCTAGAACCAGTGTTTGTTCATTTCAATGTATTCAACTGGTTCAAGTTCCATAACAAGCTCATTCAAAAGCTATGACTAATGTTCAGGTTAAGTCATCTTAACTTATGTTGCTCAGAGGTGTGAATTAGCCACCATCATGAGTGAATTGTATTGATTTCAGAGCCAGCATAGACAACACTATGTCAGTGGGTGTTCTTTCACTGACACAGCTACTACCAGTCACAGAGGATGGAGTAATTAAGCCAACAAAGATCTCTCGTCAGCTCACTACGGCAACACTGGCAGAACTTATAGCACCAGCACTGCACTAATGTAGCTGTACTGCTGTAAGCTCTCTAGCATAACCAAAGCCAAACCTAAGAAACCAAGTGGAACTGAAAAAGCAGAAAAGCATGTTTTTCCTCTTCTAATCTATGAATAAAAAATTAGGTTTGAGAATGAAATCTACAACTCTAAAAACTGGAAAGATTAGAGACAGAAACAATACAACTTAGAAAAACAATTCAGTTCAGTAATTATACTTTTTTACAATAAATCACATTATAAATTTTTAAATGTGGAATATGTTGTGGTGAACTTTTCATAAACATTTTACTTGTGTCCAACAGGTTTAAAATATTGAATAAAAATTGCCTCAAAATGCTGTTGTGTATATTAATTTAATTTTCATTTCCATCCACATAGAGCTTGACACAAAACACAAATAAGTAATAAATCATCTAGTAAATAAAAATTAAACAATCACCATTTTCTAAGAAAGAGCCTGAATACATTTACATACAGCTAAATAATTGCCCAAATAAATTTGTATAGATATAGTGCATTCCCCAATTAGCTAAAAAAGACATCAAATTAGTGTAAAGGCTATATTTAGCTGCAAATCTACACTGTAATGGTTATAACAATGAGATTACATCTTTTTGGGGGAAAGTAACTAAAAAATACAAATGAAAACAATGATTAAAATCAGGGCAATCAAATTATTTAAAAAGTGATTAATTGCAAGATTTTAAAATGGTTATGATTAATTGGAGTTTTAATACACTATTAAACAATAACACATTCTATTCATTTCAGTAATTTTTTGATCTTGGGGGAGAAGTTGTGTGTGTCTGTGCTGGGAGAATGAGCATGTTCAGTGTGCCTTCTCTCTAATGCTTATTCAGCAGCAGCTGACAGCTTCTACTCCTGCCCAAAGGCAGCAATGCAGACAAGCTTCCCGTTCCCCTACCCCAACTTAATGCAGACTAGATACATGGATAAGAGAATGGAAATACCCCAGAATCACCCTCCCCACCTATTCTGTGCAGCAGACAAGATATTCCAGGCCCTAGGCAGCTTTGCCAGATGCAGTTTAAAGGCAGGGCAGGATAAAAGCAGTGACAACTGTGGATGTCAGCAGAGTAGAGTAGCAGGAGGAGAGAAAGCAGGAGAGGCACTTCTGCTCAGGAAGTGCCCAGGGAGTACAGCATCCTGGACAGTGACACACCCTATCAGCAGCAACTTCAGAGAGACTCCCCTATCCCATAATCCCAGAAAAGCAATGACCACATATACAGGTAGGGTGAAAGGGATATCCTGGCATCAGCCTCCTCGTCCCATTCCATGCAACGAACAGGAGGAAGGTTCCTGATCCAGAGTAGCTTGGCTACTCCATTAGGCAGAGGGAAGGAGACAAGAGCAGCAGCCTGGCTACCCCTCTCAGGCTTTTTAAACATGCAAGGTACTGCATTGGGCCATATAGACCAGTAATCCATCAACTGCATAAGGAAACTCCACAGCTCCAAAGAGACATTATCTTCCTACCCAAGTACAAACAGATGCACATCATACCCAATGGACCTAAGGTGAAAAACCCATTACAGTCTACATACCTGACAGACTACAGTGAGAGATTATGCCACACACTCTCAAAGAAACGGAGTAACCACTTAATCAGCATCCCTATACAACAATTCCTCAATTCACTTCCCCGCAGAAGTAAAAGGACCAACTATCTAACCTCCTACATGCCTTAGGGTACAACAACTCTGGTACCCTCAATTCACTTAACAACATTGTCAATCTATCCAACCACAATCTTAGACCAACAGAAGAGTCTATCCTGTCTCAGGGACTCTTTCTGCCCCACCACCCTTACAAATATGATTCAACAAATGGTCTGGTAGCACTTTATAGACTAACAAAACATGTAGATGGTATCATGAGCTTTCGAAAACTCATGATACCATCTACATGTTTTGTTAGTCCATAAAGTGCTACCAGACCATTTGTTGTCTTTTAAGTTTATACGTAAAAAACAGATTGACTCAGCTACCTCCTGAAGCTTCCAAATATAATTCAGTTCTGCAATGACCTGGAAGCCTATTTTTGATGCCTCCATCTGAAGAAATATTTCCAGCATACCACTGAACAACCCCACAAGAGAAAGGCCCTTAAGTGGACCCCTCCTGATGGAGTAATGAGAGTATAGACTTCTGCATTGACTGCTTCTGCAAACATGCACAGATTGACATTGTGAACAAACAACATCATGAGACCTATAACCTCAGCCATCCAGAACACAATGCTAACCACAGCCTCAAAAACAACTTTAACATTATAAACAAAGAGGCTGACAAAAGTAGTGCTGTAGTCATCGTGAACAGGACAGATTATCAACAGGAGACTGCCAGAGAACTCATTGTACAGGCCTTTTTCCTCCTATCCCGCTGAGGAATGCCAAAAGAAACTACACCATCTGCACATCTGCTCATGAAACTCCCGCTACAACTTGAGACCACATCTACACAAAAGCATACCACAAAGTCTCTGACCTGAAGTATTTCATCTTCTACCCAAGAGCCATAAATCTGGAAAACCCGGACATCTCATCATATCAGGCATTAGCACACTTACAGAAGGATTATATGGTTATGTTGACTCTCTCCTCAGACCCTATTCTACCAGCACTCCTAGCTATCTTCAAGACACCATTGACATTCTGAGAAAACTACAGCACATCTGTAATCTTCCTGAACACACAATCCTGGCCACCATGGATGGCCACCTGTTTACACTAATATGGCACATGACAGAAACACTATCTCCAATAATGCCACAGCACACCTGGTGGCTGAGCTATGTCTTCAACCATTTCCAATTTGGGGACAACTTATACCTTCAAATGAAGTGATTCTTCCACTCTACTCTGTGCTGATTCGGCCTAAGCTGGAGTATTTGGTCCAATTCTGAGTGCCACATTTCAAGATGATGTGGAGAAATTGGATAAAGTCTAGAGAAGAGCATAAACTGATTAAAGTCTAGAAAACATGACCTATGAGGGAAGACTGAAAGAATTGGGTTTCTTTTGTTTAGAAAAAAGAAGACCGAGAAGGGACATGAGAGCACTTTTCAAGTACCTAAAAGGGTGTTACAAGGAGAAGGGAGAAAAATTGTTCTCCTTGACCTCTGATGATAGGACAAGCAGCAATGGGCTTAAATTGCAGCAAGGGAGGTTTAGGTTGGACATTAGGAAAAAATTCTTAACCGTCAGGGTGATCCACACAGGTGGATGCTACAGCACAATTACATGATGGCCTCATTAACACAATCTTATTCCAGAAATCTACTGGCCACTATTCATACCACAAGACTCTAGCTTCCAACCACGACACATCACACAATTGACTGTTTACAGACAGGCCCTACAATACGAATGGATTTGCTCCAATCCCAAAGAGACAAACACCAACAAGACCTTCATCAGGAATTCTTAAATTTTAAAATACCCACGTGGGGATGTGAAGAAACAGATTGACAGAGCAAAGACGTACCCAAGAATCTGCTTCTTCATTACAGGACAAACCAGGAAAATAACTGAACACCACTAGTCATCACCTACAGCTCCCAGCTTAAACCCCTCCAGTGCATCATTAACAATCTACAACCTATTCTGGAAAACAATCCCTCACTCTTCACAGGCCTTCGGAGACAGGCCAATCATCATCTATCAACAACCCCTTAAGTGGAAGCAAACTCTTTCTAGCTGCCACACATCACACCTCAGACACACTCACCCAGGAACCTACCCCTCCAATCAAGCCCATTGCCAACTCTGTCCACAAATCTACACAAGCAACACCATCACAGGACCTAATCACGTAAGCCATAACATCAGAGGTACAACTGCACATCCTCTAATACGACGTATGCTATCAAGTACCAGCAATACCCTTCTGCCATTAATACTGGACTGTCTCTGCAACAAAGAGTATATGTACCTAACTCAGATATCAGGAGTCATGACATACACAAACCTGTAAGGGAGCATTTTAACCTGCCTGGGCACTCACTAATAAATTTTAAAAGTAATTGCTTCTACAAAGCCATTTCACAAGACAACTACAGAGACAGAGTGGAGAATTCACCTTCATACGCATATTTCACACCGTTTCCCTCGGATTTAACGAAGACACTAACTGGATAGCCCATTATAAAACCTGTCTGCCTTATATTTAACACATCATTGACATCAAAAGTTAAGCATGGGACACGTCCAGCCAACTTCATTAGCCTAATTAGCACCTGTACTGCTACTGACAGGTAATTTTTGTTTCTTTCCTCTCCCTTCTTTTTCTGTTATAATTCTGATAGTCTCCCTTTTTCCTCCACTCATGCTCATTTGAAGAAGTGGATTTTGTTCACAAAAGCTCATCATACTATATATCTCTAAGGTGCAACAGGACCCCTGCAGGAAGGAGGGAAACCGTTGCCCCAGAGGCATGCAACAGGATGAAGTAAAGGCACACAGCATTGCTCTCCGAGTACAGTATTCTAGTATGTGATTAATATTTGTCAAAACATTGTTTTAAGTAAAGCACACGTTAACCACAATTGACAACTCTTATTAAAATTAATTATTTAAATACAGATTTCCTTTCCTGCTCACTGATTTATATCAGTGTTCAACCCAGTGATTTCAATTGTTTTTATTTAAATCAATCCAGCATGGGTATGGCTACTCCAAGCAACCCTTAATTGTGTTGGGATTCTACCTCCAAGGAATTTAAAGTAAGATCTGTTGTAATGGAACTGCAGATGTTCCCTGCAAAAAGAAATATGTCTTTTATGTCTTTGTAATGTGTTTAGCTGTCACTAAGGCAAAAAGGCACATTCCTTCTAGATACAGGGTAAAACTAATCTAGTAAGGTGAGAAACTTACCAGTCAAAAATGTGAAGTGAGCTTCAGGGCTCTCTGCATTATAAATCTACTTGATGATGCATGAAAGACTCACTACAATGTGTTTCTTAAAGATACATGCTTTATTGATATGCCCAACATTAGTAAAACAGTATGTTATAGCAAGTATTTAAGAGTTATTCCTTTCAAATTTTTCAATCGATTTAATACCTTCTTTAAAAAAGAAATTAAAATGTTGCTTACTGTTAATAGTTACCAAAAGGTCTATTAGGTGCTTTGAAAAAAAAAAAGAAAATAACTGGGTCTCTGACTTTCTAACTAAGACTCTGATTATGCAAATTACTACCACAGAGAAGTTATGCTAAAAGGGTAGTCCTGCTGAAATCAACAAGGTAATTCACATGTGTGGAATTACTTGTCTATGTTTGCAGGATTTAGTGATAAATTTATACTGAAAACATGGGTAAATAAAAATAATGGAGAGGGGAAGGTAGTGAGAAGGAAGCAAGCTACAGAAATGAGATCATGAAGTGACAGCTTAATTACGTTCTAATCTTGAGGTTTTGATTGAAAGATTATATTTTAACAAAAGTTATTATAACACGAGCTATGTAGAGCAGCCAGTCCTAAGAAAAGGTTACTCACTTTATGCAGTAACTCAAGTTTTTCAAGACAGTTGTCCCTGTGGGTGTTCCACTTTAGGTGTTTCAGTGCCACTGTGCCTCTAATCAGAAAATTAAGATAGCAGGGCCCTCAGTGGGCTGCACATGAGGGGCAGGTGGCACACACTGTTTGGAGTGGCTACTATGCATGTGCAGCCCACCAATCTCTCAATCCCTTCTCTTCCCAGAACAAACAGTTCTGAGGGGGGGGGAATGGGTGGGTAGTGGAGCTACCCACAAAGACAACCATCTTGAAGAACCTCAGTTACTGCACAAGGTAAGTAAACTTCTCTTATTTCTTCCAGGAGTGTCCCTATGGGTGCTGCACCTTAGTTGATTATGAAGCAATAGTAGTGGTTGGTTGAGGAAGCTTCGGTAGTTCTGCATTGACCATGGGTAATACAGTATGTCCAAAGTGAGTGTCTGAGGCCAAATACACCTCTAAAGCATAATGTTATGTAAAAATGTGAGCGGTCACTTAGGTAGCAGCTCTGCAGATGTTATTTAGAGGTATGTGACAGGGCGTTTGCTCTGCACTGGCCCTTTAAAGGCAAAACCCCAGCCCTGAGCAAGGGCTGAGAGAAAAGCCCCTCCTGAGGCAGTTTTCGCCAATGAGAGCCCAACTGGGGGCTATATTAAAGAAGGGCTCCTGGAGGGAGAGGAAGGACTGACTGCTATTCTAGAGAGAGCAGCAGGGTCCTGGCTGCCTGGGAAGCAGAAGGTAGAGCAGTGCTGGGGAAGCAAGGCAGGGCTGGGGAAACTCTGGACAAGCAAGCCCCCAGGATGCAAGGCCTGAAGGTACTGGGCTGTGAGGAGCAACCATGGTAGGCAGGTGCAGCGGGTCCACACCCCTTTGCCAGTGATGAGTGGCCATTGCAGACTGCAGTTTCTCCTGAGGCAGGGACTAGATGAAGACTGACAGCAGGTCACTGAGGCAATGTGGGGGCAGGAGAACTGGGTGTTCCCCAGGGAAAAGAACTGGGTGCCCCTTTGGAGGGAAGAATCCTGGAGTGTGCAGTTGGGTCAACACCCCCCCCCCGGAAGGGGGCTCAGAGAGACTGGAGTGGTCACTACCGGAGGGCAGTGTCCAGAAGAGGAAGCTGTGGTCAAAGAGGAACACGGGGAGACACCAGCTAGAGGGAAGCATCCAGCAAAACAGGCTGCTAATTCCCAGAGCAACCAGCTGGAGGCGCCATGTGAGTGAGTCTGCCCCATGACAAGATATATCTTTGAAAAAGGCCATAGATACTGCCACTGCTCTGGTGGAGTGGCACTAGATGCAGTCGCTGAAGGCTCCCGACTGAACAGAGTATATGTGAGGCAGATACATTCTAATATCCATTTGGATAGTCTCTGTTTAGAGATGGGAATGCCTTGAGATCTCTCTGTGTAGGACAAGAAGATCCTGGAGAATTTCCGGAAGGTTCTAGTTCTTTGTAAGTAGAAGTCAATTGCCTTCCAGATGTCCAAAGTATGTAAGACTACCTCTCTGTTAGAATAAGGCCTGGGACAAAAAACAGGTAAGTATATGGGTTTATTACAATGGAACGAAGTAGGTACGTTTGGGAGAAAGTTTTTGGAGGACGACCATGTCTTTGTGGGAAATGGCAGATGTGGGTCTGCCGTGAAACATCCAAGCTCGCCCAGCCTACGCACTAAGGCAATGGCTACTAGAAAGGCCACTTTCATAGATAAACGCAATAATGAACAAGTAGCTGTGGATTCAAACAATTTGCCTGTTAGTATCCTTACACTAAATTTAGGTCCCAAGCCAGAGTTGGAGGCTTAACCAAAGATTATGTATTCCTTAGCTGTTTTGACCGTAGGGTGTGTAAACAGGGAGTAACAGTCTACAGGCACGTGCAGTGCTGTAATCGCAGCAAAGTGCACCCTTATGGACCTTAGGAGAGTCTCGAATCCTTTAGGAGTAACAAATAGTGCAGTGTTTGAGGCAGATCGGCTGATGTGGGAGACATATGTTGATTATCACACCACAGTATGAATCGGTGCCAGTTGTGTAAATATGTTTTTCTTGTAGATGGCCTCCAACAGTTGAGGAGGATCTCCTGCACCAGTGCTGAGAACACTGTACAGAGAGAGGGAACAGGAAAACAGAGGGAAGTGCCACGCAGGTGCCAATGCCATCTATAGAAGGCAAAAGAACTAGGTCTGCCTAGCCCAATTGGGTGCTATTAGAATTACCTTGGCTCTGTTGTGTTTTTATTTTGAGGATTACTCAAAGCAGAGGTAATGGTGGAAATGCATATAGTAGGGGTGCATCCCACTTTATTGTGAATGCATCCCCCAAGGACTCGGAGCTGAGGATAGGCCTCTGTCCCTCTGTTTTCTTGATCGTAAGAAAACAGTGGGATTAGAACCTTTTTCCCCGTGTTGCTGAGATACATGTTCTATTGCTCCCAGTTGCAGGAGATTGTTGAGTTCTTGCATAGCAGTCTCATGAGATGGGTCTCTGAAGAGGAATGGGTGAGTAGAGAGGTAGATGAAAAGGGGATACCGTAACCAGTCCGCACTATCTTTAGTGCTTTTTCTTTGTCACAGGCACATGGATCCCCAAGGTTTTAAGGGTGGATAGGGAGTAATTTAGGGAATGGAGGACCGTCTCGGTGGATTCGGCAATTAACTTTGATCCTTCGATGGGCAAGTCCTCCACAGTGATGGCCTGAGAAACCCTGACAGCTGCAGCCATGATGCCCTTTGAATATCCACTGCAGTGGAAATGGATCAGGCAGCTGTGTCAGGGAATCAAGGACAGTTTGGAAAGTGGTGTGAGATATAAGGGTCCCTTCACTAATGCTGGCTTTGAACTGTTCTCATTTGTTATCTGGCAATTGTTCAATATAAAATTACACCTCTTCCAATATGTGATGTCTATTTAGCCAATAGGACTATATAGTTTAGAAATTCTCAGTTGGAGGGTAGCTGAGGAATATTTCTTTTTACCATTCCCTATCATACGGCATGTTACCAGCTGCCTGCCCCTATAGTTTACTGCCTCCATGACTAAGGAATTCTGGGTAGGGTGCGAAAACAAGAAGTCTGCTCCAGGAAGCATCACATAATATTTCTTCAACCTTTTACAGGTTGGAGGAGTAATGGCTGGAGTCTGCCTTATTTTGGCTAGGTACATGAGTGCAGGATGCATGGATAAGACTAGTTTGGCTCTGGGGGAGACACGCAGGATATCTGCTGGCCACTGCAGTGTTTCTGGTAAGTCTACCACAGAAATGTCGGCCATCTTCTTTGTACAGCTTCTATAAGAACTTAAACTCATTCCCCACCATGGGTGCTCGTGGCATAATTGTGGTATCCAGTGAGGATGATGATATATGACCCGGTGGTGGAGATTCAGGTGCTGATCTCTCTTTAGCCCTTGACTGCCTTGCTGAACAGGAGATGATCGGGATCTAGGTGCTGGAATTGGTTGTGAAAGCACTTGAGGCTGTTGCGCCTAGTACACAGCCCAGAGGTTGAGTCAAGGCCAGTTGGCAGGCATCAGCATTGATGGAGGCAGCTATTGAGGGGGTTACCACTGGGATGGCTGCTGCATTGGTCTAGGTAAGGAGTTGCTTGGAGTGTGAATATTCAAAGAGTCCTCCTTGTCATTACTAGATAGTGGAGAAGCTGATCCCACTGGTGTAGCTGATAGGCTGAAGCAGGATGTATTTAGTGTGCCATCGGTGCCAAGAAGTGCAATTCCAGGCACAGAGGTGACCAGCAAGTCTGCAGCAATTGTAAAGGTCTGTAGTACCAGGATAGCCAGTGCCAACATCGGTGTTGAGGGGAGCTGCTATGGAGGCTGCACAGATCATACTAGTTGTTTGCGCTGCACTGGTGGTGCAATATGTAATGGAATTGGGATGTGCAGTGCCGAAGCCACACATGGTTTCACAAGTGCCAAGGATGTCTTGGTCAGTGTCAATGGAGCAGCCATGGGCTTTGGTAAGGCCAGTGCCTTAGAGTTGGCCTGAGGAGTGAAGGACCAGGCACAGGTTCTCTCAGTGCCAGACACGCCCAATATCTCATGGTCTGGTGCCTTAGGTGTCTGGACCAATTTTAGGAGTAGAAAGTGATTCTTCATAGAGGAATCGCCCCCAAGGTATGAGTAGGAATGCTTCCAAGAGGACTTTGCTGAAGCAGTCTGCAGAGCTTGACCCTGTGGGAGTTGCTGTTTCTTTTCATAGGAGAAGATGGTCTTGGTAGCATGTTCTAGATCAGACGCCAGCTGCTTGAGCTCACTAGCCTTTCTGGTTCTGGCAGTGAGTTTCTTACAATTAGGGCACTTACAGGTAGAGCATTGCTCACCAAGACAATTGACACACAAAGTGTCCATGTCAGACTCCTTTTAAAACCTGGAGAACCAGGCATGTGTGTTATACAGACAACGGTTGAACACTCAATAAGTTCTGATAACCTAAATAACAAAAACTTTTTTAACAAGAACAATCTAATAACTAACTGCAACTATGACTAAATGGTAATTAAAAAGATACCTGTTTTCATAACTGGTGTTTTTTGAGGTGTGTTGTTCACATCCATTCCAATCAGGTATATATGCATTGCTACTTTGACAGTGAGGAAGGAGGGTGGGCATTGGAATGGACACGAACAACACATCTCTAACTCCAGTTATGAGAACAGGTAACTATTTTATTCTTTGAGTCCTTGTTCATGTCGATTCCCATCAGAAGACTCCCAAGCTGCTACCCCATGGACATGGGGTCATAGTTAGAAATCACAGATTAGAGCACTGCCCTACTGACAGCTGCATCCTCCCTAGAAAACCTATCGATGGTCTAGCGTGCCATGAACGTGCATATGAAGGACCATGTGGCTGACCAATAAATCTCCTCCAAGAGAGTCTGCGCTACAAATGCATTCAATGAGGCATGCGCTCTAGTCAACTGAAGCATGACTGGTGGGGGTGTGACCCATGCCAAATCATAATAGGTGCATATGCACTGTACTATTCAGGATGATGTACATGGGGCAGAAACCGGATCCCCTGTCATCCTATTAGCCAGGATGGGTAGGAATGGTGTCCCTAGCCTCTGTTCGTCAGAGGCTGGAAATGCATGACAGGAAAGGGATCATTTGATGATTACTTGTTCTGTTCACTCCCTCTGGAGTATCTGGCAATGGTCCCTGTTTGAAGACAGGATACTGGGCTAGATAGACCTGATCTAGTAAGGCCATTCTTATGTTTGTATGAACCCCTTGGATCGCACCTATCTTGAGGAGCAACTGGATCTCCTTTCTTAGGAGATGCTCATGCGAAAGGTCCCTGAAAAGGGGCGGGGAAGGAGAGTGGGAAGGAGGTCAGGAGGAGAAACACAATAAGAATCCAATACTCTGAGGTAATGCTGGCCCACACGTAGCCTGGCTGAAAACAAAGGGGAAAGATTTGATATAACTGGTGCCCTACCCTCGGGTGCACCTTCAAAGCCCTGATTCAGGGACACATCTATTATGAGCTCTTTATATTTTGAGAGTGCCTCCTATCATTTAAAAGAGTAACGACTGACGATTGTCTGCTGGTTTGTGATCCTCAACTGCAGGACCACAGCCGAGTAGACCTTCCTGACAAAGAGGTTAATCTTTTTCTGCTTCTTTGGCTCTCGGTGTCAGCGCCTGCTGGCCCTGCCTCTCCCTCTCATTGACAGCTGACACCACAAAAGAGGAGAGACAGGGGTGGTGTAGCAGAATTAATATGTATCCAAATGAAGTACATATATCCATATTGAGTGTAACAAATATGTTGAAAACAAATGTAACAATCCTGTAAATGCTTGGAAAAAACTGTAACCATCTATATATGTCTGTATAAGATCAATAAGAAAATTGTCTATCATATGTCAACCAAACTATATGTAAATCAAAATGGCTTCCAGGATTGGGTTCCATTTTGATCACGTGACCTCCATTATTGTACCTAAAAGGGTCACGTAGTACACGTACTACTGTCGTCTGTTGAAATTTAAAATCATAATAGATGCATATCATTCACCTTGTTATGAATGTCTTAGCCGATCATTTTAAAGGTATGCTAAGGTAACTAGCATCATCTGTCCTCCAATCATTTTAACGGATGGCAGAATAGCATTTCTTAGGTGACCAATCATTTTAAACCTGTGGCTCATGCATATTCATGAGCCCAGGTGATAAAAGTCTTTGTACCCCAGCAGTTGCTCGCACTAGGCCTGGCGGCATTGGTGTAGCGTCGGGTTAGAGATTAGGATAGGCGAGAGAGTGAGGTCCAATCTTGTCCTAGATGAATGAAAAAGGTCTTGTAAAGCTTTTAGAGTGAAACTGAGAGTATCTCACTCCACCTTTTAGATTAGAGTAGGTTTAGTTAGTTTAGATTAGAGATTAGAATAGTTTTAGATTTTCGTCGTCGTGACTGTCCGTCAAGCTGAATCTATCAAAGCATTTCGGCCGTCGTCGAGCTTGTACGGCGGGAGCATCGTGAATTAGGTTACGATTTTGTTTTTAGGATAGTTAGGACTAGGAAACTAGAGTCTAGCTTCTATCGTCCGATCCGGCCACACCGAAGCGTGGGAAGAGAAGTCGAGGACCAGCGGATTCGTGAAAGACGAACCTACCGTCGTCGCACTCCACCTGCCTTCGAGGGATCGCCTTGGCTGTTCCTCGCCTAAGGCTCTCAATCAGCCCAGGGCGTGTAGGTTGCCAAGCTTCGACCCTGTCATCCATCGTGGGACGCCTGGCTGTTCCTCGCCCGCGACTTTCAATTAGTCAAAGACTTGTAGGTCGCCAGCAGCTCGTCCTTCGCCGATCGTCGTAGACTCTGATAGTATATAGTGTAAGGAACATTGGGGGACTGCCCTCCCATGCTCCCTCAATGTATGTACGAAGAGTGGTTGCATTAGGTAGCTCAGAATTAGGTTGCATTAGGTTGTTACTTAAATTTATCATAATATAGTCTTGTGGTTAAATTTTATTCGATTCGTTAAGTTTTTATTTATGCGGCTATCTCTCTGAGGGATCATACACTGGTGATTAGATACTTTTAGGCTGTCCGTACCTTAGATACAATCCCTAGCGGATGAGCATAGTTACAAGTTAACTATTCCGGAGAGCTATCTATAATAGTCTGCTCTGAATCTGTAGAAAAAGCTAACAGTGGGAAAGGAGGAACTCATACCCTTTGGAAGGGACGAAGTACCTTCTCTCCACACCTTTGGCCATGGGAAGTATGAACATGGGGGTCTGCCATAGGTTGTTATAATTAGACTGAATAGTCTTTATGATTAGCAAGGCCACCCTCAAAAGGCCCTCTTCAGACAAAATGCCTACCATTGGGTCTTCCAGTTCCTCTATTTTCTCTATAGGGAGGCTCATGTTCTGAGCTACCTAATGCAACAACTCTTCGTACGCCCTGTTGTCAGCCAGTCACTGGAACATAGGAGGCCGGTGTAGATAGTTGCTTAACTAACAAAATACTAAACAATATCTAGGGTGACTGCTGTTCTAACAGAAGCCAGTGGTGGCAGAGAAGAAACTGAGGGGTCGGTTGGCTATGCACGTGTAGAAGCCATCCCAAACAGCGTGTGCCAGTGACCCCACATGCAGCCCACTGAAGGCACTGATACATAATTCTTCAACTAGAGGCACAGTGGCACCGAAACATCTAAGGTGGAGCACCCATGGGAAGACTCTTCAGAGAAGAACGTCTAATAACAAAACCACCAACCTCCTACAAAGTACTTTCCATCCATAAATCTAAGAACACACTGCCATGATCTTTAATCTATTGATCCTCATAGTATCGCTGTGAGTTAGGGAGTATTATCCCTATTTTACAGATGGGGAAATGAAGTACAAAGAAAGTAATTGGCTTTCCCAGTATCATATAGGAAGTCTGTAGAAGAGCAGGGACCTGAAGTAAGATCTCCCAAGTCCTTGGCTATTGTCCTAACCACTGGATCATACCTCCCAAGAGACTAGTGGTTTAGTGGACTAGAACTGAGAAAGTTTCCCATGCATAGATTCTGTCAGCATTGAATGATTATCACATGTTAAATCAATTTTTAAAGTTTCCCCTTCAAATTAAGCTTACAATAAACATGTTGCAGAATTTTATTTCTGTTAATATACACACAAAATATAACTGCACAAGAAATTAATTAATTAATTTCATCTATTTGTTTCTTACACAATAATTTCACATACTTGTACATTTTCCCTAAATCATGGAATATCTTCTCTGAACTGATCCATTAGTCTGCTACCCACACTCCTTTCAAGATCTGTTTCTACCACAATACATTCAAGCTTATGCTTGTACATAATTAGAAGATCTCACTTTAAACCTAATTACTTGACAGTTATGTTGGACCAATTGATACTAAAACAGACAGCAATATATCTTAGCCCATAAATAACTTTACAGAAATTAAAGCATCACTTACAGTAAACAATTCCACCCATATAATTAGAACACAACTCATTTAAATAGATCATAATTTACTTTTATTCTAAAAAAAACCCCTAAAATATCAATTAGTTGTCAAAACAATGTCTGGCTCCACAAGAGCCCTGAAGACATATTATATCCTTAACAAATAACACAGGTGATATAAAAATCAAGGCTTTTTCACCCCTTGAAAACATGATCTATCATTTACAGTGTTATTATGTGACCTATAGATTGTCTTTTCAACACTGTGCAATCAGGGCTATTAAAAATGTTTTATTATCCATCCCGATAGACTAGTGATAATTCAAGCCAGGATTCCTAAAATAAGTTCCAAACATTAACTAATATAAGACGTCACCTCCATCATAATAGAAGTATTTGGGTTATCTGTCATCTTGACTCTGTTTGCCACTAATATTTTAGATATCCAAATTTTGACAGCTCCTCTTCAATATATATCTTGAAAATGGTTTAAAATAATTTTTTTCTTTAAAAAATTAATGATTTTTTCTGCAAGAATCTGACTGCAAATGAAATACAGTAATATAGCGTATTCACATAATACCGTGGATTTAACAAAGTAAATTAACTGAAATATACAGAAAAATATATTGTAATTAGGTATTACTTCTTATAATCAAATAAAAATGTGATTTTCAAGTTAATTATGTCCCCTTAAAGCATGAAACTTAAAAAACTTAGGAAATAGACATGTATGCCACAAAACTACCCAATACACAGAATTTTGAGATACATTAAAAAGGACAGGATTGTTTGAGATACATTTGAATACCACTTAACACAGAGAGAACATAAGGGGGTTGAGGTGTCCAGCAAGTGTAAATACAAATCAATGGTGTAGTGAGGAAGGGATGGGGGGAGGAGGGAAGTTGCCCCCGGGCACCACACTAGGGGGGTGTCAATTTAGTCTCCCTCGGCTTGCCTGCTCCTCCTTCACCCGCCCGCAATTGCTGGAGCCTCCTCCCTGCCTCTCCGTCCCCTGCCCGACCCTCGTCCATTTCCACTGGTGGGTTAGTGTGTGCGGGGGGCTTGGCCCCAAAATGGAGGGGGCAAAGGAAGACCAGGATTGGACACAGGTCTGGGGCCCCGCCGCATGGCGGTGGTGGTAGGGGGGGGCGGAAATTTTGCCTTTGCCCCCCAGATGCATAACACCCTCACTACACCTCTGCCACAGGTAAGTCCCCAAGTGTGAAACATACATATCTAAGTCAAATGAAGAGTATACTTGAGGTAGACTGAGAATTGCAGAGCATGACCAAACCAGTAAAAGGCATATCCTTGGAGAAGCATACCCAACATTTGGACACATGTAAAATAGGTACTTAAAAAAAAAATCTGTGGAGTCACTTTGTACATATATACTGCATTTACACCCAGAGAGAAAATAAGGAGCTAGTATGCAGTGATTAATGAAGAGAGGCACAAATCAGAGTAAAGGAGTATGAACTAGAAACCCATCAAGTTATATGCAGTCACAACCAATGAATAGGTCAATGCTCAATTGAATTTCAATTGGATCCTAGTTCAGCTATAATACAATATCACCAATTATAAGCAGTAAAACTTAACTACAGAAACATGACACAGCTCTAATGGAGAGCTGGACACAACTAGCAATAATCAAAAAGGTTCTATCAGAATTGAGAAGTGGCACTTTGAGTTTGATTCTATGCAAATGATCCTATTAATATCTATAAAATTGTGTCATTCTGTACAAACATACCCTGTTTTATATTTCCATAGTACAAAACTAAAAGATTTTTTTCTGATAAAAATGTGAGCCATGTTCAACATATATACCTGATTTTACACTTCATATTTTAGCAACAAAATTTTAAAATAAACATTATACATATTGGTATTAAACAGTCAGGATTTCCAATTTTCTTAAAGATCTCTACATAGATATTACAGATGACATGTCTCTGAATCTGCCCCATCTAACAATTCTTGTAGAGATCTCATCTGCCAGCTTTTCCTTGTCTAACAAGGCTGGAATTCCTGTCTAGCAACATCTAGTAACTTGGCTGAGAACTTCAGCAAACAGTCTTGTAAGTCATACATGGCTAACAGCTTATCGGTTAGCAATAAAAAATATATAGACCATATGTGGAATAAGTGTTCCTACAATAAATGCTTAATTTCTTTGCATTTTTGTCCTTTGTCCTGACACTTTTTATCCACTGCCCCTCCTCCCCCCTCCCAAAAAAAAGGGAATCAGGTGAACAATGAGTAAAAACAATGTTCATAGGCTTAAGAAGTGAATATTCTCTATTAGAGGGAGAGAGAATAACATTGTCCGTATTGATTTGGTAGGCTCTAAGATGGCACTATTTATGAGCAGACCCAAGACTAAAATATCATCCAGCCTGTGAGAATTCTCCTGGACCATTTCAACAGGAACACCAAGAGAGGCAACTACATTCTGAAAAAGTCCTGGTAAGTCCTATAGCGCTTCTGCACATCTGAGAAATCCCAGGGAACTACTGCATTGTCTGGTGATGAGTAGGCAACAATGAAAAGGAGGGTGAAGTTGATACTCCTGTAGTACAGTAGGTCAAGATTTTGAAGCTTGAGTCTGGCATTAACAGTCTTGCTCAGTACTAACAATCTGGACTTCCTCTTGTGAGCTAGCTTGGCATCTACTAACGTATCTGAAAAGCTCAGGAATCAGAGGCTATGCAAGTGGGACGTGTGACGTTACTGGATTATGAGATGAATATACCAATCATTGTTATAACCATTATGTATGAACTAAATCTCATTCCAAAAGTGCCAAGTAAGATGTCTATCAAAAGCTTATGATTAGGTGAGTCTGAATGCTACTCATATACATGAACTGGTTTTGCATTTGAAGTTATTAGTATTGCTTATTCTTGTATTTGAAATGTTTGCTTCTGGGAGATAGGTCAGCCAATTATATGAAGACTATTAGTCAAATAAATAGCAGTACTTGACTGACAATGCACCATAAGTGGTGCTAATCCACATCTGATGAGCTTTTCTTAAAATGTTCAGACCAGCACGTAAGGGATGGCTGCTGCCTAAAAAGGACTGAGTCATGCATGGACAGGTGAATTGCTCATATAACAAACTCCATCTTGGGACATGATTTTTCAGTGAGAACAAGATTCTTTTCACATGGATAAGGGTATAAAGTGATTCCAGAGGGCTCCTCCATTTTTCCTTCATTCCAGTTCATCACCTCTGGAACTGAGCCAGAAAGGGCTAATGACCTATCCTAACAGAGCATGTATTCCTAAGACTTGTTTTAACATAGTGAATTATTCCATCTCTGCTACCAGCCGGCACCAAAAACTTTGCAATTGTCATATTTGATTTCTTTAACAATCTTAACTTTCACCCTTTCATTCTTTCTTTTTATGAATAAACCTTTAGATTTTAGATTCTAAAAGACTGGTTAATAGCATGCTCATTTGGGTAACATCTGAGTTATAAATAAACTTGGGAATGTGACTGGTCCTTTGGGTTGGAAGAACCTGTTCTGATTTGATAAAACTGGTTTTCTGAACCTCTCATCTGACTAAGGATGGATAGGGTAGTGGCATAGGAAAGCTGGAGTATCTAAAGGGATTGCTTGTATGACTTCTTCATGCCAGTGTGGTCAACTTAAGTTCTCTTTGTGACTGGTTTGATGTGCCTTATAGTTGAGGACTGCCAGTCTTGGCCTGTAAGCAGCTCTGTCTCTAAGCAGTTTGCCCTGAATTCACCATCTCAGCAGTGCCTCCTGTATTACAGGAAGCCATAGGCATAGCATACAACCCTAGTCACAACTGCTCCAAGGATCCCGGTATCTAAGGGGTACTAACAATGGAATTCCCTTCAGGAATGCCAAGAAGAGAGCAGCCATCTATCCAGAAGTGAAGGTCCTAGAAGTGTTCATCAGACTCCAAAAAAGGATCCTGAGTCACTTCACCACAATGATGTTGTACCAGGCAGTGCCAAGATCCAAGGGCATCTCTTTAGAGATGATAACCGCATAGACAGAATGCTGGATTTACTCATGGACAGCACAAGTCAAAGAACCATAGCTCTCTTGAAGCTGGCACAAGACCTAACACATGGAGACCAAAGAATAATCTTGTACTTAGGAATTAGTTCCCTGAGAATAAGAGGGAACTGATACCTCAAGACAAAGAAAATCTATACTAATTCTAATACTAGCCAATACCACTAACTTAACTATTTATGGAAAGGGTATAATTTTCCTGTCAAGGAAAACATTTGCAGTTGCAAGTCAATGTGATTTCAAGAAAGCTGTGGAGAAATAGGAAAAGGTGCAGAGAAGAGCAACAAGGATGATTAAAGGTCCAGAGAACATGTCCTATGAAGGAAGACTGGAAGAATTGGGCTTGTTTAGTTTGGAAAGGGGAACACTGAGAGGGGACATGGCAGCAGTTTTCAGGTATCTAAAATGGTGTCACAAAGAGGAGGGAGGAAAAATGGTTCTCCTTGGGCTCTGAGGATAGGGCTAGAAGCAGCGGGCTTAAACTGCGGCAAGAGAGGTTTGAGTTGGACATTAGGAAAAACTTTCTAACTGTCAAGATGGTTAAACACTGGAGTAAGTTGCCTAGGGAGGTTGTGGAATCTCCATCTCTGGAAATATTCAAGAGCAGGTTAGATACACATCAATCAGGGATGGTCTAGACAGTACTGGATCCTGCCATGAGAGCAGGAGACTGGACTCCATGACCTCTCAAGGTCCCTTCCAGTTCTTGTGTTCTATGATTCTATATCTCACTTCCAATCACAGTAATAAGAAGGGGCTGAGGAATGGCTAGAGCAGCTCTGCCCCCTGCACCATCTTAGAGCTGGAAATGGAGTGGAATACCTCCCTAACAGGTACTGCTAAATCATCTCCATCTCTGACATGGAGCATGTCCGCTCAAAGAAGAATTAGCCAAGCTACTACAAACAAAAATAAATTCTGGAATAAGATCTTTGCGTAGCAGAATAACATGCACAGCCCGCCAGAGTCATCTCCCACCAGATCCTAATTTGCTAAGTGATGCCACAGATTTGTGCTTGCTACTTCCAAATATCCTCTGTATTCAATTGATTGACCCAAAGTGGGATTAATCACCTGGTTAAAATCCTCCCTAAAATAAGAGCCCTCACATAAACATCCTAAATCCCTTAAAAACTGATTAAAAACAACTTGACCTTGATTGGGAGCATACACATTGGCTGAGGGGACAAATTTACCTGTCAAGGGCATTCCATTGAAATATATCTGCACTCTTTACCTATGAGTTGTGCTGAAACAATACAAATCACATGTTTAGTCAAGTATTGCTACTATTCTTCTATTAGATTATCCGGATGAGACATCTGGTAGCTGTATCCAAGAGGAACTTGGGTATTTATAATAATTTTTCTTCAAGTGTGTTTTCTGTAAATGGATTATACTAGGAAAATCCTTTATAAGTGAGTAAAATACCTCCCACGTGTGTTGTATTATCTTGTTAAAATTAACAGTCGTGACATTAATAATCTAACCCATAAGTACTGTATATTGCCCTCTGTTTAAAGGAGTGAAACACCCACCCCCGCCAAATGCCAGGAGCACTTGTGCCTCTTCTTTAAATAGGTGAAGCCATGCAACTTTGCATATGTCAGTATCTGTGGACCATATTTGCTAATCAGATGTGGATACACATGTTGTATCCATACAGAGCTCTATAAATAAGACATTTTAGACAGCATTCGCCATCATATGCAATGTAAAATTAAAACTCCATGTTGTTTTTCCTTATTTGAAGAAACCAACATTGTAATCTGATCGCTAGGAGGATTTACAGTACCGTACATTTTTAAACGCAGACCAAATATTTTGTTATGAACGTAATCTTCCCTATTAAAACACAAATTTAATATCTGCTTTTGTTCTCTGTTTTCCTCCTTTCCTTATGTTTTCAGCAGTTGCCACTTGGTTCCTTCTAGCTATGGAAGCCTGGGCTTTCTGCTTTTTTACATTGGCATATTAGTTCCCTGCTGGGATGGGAGAGGGAGATCTTATTTTCTCTCCTCCATTCCTTTTTAAAACGAGTATACTTAAGAACCAAGCCCCATCTTATTAAACATTTTTATAAGATCTGGCATTATGAGGTAATAGGCCATACATTTTCTAAAGGTGAGACTGAATCAATTTATTAAGTGCTGAAGTGAATTCTCCATTACAAATTTCAAAACCTTTTAGGACGTTTTCCTAAAAGATACACTTTAGGAATTATTTGAGAGAAATTCTATGATCTATGCTAGAGAAAAGGTCAGACTAGAGTCGGCAACCTTTGGCTCTTGGCCCTACAGGGTAATCCACTGGTGGGCCACAAGACATTTTTCTGACATTGACCACCTACAGGCAAGTCCCCTCCCCCTGCAACTCCTAATGGCTGTGCATCACTGTTCCGCACACAGGTTTTGGGGTATGAGAAGCTAAGACAAAGGAAGCAAACTTAGGTTTGTCCCACCCTGATCAGGAATTTTTATGTTCTCACAAACCCACAAGCAATCAACAACTGCAAAATTCCCCCCTCCTTCCTGCCTGTGGTAATCTTTGTCATCTCCCAACTGCTGACATTCACTTTATTTGAGCGAGTATTTAACTGAAGCTATTGGGAATAGCATACATTGTTTCTTGCATCACGCCTCCTCCTTATAGATTGTAAACTCTTCATGGAAGCAAAAAGGAAAGAGTTAACAGTCTCCCAAACAAAACAATTAGAATTGAATTTTCCTTTTAGACATAAGGCTGATCAAATTTGTATTGACAATAGCTATTTTACATAGTAACTGACACCAGTCAGCCAGCCACAGTTCAAAACAAAACACTATTCAATAAGAATATGACTCTCAACCCAATTATTGTCAAAAATGATTGAGTGTAATAGCTTCTAATCCATATTTCAATATAATCTTATAGAAAAATGTTAGAATTATTAGCCTTTTGTCTTCCATCAAAAAAACAAAACAAAACAAGATCACAGTGGATATTTTAGCTTTTCCTAATTACAGTAGCCCCGGGAGACATCACTATAAAAAAGAAAATATGATACATTAGCGTACATGGTAAACTGGAGAAAAATGAAAACCATTATAAAATGAATTAAATAAATAGTTAAATAGTTTAAATTAAATAAATTTAAATAGTTAAATAATACAGCAACTGAAGCACCAGGTTATACTCAATATCAACAATACTAGCTCTTTATCAGCATATGCGACCTAATTATTTAGCTGAAACAAAAAAAAATGTAGCTTCCGTCAACATCCTTCATGGCTAAATCAAGAGCTGTCAATCAGCACCATGTCTGTGTGGTCCCATTAGAGCACATTGTTTCAGTCTGTACATGCACAGTAAAGAATGCAGAGAGCATATCTGTATCTATTTAACCTTCATCAACCAGCATTCATGCACCCTCATTAATTATTTTTCATCTCACTTTCAGACATGACATGGCTCATACCAGAACAATAACTTGCTGATAATTGTTCGAGACAACAGCTGGACAGGCACAGTGCAAAGGTGAACTCTCTCATAGATTACAGGGTGCGTCAGTGCATTACAATTAGTTTAAAAAGTCATCTATTCCTGTTCAACAGCTTTGAAAAGAATAAAAAAAATCATTAACAGCCAAAGCAATCTTATCATATTTTAAGCCTTAATGACCCATTGCATTATACGCTCTCAAATTACAATTTATCCATTTTGAACAGACCAGATGACCAACATGCAAAGCGTTGATTTCAAAACTGAAGTACAAAATGCAATATTTCTGAAATGGTGTCATTTGGTATCAAGTAAGCAAAGTTCAGCCTTGACATTCAAGATCATCTAATTGAGAGACTACTAAAAGAGTAGGAGCAATTTCTACATCTTCCAACTTAAAATTCATCTTTATAGGTCTCCTTAATAATACCATTACTGAGATTCCTTTGAAAGAAATGTAATGTCATGTTTAAATGGGGCATCCAATATGGGAATTCAGATTATCAGTATGCACGCTGAAGTGTACTGCAAGACAATAAAATACTGCTCCTCTTCACTTTATCTCACAAAACCTCTCAAGGTAAGGGCAACTGTAAACACATGGCATTTAACACATTACAATGGGAAGTAGGGTGGTATTTTCTTCTAGCACAGAGCTTCCACAAAAGAAAAAAAATAAAAAAATATAATTGCTATGTATGAGAAAGACAGGAAGATTCACTGGAAAAATAAACAAGTACTTTACACTGCTGATTGAGAGGCCTAATGTAAAAATATGCAATTTATAAAATGCCAATTAGCTAAAAATTTTAATAGATTATCCATAAGTAGAAAACAAGGCAGAAATTTGGGAAGCAGAGTGGGGAATCCCACAAGACCTGTTTAGGTCATTACCCTGGAAGTGTAACCTAACTCCTCCCCTATAACCCTTAGTTGTCAGGAAAGGGGAAATTATGTAATTTCTTCCATGGTAATGCGGCAAAGCCTACTTTGGAAACTCCATCACTCCTAGCTACAGCAGTTATAATAAATCTTATGCTCCAAAAGTGCCCTCCAGGAGGAGCTTTTCCTCTTCATGTCTCTCCCCCTCCCGCCCACACCAAGAACCTCTGAATGTTGCTAAATTCTGCTACTTAATCCTCTCCCAAATCCAGCATGACAGGAAGGGCTATATATGGAATGTGGCTCCATCAACTATATCTACTACATATTTTCCCAAATATGAAGGGGACTGGAACACAAGGAATCTTCACTACTCCTCCCTTATTTTTGGGCTTTTCCTATCTTCGTTTTTCCAAATTCTAAAACAGAAGTGGGGAACCTTTTTGCGTCAGGAGCCGTGATCCACAGAAAAATCAGTTGGGCAGGGAGCAGTGGGAGCTGGAGAACCAATGTGGTCTCTGCAATGCTGGAGGAGGAACCCTGAACCCCAAGGACTGGATCCAGGCAAGGCAGAGACTGCATATGACCCCTGTGCTTTATGCTCCCCACCCCGTTCTAAAAAGTAATATGATATTTAACAGTTTAACTACTGCCTAGAAAGTTCTAAAAGACAGCACTAAAAATGTCTGTGCAGCAGAACAACTATCACTTTTTCCAGGTTTGAGAAAACTCAAAGTCACTTTTTATTTTATTCACAGTAGTAAAGTCACCTTCAGAACTGTAAAAGGTAGAAATGTTTTTGTTGGTCAATGAAATCTTAAAATTCTTCTAAAATTGATAGCTCAGTCCTCTACGTTTGCTGGGGGAAATTTGCTCACATACAAATTGGTAAATGGATTTTTCAAGTTACATAGCTATGAAAAGGTATAATACAGCTTTACTCTAGAGAAAGAAGGAACTTAAGTGGCCAAAGAAAGCCTTACCAAGACCAACTAGATTTTCCAACAGTGAGCTAGGCTTGGAATGAATAAAATTAATGGCTTAAAAAGTTGTCTAATAATACTTAATCATAAATACTCTTCCCTTCCCCAGCTTTTTTTCCTTAAGCAAAACTTATCATACTGTTCTACTGTAATGACCCAATATCTTATAAAAAGCAATACCGCTTCGTTTACAGCAATTATAGGTTTATTTTTATACTATTATTGATTTTTTTAAACTAACTGAACTAAAAAAACCCTCACTATTCAGGTACTGTAAGTAAAGGCAGCGAGGGGAGTATTTCACCCAGTAGTGGACTTAGGCCATTTGTGGAGCCAGTACATTAGCACATATCAATGCTACACAATAGTGTATGTCAATGACAACAAATATAGAGACTCCTGTGAAAGATCACTAATTTTTAGATAACATCCTTACTTAAACTACTTCAAAGTATTCCCAAACACGCTCAACACAATTCTGCCACACAAATATCAGGCAACTGATCTCTTCCAGTCTTTGATGAGTTCACTTACAAGTGGTTTCACAGCAGTGTATCTAACTATTGTAGAAGGAATACATGCGGAGAGAAAATAGTTATTTATCTTTAAATCCAAACAACAGGACTATGACTCATTTTTTCATTATTTTATGTGTGTCTCAGAAGATTTTAATAAAATGTCCTAAAGTAAAAACAAAAAAGTTTATTTATGAACTCACAACACTAATGCAGCAGAAAAATTAGTCATTCCGGGTGTGGAAGTAGACCAAAGATTTGGTTATGGGCAAATAGCTAGGATCACCCCTTCCTAACATTCTGCAGATTGGGACGTTCCATAACAAACTATACTGGTTAGAAGCATATGCTTACAAACACTGATCATTGTAGGGAAACTTTAAGCATTCAGGAAATGTCCCGAATTGTTAAGCCCTAGGATCTATTTCGGCAGTTAAGCCAATTTAATATTGAACACATTTTAATTTTGAAAACCTAATGTAAAATATTCATCATAAGTAGGACAGATTATGTGACAAGATTGATAAAAAAGAATTTACAAGCAAGATGGATATGAGAAATGAAAATTGCAACAGACTAAACTGTGATGCACAAAGCAATAAACGTCCCTTGGGAGGAAGGGAGGGAAAATTCCAACTACACGCAATTATTGCTGAAGCAGCAATTTTTTCAACACTTTTCTCTCAGCATCTAAGCAGGAAAGGATTCTGATTTCTGTGATGCTGTGTGAGAAAGGAACTAGAGACCCACATGACCACTTTACAGAGCTCTTCAAACACTTAAGACTCCTCCAATCCAAGATGTCATTGATCCTCTCAGCGTGGGATATAACATTGTCTCATGATTCTGAACCTGAAACTTTTTAAGGCTTTGCCAGCTACAAATTTTATGCACCTGGCTATGACTGATTTTTTTTCCCTCTTCCACTAACAGGTAATACAACTATATTCTTCCTACAAGATGTGGCCACTTGTGGATAGATATTTAATAGTGTATATAACTTCGAGGGTATGCCAGCGCCATTCCCTTTACTTAAAAAGTTTAGTTTAGGACAGAAAAACGTCACAACCATTTCTTGTGATCTACTGAATACTGTATCTGGATGAAAGTTGCGTCTGTCCAGCGTCACTTTATTTTTATGGAAGACACAGAGCTGACAGCTCAGACAAATTTCTTACCAAGGTAACTGCCACCAAACAAACAAAAGTACTATAAAAGAAAGTGCATGTAAGAGATTGTAGGGCCTTCAAAGGATGGATTGATAGGCTAGCAACATTACATAATTCTGTAAGAGTTCATTAAATCTGAATAATCTTAAATTTAAGATCTTTTCTGATTAATATTCTGTGTCAGCATGGCAGCTATGTTTTGCACTGTGCTGTCTGTTGTTCTACATAGGCACAATAATCTTTGTTACAATGAGAATAGGGGATTTATGGCCACTACTTTGCCTGGGGAATAGTATTGTTATTTGGGCCTGGAATGCCGGAGCATGTTGGTAGGCATGTGCTTCTATTGCCCCGTTTGTAAAATGGGGCAAAGTGTTAATATATTACTGGGGGATTTCTGCAGGATTAAACAGCCACAGAAAACACCCACTCAACACTGCCTCTGTAATTTCTGTACTTCTTGAAGAAAATGGCAGGGATGCAAAAGGAAGTGACTAGAGAGTGGGGCGGAGAGGACGAATGTGGTGCAGCTTTGGGGGAATTATTTTCCCAAACAGACGTAAGGCATGAGAGGTGGCAAGTCACTCCCACCCCTCATTTCCCCAAGCACAGAGCTGACCAGTTGAAGAAGACTGACTCTTAAGCTGAATACAACCTAGTTGCTAGTGACAATTCTCCTCCCCTTCGGTATGCTGGGGACCTTCCTCTTGTGTGTATGAGTGCCCTCTGAGTAAGCAGGGCCAAGAGCAGGGGCCACAGAAATGAGGGAAGGTGGAGTATGGACAACAGTCATTGAGGAAGAAAGAAGGGTGTAACAGGATAGGTGAGGGCAGACAAGTCAGAAAAAGGGGAATCACGGGGGAAGCAGGAACCCAGCATGTGATGTCTCCTCAACAGCAGTTGGGGCTCCCTCATTAAGGAAGCCTATGGATCCCTTTCACCCCAACAAGACCTGCATCACTATACCTGGAGTTTCTGAAGAGCCAGCCATATTCAGCTCTCAAGGCCATCTCTGATCTCAGCGCAGCCAAGGGCCTGTGCTCTCCACTGTTGGAGCCACATTTATTTATTTGTTGAATTTTAAAATATTGTACTAATTCCTTAGGCCCAGAATTCCCTCACAGGCAATAATAGCTTCAAACTTTATGTTTGTGTCTTCGGTTTTGCATTATTATGCAATGTTCATATTTAGCAGTCGTAACCTGCCTCCCTCCCCCCAACACACACACACGACCCATCCCCAAATCCTACCCTCACTTTGCTAGGCATTGTACCAATACAAAAGTAGACAGTGCCTACAAATCTTTTAGCCATCTTTGCCCCAAATGGCTTTAAATGGAAGCTGGCCTTGCACAGTGCAGTAGTAGAAAACAGATGCATTAAATAAAGGATTTCAGAAGTTTATTCCCAGATAGATGAGTTTTTCCTAATTGTAGAATCCACCAAAATAAACTGTATTCACTGCCATCTTAAAGTAAATCTGGTAAAGGAATGCTTTATCTGCCATGGTTCCTGCTTTTGGAGGCAAGGCACTAAGGGCAGAAGTCAACGAGCAGATTCTAGTAGCCTTAAGAATACGATTTTAGTCTGATTTTGAAGAAGGGCAGCGAAAGAACACTGATTAGAACAGTCACATGGCACATAACAGAAAAAGGAAAATTCCAAATGTTAATGCTCTGAATAAGAGTGTGTTGGAGAGGGATGTGTATAATTTTGAGACTACACACAAAAATTCTACTTCTACTTATTACTTAAAACTACTGCAGGACATACTTTATCCACACACAAAGTTGCCTCTTGTGTTTTCTTTATTAATGAAGATGCAAATGTTTAAGCTACCAAAATCATTAGTGTTGCTCATCTTTTAAAATGCTTCATCTCTTTTCTTCACTTGTTACGATTTAGCATACATACATGCATAGATTGGCTACTCAAAGTTACAAGCAGACAAAATCTATGTTTTTGCATAGGATATTCAAAACTATTAGTGCATAAAGCTCTGCATGAGAAGTTATATCAAATATAGAAGGGACACAATTATTTCTGAATAATCAGCTCAAACTATATCTGAGAGATGTAGGGATTTTTTTTATCAAATATTACAGCTATCTGTAAAACACATACGGTATTCTATAAAACTTCTGGTTTTAGAATAACCACCATAAAAAGCTTTTATTAGAAAGGCTGCACTTTAGGCTTATAAAAATGTTGCATAGTAACAGGATTTAATATGGAGTATTTCTCTGTAGCTCTCTAAAGGTATATTTAAAAAGATACGTTCACTATAAACCTAAAATATTATTTAATATATAAAAGTAGTTTAAATATTACAGGAGTTTTTAAAAAATACAATACAATTAAATACCCATTACCTCTGATACATACTAAACATCAGTTAAGAAGACATCAGTTTCTTTACACCTCTCAACTACTCTAGCCATGGGCACAGTCAGGGCTTGGGTGTGCGAGAGCACATTTGTGGTAATCTGCATAGATTCCATTAGACAAGGCCACCTGCGCTGGACCCTCACGCAAAAGAACACACACAGTTTGGTCATACTATCTGACCACTTCCTCAGCCAGAAGAATGAAGCACTGGAACGCATGCCTTAGTAGGTCCTGGTGATTCTTAGAACCCATAGAGCGAGAGGACACGAAGATGCCTGTCCCTGCGTCATCCAGCTACGGGAAAACAGGCCCAGATACCACATGTCTTTTGAATGTGTCTTTGGCAGATTGTAATGGAGATGGAGATGGCAAGCTGGACCTTACAGAGGAACATACCCTATGGTTTTGGCTGCAGACTGTGTGCTTCTGGGGGATGTGTGCTTTCCCCAGGCAATGACTACAAGATCCATGGCCATCTGAAACTGGCATAGGGTCATGGTACTTTTCACATTTTTTGCTGTTTCCCCACTTTTTTCTCTTCTCTGCTTTTCTGTTCTTTTGGTTCTCTCTCCTCCTCTCTCTCTCTTTTTTTTTTTTTTAAAGTAGTAAGTAGAGGCTGGCAGCACACTGCCCCTCAGGAGTTGTGCCTTAACTATTTACAGCAACTCTGAAGAAAAAATACTTTTTTAAAAAAATACTAACTATAAATTGTGAAAGAACTAACAGTTTTAACTAATTACAATTCAATTTCTATCTACAAAGAAGCGAAAAGGAAGAGGGATCAAGCTATGTCCATTTTTGCACAACGAGGGATCGAGCTACAGCTGTTTTTGCACAAAAACCTGTAGAGCGTACATACCTCAAGCGCGTTTTTGCGCAAGTAAATTTAGAGTAAATCAAAAGAGCAGAGGGTTTTTTGCAGTGAAGGTATTCTTCTTTCTATGAGGAGTAACTCCTTTTTGTGTGAGAGTTCTTGCACAAAAAGATGGGTGTGGACAGGCAACGGGGGGGTTTGCGCAACAAAAGCCAATTGAAAAAAGCACAGGTGCTCTAGTGGCTATTTGGTGAATAGCAATCAAAGCTTTCTTTTGAGAGAGCGGCCATGCAGTCTGGATGCCTCTTGAGCAACAAGTTTTTGTGTATGATCTCTTCCGCAAAAAGTTTCTTCTGCAAGAAGCCTGCAAAATAAACGCAGTCTGACTGACGGTGGTCAAGGAGGAACTCAGAGGAGTTGGGCCGCATGCAAACTCTAAGGGCATGAATGGAACATGCCACTCTCGTGCATGTGCGGCCCAACTAGACACTTCTAGAATAATGTATCCGATCTGCAGTGCAGATTAACCTAACTCCAACCCACAGGCACATCACTTGAAGAAGATCTCCTTGTATAGATAGGCTTTTCCTGTTGTGGACTCTGAAGAAGTTTCTATGGAGTCTATTTTTCATAGTGAAGTTAGTATGCATTTCCTGTGATTGACATGAAGGCTAAGACTGGAATAAAGTTAATGCCTTGTCCATTGCTGATAAGATTTCTTGAGGTGACTAGCTTCTAAATAGTCAGTGACCCTAGCATGGAAATACCCCCAACAGAGTTGAGTCACTACCACTTTAAAGTAGTGAAAATGCATCACCTACTTTATTTCTACTTTATCTGAAAGAGTTTCACAGCAGGAACATAAAGAAAAATATATTGGCTATAACAAGGAAATCTGAGCAGCAAACTCTAAAAGGAAGGAGGAAAAATGACTAGGGAAAACAAAATGTATTATTAATAGTTCACAAAAAGGGAAAAACCATATACCTGTTTATTTTCCTCTGAATAATTCACAGGATTTTTATTCTCAAGTACAAGACAATATGCAATCTACACTGGCTACTGCTTTTGATTCTCAGGAAACAGTAGGAGCAGACAACAAATAAAACATCTTCCTGGGTCAGCACGTCTCAAAATGCCACAACTTAGGCACATATCCTAGTACCTTCAGAAAAGAATTGCTCAAGAACCAAGAACTTTAAATAAAAGCCAGTTAGATACTTTTCTGAAATATGAGTTAGACACAAAATGAGCACCCTGCAACAAAATTACCCTTACCTTCCCCAGCTCTCCCCGCCCCAACAAACAGGCATTTTCAGTCAAGTTGCAAAGGCATTTGGAACCTAGGTTGCCTTTTCAAAAATGAAATTCAAGAGGCTTAGGGTCCCAAGTCCCTAAGTTCCAAAACCATGCGCAGTAATTTATTTCAGTCCTTAACCATCTTGAGAATTAGGAAGTTTTTCTTTATGTCCAAGCTAACTTCCCTTGCTGCAACTTAAGTCCATTGCTTCTTGTCTTATCATGAGAGATTAAGGAAAATAATTTTTCGCCTTCCTCCTTTTAACAACTTTTAAGTACTTCAGAGAGGTAGCCGATTTAATCTGTACAGGATAAACTTTAAAAACAACTAATAGTGTGGTAGCACTTTAAAGACTAACAAAACATGTAGATGGTATCATGAGCTTCCGTGGGCACAGCCCAATTCTTCAGATGACTGAGAAGTGTGCTGTGCCCACAAAAGCTCATGATACCATCTACAAGTTTTGTTTAACTTAAAGTGCTACCATACCATTAGTTGTTTTTGTTAAGTACTTGAAAGCTATTACATCCCCCATCAGTCTTCTCTTTTCCAAACTAAACAAACACCATTTTTTTCAATCTTGCCTCACAGGTTACCTTTTCTAGACCTTTAACCAATTTTGTTTCTCTTCTCTGGACTTGCTCCAATTTGTCCACATCTTTCCTTAAATGTGACATCTAGAACAGGATACATTACTTCAGCTGAGACCTAATAGTGCAGAGTAGAGTGGACGAATTATTTCTTTATCTTGGTTATGACACTCTTGCTAATACGTCTCAGAATGACATTAGTCTGTTTGTTTTCTTGAAGAGAAAACTACTTTGAATTTTTTATTTGAAAAATAGCATTATCAGCTTGAGCAAACCTAGCCATAGTATTTTGTCACAAAACAGAGAAATTTTATTTGTCCATGCCAATCAATACTTAAGTTACCTTTAATACAAATATGCTATAATATACGTTTTGCTGTACTATGTATAAGCACATTTATATTTACTTTTCCATTTACTGGAACTATATATTATAAATTAAAATATGCACTCAATGCCAGAATTCATTCAGTGGAAAAAAACAGTTACTAATCTGTTCCAAAACTGTTGTTCTTCAAAATGGTTTGCACATCTCCATTTCACTTCCAGTCTCTGCTGTCTAGCATTGCAACACAATGGTATAAAGGGCAAAGTTGCTCTCAACCCCCTTGACTGCCTTCTACAAAACTGACTCCAATATAGAAGGGAAGCAGAGCGGTCACGCAAATTGCAACAGACATGTGCAACATATCTTGAGCAACCTTTACATAGGCAGTTAATTGACAAGTCTGCTTATTTGAGTGACTGCACGTATCCATTCCATTTCAGAAGTCTCACAAGCAATGTTCCCTGTAAGCTGTGCACTAGGACGCCCACCCAGGAGAGATTCAAATACTACCCAGACAATTAGTAGAGCATCCAGAGCAGGCATCATAGGTTTTTACTGGTGGTGCACATAATATTTATTCCACACATGAATGCAAGGTTAGAGGGAATATTGCTCACAAACCATTTGATCTAATATTATGGCGTAAATACCAACTGTATAATCCAAATATGACTAAGAATATAAAAAAAAAAAAAAAATGTGGGCACCCAAGTAGCCACCTCTTATCATCCTTAAATATGACATTGCCATTGGAAGGTAAAGCTATGGACGGAAAACAAAAGTTGCACCTTTACTCATGTCTGGAATAGGCACCTTGGCTTGAAACACTATGGAGGCTAAAAGAGATCTGATTAGAAATATTAGCAACGTTTTTAGTGTCAGCCATGTGGCAGAACAAGCTTATGCAAGTAATATTCATGGCAAGATTCTTTGAAAAGAGATCATAAGTCCCTTCATCCTGTCTGCAGCTGCCACAAACAAGTGCAAGGAGAAGGCTCTAAATGGTTTAGTCTTGTCCAAGTCAAACAATAACACTCTCTTCACATGGATGTATAAATCATCTGGAGAAAAATGTAAACAGTGAGGTGGCAAAGTTTGCAGACAATACTCAACTGCTCAAGATAGTTAAGACCAAAGCAGACTGTGAAGAGCTTCCAAAAGATCTCACCAAACTAAGTGATTGGGCAACAAAATGGCCAATTAAATTTAATGTGAAGAAATGAAAAGTAATACACATTGGAAAAAATAACCCCAACTATACATACAATATGATCGGGGCTAATTTTGCTACCACTAATCAGGAAAGAGAACTTACAGTCATCGTGGATAGTTCTGCAAAGATGTCTATGCAGTGTGCAGCGGCAGTCAAAAAAGCAAACAGGATGTTAGGAATCATTTTTAAAAAGGGATAGAGAATAAGACTGAGAATATCTTATCGCCTTTATATAAATCCATGGTACGCCCAAATCTTGAATACTTCATACAGATGTGATCTCATCTCAAAAAAGATACACTGGCATTAGAAAAAGTTCAGAAGAGGGCAACTAAAATGATTAAGAGTTTGGAACAGGTTCCATATAAAGACAATTTAGAGAGACTAGAACTTTTCAGCTTAGAAAAGAGGAAACTAAGGGGGGATATGTAGAGGTATATAAAATCATGAGTGGTGTGGAGAAAGTGAATAAGGAAAAGTTATTTACTTGTTCCAATTAGTATAAAAACGAGGGACCACCTAACGAAAATAATGGGCAGGAGGTTTAAATCCAGTGAAAGGAAGTTGTTCTTCACAAAGTGCATAGTCAACCTGTGGAATTCCTTGCCCGAGGAGGTTGTGAAGGCTAGGACTATAAAAGGATTTTAAAAAGAGCCAGATAAATTCATGGAGGTTAAGTCCATTAATGTCTACTAGCCAGGATGGTTAAAAATGGTGTCCCCTCACCTCTGTTTGTCAGAGGGTGGAGATGGATGGCAGGAGAGAGATCGCTTGATCACTACCTGCTCGGTTCACTCCCTCTGGGGCACCTGGCACTGGCCACTATCAGCAGACAGGATACTGGGCTGAATGGACCTTTGGTCTGACCCAGTATGGCCATTTTTATGTTCTTATGTGGGCGGGGCAGAGATGTCTTTTTACCTTATCTGTAACTGATGGCATGATACAGTACACTGGCACTTAGAGTCAGCCATAAGGATGCTTGAGTGAAAGTTCTGATTTAACAGCTTTTTCTAATCTTTGTGACTGCGAAAGGGCTATTTCAGTATTCTTTCTGCCATAATATTTAATATCTATCTATATGGTATTTGTTAGTAACTGGTGGGTGCCACAGTGGCACACGTCTGAACAAGCGCACATGACCTCAATATTGAGGCACAAGACAAAACTCACTCCACTCATGGATAGAAATTCTGAGCCTACGTCTCCAGTATGACTTTTGCTAGAAGAGGCAATGCAAATGAAGCACAGATTAGCGTTTCAGCTCTGTCAGCTCTTGGGGAGTGGGTTCACACATGGTTGGCATCATTGATCAGTAAGGTCACATTCACCAATACTGAAGTTTTCAAGATGTCAAGCAGCTAGTGTTGACTTGAACCTTTTCTGAGGGAATTTCTAAGCACTAGCTATTCTCTACAGCAATTTCTGGAACCGGCAATAGTTATCCAGTGGGGGGGAAAGGGACTGAAGGGGCAGTTCTGTCTGGATAAGATGAGGAATGCTCCTCTAGATCCACTGGTACCATTGGACTCACTAGTTGGCATTAGCTTCTTGTGCAGCGACAGAAGCATATTCCAGTACCAGGTATCAGTACCCAAAGAACAGGAGCAAAGGACTACAAAGAAGTACCCCAATAAAGGAAACCTATTAAAACTGTCTTACCACTAAAACTATTAACAATTAAACTATAGATGCTAGTGAAACAAAGGTGACAGCAAGACATAACACTGCGACAACTACTGAGAGCAGTAAGAAGAAACAGGAAGGTCAGGAGTGACTCAGCCTCTCTCACAATCATACAAAAATACAAGACAGAATGTGCCACCCCAGCAAGTACTCGCAAGGGGAAAATTTCTGACAACAGTGCTGTAAGCATAAGCACACCTGTTGTCCAATGGACACTTGCAACCGCACAAAGAACCTGTTTAATTTTACAATTTAATTTTCTGATTTTTCTGCAGTAGTGCATTTATATCTTAGTTTTTCAAGTAACAATAGCTGGAGGACTGGAGAGATAACCCTCTATATCCTCACAGACAAAGATATCCTAATCCTATGAAATGGTGCTCATCCCCAGCTCTCATTGATTCTACACCTTGCAGAGAACTCTCAGCAATACATGTAATTAAGGTCAATACAGTAAACTTCAGATAATCCGGCACCTTTAGGACTCAGGGGGTGCCGGATTATCAGATATGCCGGGGTGCCGGAAGGGGGGTTATGAGTGGTCTGGCGGGGGGGGGGGGGG
>CM057845.1:252940642-252960256 GCA_030068395.1 Apalone spinifera | reverse complement strand
TTTGCATAGCTTTGGCGCAAAAGCGCGCCAATGTAGACGTAGCCAATACAGTATCATTATAAATTGTTAAGTCTCGTTTTGCCAAAAATATACATTTGTTTCTTAAAAGGTAGCTGTCATTCCAATATTCTGAGGAAACTGTCACACTAGAATGATAATGAAGAGGTAATTTTAAATTGTGTATTAAAAAGCTAGTCTCTTTATGTGAATCCCATTTGAAACTATTTCCAGAAAGATCTTCACACAGTCAGTAATTTTTTCAGATTACTGGACCCTGAGAGTTCCGATTTACAGAAGTTCAATCTGTACAACACCTGACTTTTTACCCCAATAGTGACCATACATTTAGCAAATCTAGTGCTGCCGAAAGTTCATGTATGATATCCTCCACAGAAATCAGAATTATGGAGTGTACCAACAAACATTTTGGTTCATTTTATTTTGAAAGGGCAACTAGAATCTTCCGTTGGAGGGAGTTCTTTGTCATTAAAAGATCATGGCCAGAGTCGCTGGCAGGAACCACATGGCTGACAGGTATCTCCTTTCCCGAAGGCAGTGAATGCGCTCGGAGTGCTTGTCTGCAATAAGGATTTCCTTCTTGAAAGTGAGGCACTTATCGAAGCCTGGCAAAGTGGGCACACCCAGTTATAGAGAAGAGTCCCCAGTGAAGAAGAAAAAGAAAGTGGGGGAAAATACAGGTTTTAGATTGTTTAAAGTTTTTTGAGGGGGTTTTTGAGAAAGTAAAACGTAAAAAATTGACTAAAAATACAGTATGCTAAAAGGCTAACTACCTACCTAACTGCAAAAAGAGCAACAATCCCAATGGACTGGGAGAAGCTTTGTCTCTGTAAGTCAGGGGTGGCTGAGTAAGAACTAAGGTGGGGGCTCACCAGTGTGATTAGTGGTTCTATATTATGAAATGCTGTTTATAGTCTTTGCATAGTTTAGAGGTTTTGAAAGTGGTAATGAATTCTGTTACTGTAAAGTGATTTGGTTTGGTCTGAGGGTGACTTTAACTTTAAATTAGATGTTTATCTCCGCAAAGGAGATTTTTTGTATTCCTATTTTTTCTTCTGTGTCTTCATATACAATAACCATATTAGGCTCAGCTGTAAGCTACCTCTTGGTCCATTTTAAATTAACCTTTAAAGGCTTTTTTGTGATAATAAACTTTTAATTCTAGTTGTTGAATAAACTTTATATTTGCTCTGGCAATTGCCCCCTGTTCATATCCATAATAACGCACCAGTAATTAGAGGCATTTAATAATGGGAACATGTTAGACAAAATTTCAAGATTTTGAAATACGGCTATAAGAGCTGTAGTAAATAACACCTTCAGACCGTTATTATATAATATTCTTTGTGATGTATATGCAATTAACATTTTGTATAACAAATAGACATTAGAAAATTAATTTTCTTTTGCATTACTATGTTTTAAAAGAAACCCTTTATAAAAATAAAGCAAAGATTTGAAAGTGTGGAAATAAGAGATGCTGAAAGCAACAGAGTGAAGCAACAGTTAAGAGTTAAAAGCCAATAAGATCATTTCTTGTAGAAGACGCCTTAGTCATTCGACGGTGAAACTTCCAGTTCTAATGATAAAAACTTTGTACCCACAAATGACATTTCAATGCCACTGACTCAAAATGAGGAGATCATTAATCATGACACAGAAATACCAACAGCAGTGACAAATGCAGAATCTATGCTCGATTTAAAGACTATTCAGGAAGAAAATGAGGACCTCGGAGATGCTGCACAGAAAGAGCAAATACTTATGACTAGCACAGCACACAAATACTTATGACTAGCACAGTACACAATGTAACAGTGGCATCAGAACCAGGGACTTCTTGGACCCCATTACAAAAGACTGCTGACACACTACTGGTGAAGGACGAGATGGTTCGGGGGACACTGGCAGCTGGTCACTTCTGGCAGCAGACAGTGCTCCAACCCTGCTCCCAACCCTCTCACTGTGGTACTGGACAACCGTTACGCTGTTCTGGATATGGGAGATAAGGAATCACCCTCTAAAGCAGAAGAGGAGAAGCCTTCTAACCCCAAGGCTGTAAGGTCTGCAGCCACCACTACAAGGAAGAAATGTAGGGTAGTGCTGGTCAGAGACTCTCTTCTGAGGGAGACAGAGGCGCCCATCTGTTGCCCTGACGTCATCTGGGGAGGTAAGCTGCCTGTCAGGGGCCGTATCCAAGACGATACAGAGGCATAATCAAGGATTATTAGGCCCGCTGACAACTACCCCATGCTACTCATCCATGTGGGCACTAATGATATTACAAGGTATGAGCTTGAGTAGATCAAGAATGACTACAAGGCTCTGGGAAACATGCTACTTCCAAGGCAGGAATGCCACTCTCCACTCGCACATGCGCAGCCCGCATGATCACTGCTTCACAAGTCTCCGATCCGTGGTGCCGGGACGAGCCCGACTCCAACAGTGGAGCACCCATGGGGACATCACTCGAAGAACACCACTGTGCATATCTTCAGAGCATGATATTTCTGAGTTGGAACCATGGAAGATCCAGGCTTTGAGGCAGAGTTTCCACAGTATGGCATAGAATGCATTGCTCATTCTGGGAGCTGTGGTAAGGAGTCACTGGAAGAGAGTTTGTTGCACATAAGGGTACTATATCTGCCTAAACCATTGGTGAGTGATTGGTATGATGTGGGGAGGGGAGCCAGCTAAAAGCCAGGACTGGTCACCGCATCCCCAAGACCCTTAGAAGGCATCACCATTCGGACCCCAGGGGGAAGCACAACCCTGGCCTCCAGGGAGGAGCCTGCAGCAAAGCAGGCCCACTCGCACTATCACAGGCAGCTCCAGTAAGCTCTCTCCCTCCCAGCCTCCCAACCTGAGCCCCTTGCCCTCATTCTTGAACTCGCATCTCCTGCCCTATGCCCCCCCAACACCCAAACCCCTGCACAGACTTCTGTACACCCATCCTCTGACCTCAGCTCCCCCGCACCAAATCTCACGCTCTGAGCCCCAACTCCTGCTCTCACTCCAGCATCCACCACCCCCTGCCCTGAGCCCCCTAACCTTCCCCATCTTCTGTCCTCATTCCTGCACTCCCACTCCCTTTTTATTCCAGCAAAAGACAAATGAACTGCAAATATTGTCTACCAACAAGTTCTATCTATTGTTTGAGTCACTTTCCTTCTTTTATTAATACAAACTTTTTTCCTTCATTTTTGAAAACTGCACTCATTTAACTAAATCATGTACATTTTCCTTTTATTTTCCATACAAACTGAAAAACCCATTAAAGCCCCCAGCAATGCCAGGTATATCTGCTAGTCTGTACAATAATTGTCATTTTTCCACCAGTAAGATACTAATACAGCATTTGGGAACTATCTGTGGAATACTAAATAAAAGATTCTTTCCAGCAAACTATGTTGGCCTAAAACATACTTAATGACATATCTTGAAGCACACTGCTTTCCTGTCCCAGTGATAATAGCATCAAATACAGTTTATTAGTGATGATCCAGAACCATCAACCATTGCTAGTCTGCAGAATTTATATTAGTTTAAAAGTAGCTATGCCATATTTGTTCAATTACTAATTCAGGAAAGAGCTCATCATTGGAAATTCTCTCACACAAAGAAAATAACATGAAATATTTTCCATTTGATACATACACCTTTGACACACTATACAGGAAAGAACAACTGCTTTCATCAGAGTATCTGAAATTTATTTCAACATTTCTCTATTCAGCTAATTCAGACACACAAGAGAAGCAACTTTTTTTCATATAAAACATATCCCTATCCCTTTTTATTTTTAATATCTTTTTTAGGTTTGCAGTTTTGTGCTTGTCAAGTATTTTATTATATAATTTGGAGAAACTTAATATGAAACTCCAGTTTAAAAAATCATCTTCCCTAAGTACTTTAAAATTTTGGTCTTGAAAACAAAACTTTTCTCCCATTATATTTTAGACAGCAAGTTCCTCAGGATCTCTCTTCTGCAAAAACTGGTAAATTCATAGCTGGTTGCAAAAGCTTAATACATTACAACTTATTAATCACTGTGAAGTAAAGGTAATTCTTGCCATGTACAATAACAAAAGCATCAGATTCTGTTAGTTCAAACAATACTGTTCTTAATACCAGATTAATATGTGAAACAATGCCACTAGCACCTAAGAAATAAAAATAATCATCACAATCACTACTCTGATAGTAGCTTCATACATTATTAACTTGATACAGAAACAATTATTTTTATTTCAGTATAGAATGTAATGGAGTTTTTCTCATTTGTCAATGTTAATGAAGATACACACATTTTGTTAAAAGCATACTTCAATATTGCTGTTACAGAAATATGCCCTATCACTAAAAAAGTGAAAGAACTTCCACAATTTCTGCTAAGTGCAGTCCTAATCTATTGCCTCCAAATCTATTTGGTCTGCATCCCCACTTTGCTGAGAAGGGAAATACCTCAAAGTTCAGACCCTCCGATATCAAGGAAACATGAGAACATTAATATTCCTGTTAAGGAAAGTAACAACATTCAAACACAGCGTCTCAATGGGAAACCTTTGGCTGCAGCATACACAAACCGCAACTGGAGAAAGAGAGCTAAAAAACAAGAGCAGGGTAACTAGAGCTACTATAGAGAAAGGACTGCCTCTCACTATCTGTGACCTAGCTGACCTTTCCACAGGCTTAAAAAAAAAACAGAGTCAGAAACAGATTTAACAACAGCAGGACTTGATCTGTAGTAAGACAGGGAGCTCACAAAAAGTTTACCAACTGTCCCCCAGAAAGCCTGAATCAATTATACACTCATGTTTAATTTCAGCAATATTTATTCAGTGTGGGCTTGTCTATGTTCATAGTGTATCAATAAAGCATACATATTTGCAAGCTAAACAACAATTTTGGGACTTCACATTGAGACCAACCAGTTTGTCAGTAGCTCATCTTCTTACACTATATGATCAGATATTATTTTTCAATATGATTAAACAAAGAAGTAAAAAATACCAAGGAATCATGTTGTCATTTTTCACAGACATTTTTGTTCTCGCTTTCACATTACACAATGCTTTCAAAATGATGGAATAGAATATTATTCCTTTAATAAAAATTAAGTGTGACTATAAAATTTATCATTTTTCAGATTATATATTGTATGTGCTCTCCTACAAAATATGCAGAGTTAACGTGTTTGATAGACAATATATTTTTAAAATTAGTACACTGTGATTTTTGAGTAAAAAATACAGCTTTAGAAGTCAATACATTATTTACCTTTCTTTTGACAACAAAACGTATGCTCCAGTTTCACAAGCAGATCAGCATTCTCATACTTATCTTCATCTGCTATTACCCAAAAACAGTTTTCAGTCATTTCACGTGGCCTAATCTGCAAAGCAACAAGAGATCAAAGTTTTCTTGCAAATGTAGTATAAGCCTCCCTAAGTCTTCTGTTGACCTTACAGTAAAGTACAATTTTAAGAATGGTGAAGCAACTGGTTGCTGAGACCACTACCTACCATGCTGAACGTCATCTCATCGTTTCCTTTGTACTCCACATTCACCTGTTCTTCTGCTGTCCCTTGTTTTATACTTCAATTATAAGTCATTTGGGACAGAGAATGTCTTTTTGTTGCACATATATATAGCACCTACTATGAAGTACTGGTCTACAATTAGATTTTCTAAGTGGTAAGATACTACAATGTAACAACTAGACACTTGAAAGGCTACATGTTCATAGAGTAATTCAATCACTGTTTTCAGTATTACAAAGATTTCTAATGATCAAATTACAGTAATATATATTAATGTACAGAAGAGAGAGTATTGTTTAAAAGAAATGAGATTCTAATTTTTAAAAGATCTAAATATTAATGCCTTGACTACACTAAGAGATAAGGTCAATTTTACTAAAGTCAGGTTTTTAAGCATCCAACTTTGTAAAATTAAAGGTTCACGTCCCCGCTGTGCACGTCTCCAGTAGGGTAGCTACCATCAACTTTGAGAGCGATGTACTGTGGATAGCTCTCTCACAGTTCCCATTGCTCTTTTGCAGTCCAATCGTGTTCCTAGTGACCGACGGGACCAAAGGAGTGCAGCAGGTGCTTCTGAATATGTGTCATCAGCATCCCATAATGAAATTATCTCCTCCCTCTCCCCCATACCTCCGCTTGAAAGCAACAGCAAACAATCTTTTCACACCCTTTTTTCCCTGGTTATCCATTCAGATACCATAGCAGGGTAAGCATGGAAACCAGCATAGAACCCATTCAACAACAAATACTATGGCAATCATAATCATAACAATCATCTTGCGCCTTATGCCGCAATAAGAACAGAGCCAATCTAGGGCCCACCGGAACAAGGAAGAATCTGAGGAGACAAACATATTCTTCTGTGAAGACATAAGTGATTGGTAGATGAAGGAAGCATTCAAACCTTTTGACACAGTGGAAAACTGGTTCTGATCCCATGAGACAAGCAGATTGTGGAACTGCATAGTTATGCGGGTATATGACGATCAGCAGTGGCTGCAAAATTTGTGCATGTGTAAGGACACTTATGAAAGTTTGCAAATTGTTTTCCTCTATCCTGATGTATAGCATTACCAGAATGACAGCTGAGAAATGAGGGGCAAAAACCCTAATATCAGACAACTACCTTTCAGTTGGGAATCAATTTGGAATGGAGTAATCGATAGTGGAGACTGCTGTGATCCAAGTAGCCAAGGCAATCAATACCTGTCTGCTGTGAGGGGTAGTGACTCTTGGAAACATGCAGGACATAGTGGATGGCTTTCCCATGATGATTGTGAGACTGCCCTTGACTGCCCTCCACCTGCGTTCTAGGAAACCTGGGAGAGGAAAATATGGAGCTTAGCGAGGAGGGAAAGCAGACCCACATGGGCCAGAGAGTGCTTGCTGACCTGGCTATCCTGTTCTGCCATGACTCAACACATTCTCCTGTGTCTTCACTTTGCATTCCTGTCCTCACATGTCCTGCAGCAGAATTTTTCTGCACTCAATCGTGCCTAGTCCAAGTAGGAAGATTGTATTTGCTAGTTGAGAAGGGTACCCCTTGAATATTTTCATCTTCATATCTGTGATAGCCGAACAGCAGGAGGAACTCGACCTGGGGGAGCGCGTAGCAGGCTCACTGTGGCATCCGCAGTAACAAGAAATGAAGGGCAGACTTCACAGTAGATACATTGTGGAGCATAAAACCTAATCTCTTCGCATAAAGGAAGGTCTGTCCAGAGGCAATAGGGATGTGTTACATACAAACCACCGTTATGCTTTTAAGCACCCACTATGCAGCATGTACACCACAGAGCTCTTAAGGAAGCAGCTGATTTGGTGGCAGGCATGGGAAGAAACAGGTCAGGGTTCGCTCTTTTGTTTCTGCTTTGAAAGCATGCATGACAAGTGCTTGCAAATAACAGTTTCATTTTCAAAAAGAGAGCCACAGTGGCATGGCAGCTGGACAGAGGCTCATGCAATGTATTCGGCACCTCCCATTTGTGGGGAAAGTGTAATGGTCTCTTCCCACAAGAGCCCGCAGGTAGGAGAGGTCCATGTATGATGGCAGGGCAGGGGCTCACGCAGACACCAAGGAGCCTGCAGACAGAAGGGGGATGTGGTACACGTGTGGCAAAAGGGCAGGGGTTCATTCAGATGCGAAGGAACGTATGGGCGGGAAGGGATGGTGGTCCAGGTATAGTGGAGGTGCAGAGGCTCACGCAGACACCCAGGAGCCTTCAGACAGGAGGGTGAAGGGATCAGAACATGGCAGAAGGGCAGTGGCTCAAATGGTGGCAGGGCAGGAGCTCAAACAATGCTTTGTTGGGGATGAGCAAACAGGAGTACCAGCTATATGGCTTTCCCTGCTTCGTCCAGGTTGTCATGTGTAATGTAAATCTTGTCTGAATCACAGATAGTGATAAGGAACGGATGCTGAGTGAATGTGGCCAGAAACCTGGACCATATGCTGCAATTTTTTTGGCATCCTACTGTAGAGGATGGAATAAGGCAGGCCACTCCAGAAACTCTGTGAATAGGATGAACGAGTTTCTCTGAGAGCTTTATGGAGATATGCAGGGAGGATTCCCACTCAGTCTTGAGACACATTAAACCGTTCCAGGGAACCTCTGCTGTGTAAACCATCCTCACCATCAGGACCCAGCAGCGATATGTTCTGGAAGGAGGGGATTGTCCCCAAAATTATAGAAAGGTCCTTGCTGTCGGTAAGATCGGTTGCCCCACTCACCTGTTGACCATTCTCCTCCTATTCATCTTCATCCATGCTGCTGCCTGAGGCTGCCGGAGGAGTGTCTTGGGAAGAATCCATGAACTCGTTAGGGAAACTAGTCAAGTCCCTGTCTACAATCCCGTTCAGCTGTTTAAAGAAGCACCATGTTTGCTGCGCTGACCCAGATCGTGTGTTTCCCTTCTTTGTCTTCTAGTGCAACTGCCTCAGCTCCTTTATTTTCACACAGCATTGCTCAATGTCCCTGGCATATCCTTCATCCACTATATCCTGTGCGATCTTGGCATAAATATCAGCATTTCTTGTACTCCTTCGCAGTTCTGCCTGAACCGATTCCTCTCCCCAGACAGCCATGAGGTTCAGGATCTCCTGCATGCTCCATGCTGGTACTTGTTTGCAACCTTCGTTATTCATAGTCAGATGTGCTACCAGGTGTGCTCTACAGTCTGTTTGCCACGCTGGCCACGCAGAAAATGAAATTCAAATTTTCTTCTGTATCTGGAGAGCGGTAAAGTTAAAAGTCCTGGCCAGAGCACTCACAAGAAGAAACTGTGGGGCACGTCCCAGGGGCCAAAAACGTCAATGTTCACACCTCAGCATCTGCATTACCCTAAAGTTGACAATTCAAGGTCTAACTTAGTGTTATTCCTCATGAAAATGAGGAGTACCAAATGGACTAACTGCCCTTCAAGTCAACAGAACAGGCTTACAAAAACAGACCTAATGCAATTACGTTTGACCTAAACTCCTAAAGTAGACCAGGCCTAACACCAACTTCTTTAACACAAACTGAGCTTTACACAACTTTTTTAGAATTCCTAGCATAATTCTGATTTTTGTGATAACGTGCCCACAACAAATGAATATAGAAAAAAGATTCTAATACACATGAAGTATTTTATCAGCACTACCTTATTAGTTGTGGGTCTAAAAGTGCGCTGTGTATAAATATAGCATATTTGACATGAGATTTAAAACATTATCAATTATAATGCAAATTTCTCTAAATATAACTGACTTAACAAGAATATAATATTATGTATTTTGTTTTTGTCTATGTGCAAGTCTTGACATTGAGTTTTTTTGGTCCAAAAGTTTATATTAATATAAAAGATAATACATCATAAAAACACAAACAGAATATTTTTAAACACATCCTATCATTTGAGAGAAGAGGAAACAGTGGAGAGGAAAGAGACTAAAGCCATTTAAAGACTTAAGAGATTAACACATATTTTCAAAAAACTCATATGCATTCTAGACCAGTAGCTCCCAACCTGTGGTCTGCGGACCCCTGCTGGTCCACAACTGTACTGTAACAAGTCCACTAAAAGTTTAAAATAGAAATTGTAATCCATTCTACAGCACCAGCCATCTCATTAAGTACAGTACTCAAAACTACTATCTTAAAAACAAATATAGTATCAACTACTATACATTTCAAATGACTATCAAGTAATGGAACATTTGAAAACAGCTGTATTGTTGGGAGAGGGGCCATAAAATTTTAATAGATTGAAAAGGGGTCCATATGCTCAAAAAGATTGCAAGCCACTGTTCTAGACAACTTACCCATCTCACAAAGCCAAATTACTGTTCTTTCTATATAAAACGTAGCATCAGAAATTTTCTACATTTAGTTTTACCTTTGACCAATTGAGCCTTTTCATGGTGATCTCAGGTTTGAACTCTTTTTTAGGCTTTAATCCAAAGGGCAACATGTTTGGAGGAGGAGACCACTGTACTCCCGGAAAGCCCAGTGGTGGTGGAGGTGGTGGTGCACCAAAAGGAGGAGGCATTCCTGACCCCTTCAGAAGTGGTAGTGGTGGAGGTGGAGGCGGAGGCGGAGGCAGTGGCAATGCTCCATTAAAAGGTGCTGGTGGGGGAGGCGACAGAAACTGTTGAGATTCTGCAGCAGCTGATGGAGGAACAGATGTACCTCCTTGTGTTGATGGTAAAAAATGAGCATCTGCTCCATGTGGTACAGCTCCATACTAGGAAGAAAACAAACATTTCAGGGTTTTTTTCAATTGGTGCCATAAGGTTCATATGAATAAATGCAAATGCAATGCTTTATGTGAAAGACTCCTCCATGACACAATGAAATATGAAGGTAATTGAAACTGACATCTCTTTACATCCTTATCTTTCAGCAGGGTTGTTAGCCTTCCAAGTACAGACTTAGAATCAGAAACAGTTACACAAACACACTTACAGACACCGACTTCAACACCTGCTTTCATGGGACATGATAAAATTGCTAAGACATACAAGGTGGGAGATGTAGCATCTGTTAATGATCCAACGCAAGCTTACACAGAGCTCTTCTTCAAAGTATTTCTTAAAGTAATTTCTCTTATTCCTAGATGGACTTTTTTAGCCAGAGTTAGAAGCAAACTAAAATCAAGATGGTCAAATCCTCAAGCTGCTATTACAGCTCAAGAACTATGCTAACTATCAAGGATCCAGAAACATTAGCATAACTGGACTAGCTTAGTCCAGTGATTATATTTAACTTAATAAACAGACGAGACACAGGAAAAAAAAAATCTCATTTCATAGATAAAAACCATTCACATTCTTAAAAGAAAGCAAGTTTCTAATTAACAATTGTGAAGGTAAAATAGCTTTGTTTGGAAGATTTAATCAGTGCTATCACATCCTAAGTCTTCATGATCGGTCTCAGAGTAAAAATTGATCAGAGATTGTTCAGGGAGGGTGAGCTTCAAATTTATCAGGATATACCAACCAGTGGCTGCTATCAAAGAAAACCCCAAAACATGATTCATAGAGTAAAAGAGCAACAGACAAAACATCTCAGGAAAAGCTACACTTCCATCTGCTACTGAAAATTTAAAAACAGAGTGAAGGCAGGAATGGAACCAAGGTATAACAAAAGCAAGGTGTACAATACCTGTTGAAGTAATATTTGACACTCATGAGTTTTACTGATATTTTTAACATACATTATGCAATTAATATTTTCTTAATTGTGAAACTGCTTCTCCATCACCTGGAGAACATATGGAAACAAGCCTTTCATATTTGCATAAACCATATTTTCTGCTCTTCTGAAAAATATTTTTAAATTGTTTTAAACATATTTAACAAAGACTTGATTGACAATAATAGAGACCAGAAAAAAAACAGTTATTCTCCTTTGTAACCATTGTTCTTCAAGATGTGTTGTTTATATCTATTCCAATGAGGTGCTGCCAGAAAGCTTTACCCTAGTTGCTATCCATCTATTTGACTATGGAGCCCCCTTGAGTGGTACCGGTGTGGTATACCATATATGACCCTGCCAATGCGACCACCCCTCAGTTGCTTCTTGCCAGCTATTCCTGGCAAGATAGTGGGAAAAGAGAATGGGTATGGAACAGGTCTGAGCAACACATCTCAAAGAACAAAAGTTAAAGGTAAGTAACTATTCTTTTCCTTCTTTGAGTACTTGCATATATCTAGTCCAATTAGATGATCTGCAAGCCTTACCCAGAAGGAAGAGCCAGAACCAAAGTGTAGCTGACAAGTATCTCAACTTCGCTGCATCCTGTCTGCACTGTTGCACAACGGTATAATGCAATGTGAAGGTCTACACCAAAGACCACGTGGCCGCTCTACAGCTCTCCGAGAGAGGTACATGGGCCAGTAAAGCAGGCCTAAGTAGAATGCACTGTAAGAGGAGGAAGGGAAACCTTGGTGAGATCACCTTCTGGAAATGTGCTGCAATAAAACTGGCAGCCCCTTCACACAATCTGCCACCGCTGCAAGGACTTGCAAATGGGCACATCTGGTCCATGTAGAAGGTGACAGCTCACCTGACATCAAGAAAGTGCAGTCTTTGTTCCCATAAGATCTGCTGGCGCTGAGGATAGTAAACAGGAAGGAATATGTCCTGGCTAGCGTGAAAGCTAGAGACCACTTTTGGGAGGAAAGCTGAGCTTTTTCTTTATGGAGACAGTGTATGAGGGCTCTGACATTAGGGGTGTGCTGCTCTGACAGCCATTGAGCACAGTTGATGGTGACCAAGAAAGCCACCTTTAATGAGAGGAAAAGCAGAAAGCACATGGCCAAGAGCTCAAAAGGAGGAGTAATCCACGAATGCTAGAAGGACTGTGGTGAGATTCCAAGTAGAGACAGGGCACCGGCCTGCAGGGTGGAATCTATCCATACTCTCAAGGAAGCATTCAACCAGAGAGTTTGCAAAAACAAAGCGACTGACTTCCCCGGGTGGAAAGCTAAGACGTCCGCCAGGCCCCTTCAGATAGGAAGTCATAAAATCATAGAATCCTAGGGCTAGAAGAGACCTCAGGAGGTCATCGAATCTAGCCCCCTACCCAAAGGAAGACCTAAACCATCCCAGCCAGAGTTTTGTCGCAAAACCCTGGTGCTATAGGGACACCAGGTACTCCAATACATAAGGCATGAAGCCCAACAATGGCTCCAAGTTACATTGCAGACACTAACAGGAGAAACACTTCCATTTAGTCAGAGGGCTTTCTACTGCTCAAAGGCATGGAGGACCTATTCTGAGCATGTCTGCTTCTCAGGATTCAGCCAAACTACCACCATGCCATGAGCTGAAGTTAACAAGTCCAAGTGGAGAAAGCAACTGCAGTCTTCCTTAATTAAGTCCAGGGTCAGAAGAAGTGGAACGGAAGTATGTACCAACAGCTCCACAACAGTAGGGTACCACTGCTTATGGGCCAAAGCATGGGCCATCAGGGTAACATTCACCATATCACTGCAGAGTTTGAAAAGCACCTTGTGAGCCAGCAGGAATGGAGGAAAAGCATGCAGCAGGCAGGTTCACCAAGGAATCAAGACATTGTCACTAGGGATCCTGAGCTGAGACCCCAGAACAAGCAAAAGCATGATTACTTCCAATTGTCCCAGACAAAGAGGACTACCTGGGGAACTCCCAATTCTGGAAAAGAGCATACAGAATGGCTGGCCGCACTGACCAGTCATGAGCACACAAGCAGCAGCTGACATGATCTGCCAGCTGGTTGTGGAACCTTGGGAGGTACGATGCTTCCAGGTCAACAGAGTAGAATATGCACAATTCCCACAGACAAAGGGATTCTGAACAGAGGAGGGATGACTGAGTTCACGTAGTACATGGCAGCCATATTATCTATCATTACCATCATGCACCGTCATTGCATTTCTATTCCACATTTTCGACATGAGAGGTGGACCGCCCAGACAACATGCACATTGATGTGGAGGAACAACAACTTCATTGTCCACATTGGTTGAGTGGTGAGTTCCCCTAAGTGAGCCCCTAACCTAAAGTGGACATGTTTATGACCAGGACACTAAGTTGCAGGGCATGAAAAGGGATAGTAGCCATCACTGACTCTGGGTCTAGCCACCACCAGAGGCCATGAGTAACATGGCAGAGAACCAAGACTACCATGTCAATGTTGTCATACCCTGGATGCTACGTCTAGACCAGCCAAGTTGGTCAACGCTGAAGGTGGAGCCTGGCAAATGGGACTACACACATGCACGCTACCATGTGACCCAGGAATTTGAAGCAAGTTCTGTCTGTGGTGAATGCAAAGTCAGTAAAACAACCTGAGAAGCTGAGTTAACACTGTGAAGCGTTGCTCTGGCAGCAGTGCCCTGGGGGTGTCACTGCGCCAATGAACTCAAGCCTTTGAGTGGGAACGAGAGCTGACTTTTCACGAGTAAGCAACAGATCCAGCCATCTATGGTAGTCCAGATAAAGGTGACATGTACCTCACTGACAGCAACAGCCCCACAAGAACCAGTCACCCCTATATGGGTAAACCTATACCTCGTAAAGCCCGAGGAAGGTCTCCAGCACTGCAATACATTTGGCAAAGAAACAGGGCACCATCAACACACAAAAGGGCTGGGCCATGAACTGAAAGTGTGTCTGCCCCACCAGAAAGCAAAGGTACCATCTGTACAAGGTACCTTTCGTATTTGATTGCAATATGAAAGCAGGTCAGGGTACCAATCCCCGGGATGCCAGAAAAGGATGACGGAGCCCAAGGAAACCATCCAGAACTTGTGCTAACAACATGTTGAGTTCCCTGAGGTCCAGGTTGGGGGTGAAGGCCCTCCTTTGCCTTGAGGAAAAGGAAGTATCAAGAATAGCAACCCCTGCCCGTGAGTTCCTGAGGGACCTCTCTGCATTGCCCCAGGTCCAGGAGTATATGTACCTCCAGAACCAGGAATTGCTCATGAGAGGAATCCCTGAAGAGGGACAAGCAGGGGAAGAGGGTGGTAGCAAAATGAGAGTCGCTCATGACCACCATCGGAAGGACCTAGCAGTCCAAAGTAATACCAGCCCAACTTAGATGAAAATGAAACAGTTAGCTGAGAAAGGGCAAGGAAGGATCTGGCAACATTGGTACTTCATCCTCTGGTGCAACTTCAGAAGGGCTGCTTTGTGCCAAAGGAGCACTTTGACTCTGGTGGTTACCAGACTGGAACCGAGACAACTGATGGCGGGAGTATCCACCCAACTTGTGGGTGCCAATGAGAGTAGTCAATCCCAGTGCAAGAAGGGAAGAACCTCTGGCAAGGGCCAAGGCTTAAAAGCTTTATGTTGTGTTGACTGGGTATGTATGCCCAAATACTTCATAGTGTTCCTGAAGTCCTTAAGGTTATGCAAGTGAAAGTTTGTTTGCTCGTCAGATGCTCATTCTGTCAAACGGAAGATTCTGGAGAATGTGTTGGATCTCAGGAGGGAGCCTCGCGGGTTGAAGCCAAGTGACATTTCATATGGTGATGCCAGGGACAAGAACTCTCACTACCAACTCCCCAGTATCCTATACCGCCTGGAGATGGGTGCAGGATAAAGTCTTGACCTCCTGGATCAAGGTGGCAAATTAATCCTGTGATTCCTGGGGCAGCTAGTCCTTGAATTTTAGAAAAGAAACCCAGGAGTTGTAATCATAGCAACTCAGAATGGCTTGCTCATTTGCTATCCTGAATAGTAGGCCCCTCTGGAATAAACGTTGAGGCAAAATACGTCAAGGCGTTTAGCATCCTTCAACTTGGTTGCTGGAGCTTGGTGACCCTGCTGATCCTTTTCATTTACTGCCTCCACCACTAGAAAACAATGTGGAGGTGCGTAAATAAGAACATAAGAATGGCCACACTCAGTCAGACCAAAGGTCTATCTAGTCCAGTATCCTGTCTGCCGATAGTGGCCAATAACACAAGCCCCAAAGAGAGGGAACACAACAGGTGATCACCACGTGATCCCTCTCCTGCCATCCATTTACAAACAAACAGAGGCTAGGGACATCATTGCTACCCATCCTGGCTAATAGCCATTGATGGACCTAACCTCCATGCGTCTATCTAGCTCTTTTCTGAACCACGTTCAAGTTCTAGCCTTCACTGCATCCTCTGACAAGACGTTCCATAGGTTGACTGTGTGGAGTGATGAAAAACTTACTTTTGTTTTAAACCTGCTGCCTATTACTTTCATTTGGTGACCCCTAGTTCTTACATTATGGAAATAAGTAAATAACTTGTTCTTATTCACTTTTTCCACACAAGTCATGATTTTATAGACCTCTATCATATCCCCTCCCTTGGCCTCCTCCACTCTGAACTGAAAAGTCCAAATCTTTTTCATCTCTCTTCATATGGGACTCATTCCAAACCCCTAATTATTTTTGTTGCCCTTTTCTGAACCTTTTCCAATGCCAATATATCTTTTTTTGAGATGAGGTAACCACATCTGTACCCAGTACAGTTTGAAGTGTGTACATCAGGAGTACAATAAGTATTCAAATCTCTTGACAGTCTCCAGCAACAGTGCATGCTGTACATGCACACATTCCATAGAAGCACCTGAAGAAAATTGTGTGTCTGTTTTTCTATATGTATATTTTACTCAAGGAGCAGTGCTTTTAGTTAATGCATAGATTATATTCCTTTTACTCCTGGCTATAACACTGTGAAATCCTTTGGTCATATATTCTTACTATCTAAATGTTAAATGTTCAACAGTTGTATATCAGTTATCTCCTTTGAAATCAGGATTTACTCTCTTTTTTGTCACCTTTTAAAATCTGTTTACTTTTGGAAATTGAAAAATTATCAGAAAGTGTTCTCATTCAGCTGTAGGTTATCTTTCACTGCAGGATACCCATGGCTGAAGGTTCAGCAAAATAAATTGCACGAGGAATAATTTCCTGTGGTGGGATAAAGATCAGTGATGAATGCCAAATCCACAAGTAGAAGATTTCTTACCCTTTGTGGTTAATTATTTAGGAAATATGTGACAAGGAAAGTAAAACCAAAATAAAATATAAGGAACTAGTTTAATTAGCAAAAGCCTAGGCACAAAACATGGACCAACTGGGAGTTCACACAGCTAATTAATGTTATACTGCAATTCTTTTTTATAAACATTTGTGGCTCACAGAAAAAAAAAAAAAGAAAGTGATAGTTAACTATGTTTTTGAAAATAAGTTGATTTTTTTTAAATCACACGTATTATGGTCTCAAAAGTATTAAATTAAGTATGCTTCTTTCACTAGTGACATTACAGTATAGAATAATGTTATTTAACAATCTTTTTACCATGGATTTAAAAGCCTGTAATTCTGCTTCTAGCTCACTGATTTTCTCTTCTTTTTTCTGCAGTAGAGACTGTGTCTCCTGATGGACTATAAATTCTTTTTCTAACTGTAAGGAAAAAAAACAACATGAGACTTTAATTGATATGACGACACTGCTATGTTTCTTCAGAAAAATCTAATATTTTCTTGATCTTTCAACACAAAGCCAATAACTTCAGTATCGTGTGTTTCAATATATGAAATCTGATACAGCAATCTGCTGCGTTAAAGCAGGAGTTTTCGTGTCCAGTCAAACAGTTTCATAATCTCTGTAAATTATTTAGTTAAAAGGACTTTACTAGGTAAAAAGTGTCTTCAAAGATCAGTTTGGGAATACCACCACCACACCAAGACTTAAGTCATGTACAGGAATACACTATTCAAGAACAGAGTAAATGGAGAAGTCTGACAAATCTTAGAGTTATTACATATTCTGTTTAGACTATAAAATGTGTCACGTTTTATTCTCAATCTCTCTCAATTTATTCCACTGGGTAAAAAGTGTAACATACAACTCCATCCATCTACAAGACTTTAATTCCTCACTTACTAAAGTTAAGGTTTGCAGTTTGGAATTTAAAATAAAAATCTACCAAGTATCAACTATCTTTGCACTAGATACCTGCCTTTTGCATATGACACACATACAAAACTTTTTTCATTCATAAGAAAGAAACATGGTTACTGAAAAATAAAAATATGTTGTGAACTGTCACCATTTGCTGTAACAAATTTATATGGTCATCTAATAAAACTCATATCTGTTTAGAACGTTTGAAAATTTCAAAATTACTTACTTTCCTGGAAAGTTGTGAAGCTCTCTCTTCAAAGTCTTCCAATTTTGCTTTATCTACACAAACATCTAAAACCAGAGTTATACTTTTTTTAATTGATGCGCCATTTAAACTCTTCGCCTTTATAAAAAACACAAACACATTTCTACAATATCTAAAAGCAGCGCTTACCTATCAAATGACTTAAATTGATATCTAACTTCTTACGATAGGAGAAATCTGGGTCTGTCCCACTTCGATGCAGAACTATCTGGGACACACATTCTTCAATTAATTTGAAATACTGGGGTCTAAAGGAGGAAAGAAAAAGAAAACGTTTTGCAGCAGGTTTACTTGTCAGTGCACACTTATATTAAAGATAAATCAAAGGTATTCCAGAATAAATACATTAGTGCTTAAAGCATTTAGAATTACTTAGCTTCATAGAGTTACAGTTTTAAATTCCAACAGCTTCACAGTATTTCACCATTCAAAGGCAAATACAGCTAAACCAGTAGTTCTGAAACTTGTAAAAATCCCCACCCTTGTTTTCTCTCCCTCAGATACAAATTCTGCACTTCTTTCCCTCTACCTCTCCCTTTCACTAGTCCTTCTCTATCACGGCATATATTTCCCAGCCTAGTAGCTCCTTCCTTCTTCATATGTGCTCTGCAGGTTTTTTTCCTCTTCTCCTGCATATGCTCTGCTGCTGCCTGGTCCTCTTTTCTCTCTACTCACCTAATATCAATCACAGACCTGAGGGATGTAAATGTTGACCGGCCATGAAACTCTTGCAGTAAAGAGTTTTCCTTGTGATAGCATCTGTCCAACAGCCTAAATGACACCTTTTCTTCATGACAATAGCATGGATCTCAATAGTCTACCTTTCAGTTTATTACAGCTAAGAGGATGACCCCATGTCACAAGAAAAGCAAGTGCAGCTTCTTTAAAGCAGTACATGAAGCAAGCGTTATGCATTACAAAATTGAAATTTTGTTCTTAAATATCAATATTGGGGACTCACTAGTCAAACTTAGCTTTCTTCAAGTGAAGGTAGGCTAGAAACACTTCAATACAATGGTTACTCACCTATTCTGTAACTACGTACTGTATTATTCTTTGTGATATGCTACACATCTATTCCATGTCAGTCATTTACGTGCCTGACTTACTGAGGCCCAAGTTTTTTCTATAGTTGTATCCAACAGAGTGATGCATGAATCCTGTACCTGCTTGTATTTCCAGATGGGGATATAAAGAGCAGAACCACACCAAACCCACATGAACTACAATGAACTAATTCTGAAGCAGAGGAGAAGGAAAGCTGGTCATGAAATGGACACATTCAACAAATCTCAAAGAACAACAGTTATAAAACAGGAAAGAGAAAATGCATCCCCTTTTTAAAGTCATTACAAATGTCCATTTCATGTAAGGGGACTGCTGAGTAGTTCAGAAGGTAATCAGGGCTCAATTTCTATCAGAAAACAGACTGTAGAACCACCTTTCCAAATCCACCATCGTCTCTAGAAGAGTAAGAGCTTAATTTCTGACAAAATTTGTGTACCGATGACCATGCTGTTGGTCTGCATTAATCAGAAGTTGAAAGCATTTTCCTAAAACCAAGTTCTTTGAGGTTTGTAGAGCATAGAAAAATCTTTTCAGGAGAAGTGGTCTAAGAAATGTCATATACATATTGCAAAATAAGATACACTTTAAGTTCCTTGTAAGCAAAATACATGTTACTTCATTTTGTCCATAAAGGACACAAACAATTGAGGAAACACACTGAACGGCTAAGTCCCATTTAAGTAGAATAGGCTCTATGTATATTCAAGGTATGGAGCATCTCTTCAACCATGAGTTCCGTCTTTTAGCAAGTATCAGAGGGATAGCCGTGTTAGTCTGAATCTGCAAAAGCGGCAAGGAGT
>CM057845.1:252927080-252940542 GCA_030068395.1 Apalone spinifera | reverse complement strand
CACCAGCCTCCAGGCAGGGCGAGTGCTCACCCCCGGTTCTTGTGCAGCCGGATAAGCGCTCCCCCTACCCTTTCCTACGGCTGTGGAGGAAATGGGCCGTGAGCACTCCCCCGCCCGGAAGCTGTGCAGGAACTGGGCAGGGGAGCCCTCCCCCGGAGGGAGCACTCACCACCCGGAGGCTGGAGGCTGCGCAGGAACCAGGTGGTGTGTAAAAAAAATTTTGTATACCCCACACCAGAGTATACCCCATGGGGAAGGGAGGGTGCAGGGTTTGTAAAAATGAATATAACCTGCAGGTTATATTCACTAAATTACGGTATGTGACTTGGGAAAGAATATTGGTAAGCAAATCACTTCACAGCAGTGAATACCTAAAACAACCTTTGTTAAAAACATGGAATAAGGGCTGACAGGACATGCCCTTATTTAAAAAACACTGTGCTGCAGGGCTCTACAACAAGGGATTGCAGCTGCCCCAGCCTTCTGGACAAGGTTATGGCCATCAGGACACTTTCAGAGAGAGAAGTAAATGGGAGTATGCACCCAAAAGCTCAAAAGGACCTATTAGAGATTATGAAACTAAAAATCATGTCTTGGATGATACAAGGCCATAACTAGTTAAAAGACTATCTTTATCAAAAAACCTAACGATAGGATTAGAAAAGGTTAGTAAGTTGAGGCTGCAGTCAAAAGAACGATCTTAGGGAAATGACTGACCAACTCTTCATTAACGACAAGCAGTCTGAACTATGAAGATATGATTTGTAAAATCTCTAAAGAGTTGTGCTATTACTGCCCCATATAGACCCTGCTGGTCCAAACTAGAAAATACTTAATTTTAAATCATGTTTAAAGTTAATATTCTGCACATGAATGGATTGTTTTTCATAGAATACTAGACTATTAGAAGTGGAAAGTACCTCAAGAGGTCATCAAGGCCAGTCTCCCGCCCTCACAACAGAACCAAGCACCATGTACATCATCCCTGATTGATGTCCATTCAACCTGATCTTAAATATATCCAGTGATGGAGATTCCACAACCTCTCAAGGCAATTTATTCTACTGTTTAACCACCCTAACAGTTAGGAATTTTTTCCTACCATCCAACATGAATCTCCCTTGCCTCAATTAAAGCCTGCTGCTTCTTGTCCTGTCATCAGAGGTCAAGGAGAATCATTTGGCTCCCTTTTACATACTTGAAAACTGCTATCATATCCCTTCTCAGTTTTCTCTTTTTCAAATTAAACAATCCCAGTTCTTTCAGTTTTCCCTCATAGGTCATGTTCTAAACCTTTAATCATTCTTGTTGCTCTTTTCCAGACACTCTCCAGTTTCTTCATGTGTTTCCTGAAAGGTGGTGCCCAGAACTGGACACAACACTCAAACTGAGGCCAAATCAGTGCTGAGTAAAGCAAAGGAATCACTTCTCATGTCTTGCTCACAACACTCCTGTTAATTCAATCCCAGAATCATGTTTGCTTTTTTTGCAACACTGTCACACTGTTGACTCATTTAGCTTGCATTCCACTATGACCCCTAGATCCTTTTCTGCAGTACTGCTTCCTAGACAGTCATTTCCTATTCTGTATGTGTGAAACGTATTGTTCCCTCCTAAGTGGAGTACTTCGCATTTGTCCTCATTAAACTTCACCCTGTTTACCTCCAATCATTTCTCCATTTTGTCCAGATCATTTTAAAGTATGACCTTAGCCTCCAAAGGACTTGCTACCCCCTCCCACCTTAGTATCATCTGCAAACTTAATAAGCATACTCACTATGCCAATATCTAAATCACTGATGAAGATACTGAACAGAACCAGACCCAAAAACTGACCTCTGCTCAACCCCACTTGTTATGCCCTTCCACCATGACTGTGAACCAGTAATAACTCCTCTCTGAGAATAGTTATCTAGGCAGTTATGCACGCACCTTATAGTAGCCCCATCTAGGTTGTATTTCCCTAGTTCAATAATAAGAAGGTCATGCAATACCCTATCAAATGTTTTATTAAAGTGTAAGTATACCACATCCACCACTTGCGCCTTATCCAAAACATTGGTTATCCATTAAAGAAAGCTCTCAGATTAGTTTCACGAGTCCTTTTGTTTCTGTTTTTGGCATGATCCCAAAATATTCCCCAACAATACTGCTGAGAGCAATTGCTATTTTGAGTAGCTTGTATTTCTGTCACATCTGAAGAAAATAAAAGGCAATTATCTGGCCCTCTGCGTTCATCCCCAATTTGGAAGTATTGATGAACATAAACAGAGATATTAGAGTTTATAAAAAATGTTCCAAAATACTTTTAAAGTACTATTTGACAACCTAAATATAGGGCCACTTAGCCGTTAACCTATAGTTCATTTATTTGGGGTCAAATTTGTAAAATATATAGTTCGTGCATGCCTGAACTGCTTACCTGATGCCCCAAATTCAAATGCACAAGTAATGTTAATTGAAACTAATACCTCAACATATAAAATTGCACCTTTATCCATCTAGCCTTATTGTTTAAGCCATATTTCTAGAAAGAATCAAGTATGATTCCCATGATGAATAAGAAGAGTATTTTTATATTTTGTTTAACAATGTGCTATAGATGACACAAGTAGCTAATACCATTCAGATCCCAAAATGGACAGGGCCTTAAATTAAAGCACAACTGTGTTGTAACTAAAAAGATAGTAAGAATAATTAAATAATTTATTCTGATTCAGGATTCATTCTCTTCTTTACACCATGTTATTGTGACATAAGGATGCCATTTGTGCAATATCAGTTTTTTAAATAGTAATTCAAATAGCAAAAACTGATACATTATTTTGAGTTAGTCTGTCACTTGATTTTATTGATGCTATTTTCCCCATTATTCAGTCTGGCACAAAGAAACACAAGAATTATAGAGCTGACAGTTACAACTATTTTACCTTACCGTACAAAATAATCATTACGTATCAGCAGAAGATGCTGGAGTATAGAAAGAAAGTATCCCTCAGCATTAGTATCCTTCACTGTATTCCACACCATATTGTAAACATCATTTGCTTCAGTAAACAAGTTAAGGGAAAAAAAACTAACTTATTTCCAATCTAGGATTTTTTTTTTAAACAAACTACTTAAATAAACTATACTATTCAAAACACAGTAAAGAAAATCAGTGCAGTCAAGTTTTGTGCTACAAAAAAATCTTATATTCCTAACACAGAAACAGAATTGAATTTTCTAATAAAGCAGTGGTTCCCAACCTGTGGCCCGCACACCCTTGGGGTCCGCAACAGTACTATAGGGGCTCCATGGAAAGTTCAGAAAAAGTAAGGATCGGGCCCACCACAGGACTGGCTTTTTCCTCCAGTTGATTCTTGCCCCGGACTCACCTTCTATGACCAGCCGCACACACACTGCCTTCCACCATTGGGATGAGATCTTGACACCCCAGAAGGAACCATCTGTACTCCAGTCACCAGATGCACTGCTGTTTACGCTCCAGGCCTCTCCTCATTACCAGTCCCACAGTGGGCCCGATCCTTACTTTTCCCTTTTTTTGATTTTTTCCTCCCACAAGGCTCCATGCCCGGACAAGGGCAGAGTGCCAAGGCAGGAGCTGCCTTTGGCTACAAGAGCCCCCTCATCATATCCTCTGTGGATGGGCAGAGGATGGAAGAGACGGAACCTGAGGAAGCAGCATGGGCCAAGGGCAATTTTAGCAGATTAAAAAGGGGTTTACATACTCAAAAAGTTTGGGAACCACTGTAATAAATCATTATTGTTTGTATATATTAAGTTCCCACTCCCAAAAGGATATTCTAGTTCAGATCTAATATCTTCCAGACGATGAGAGAACTCAATCATGTCTTCTTCCTTGTGCTCATTGAAGACTTTCAGCTGTATATCTAAAGCCTCATTCTTTATACATGTCAATTGCTGCAAAGAAAAGGCAGTAGAAAGACACACAAATCTTGTAATTACACACAAATAAACCCTTCAATTTTGAGTAATTTTGATAAGTTTATGTTATTTAAGTATTTAACATTGCAAGAACTTACTTTAGTTATTCAATGTGAAATAGTCAATGAAATGTATTTGCACATCATGCTCGTCCACACTTTCTATCATTAAAATCATAAAATTTCATAAGTGACCCCTTTAATACTCAGACTTTGTATAATATTCTAGAATGCATTTCATATAACTTCTCCAATTTAAGTAGTCTGCTAATTTTATTATTAATGCAAAGACAAATTCCAGAGGCACTCACTGGCAATATCTCCTTCAATCCAGAGCGCATAAATTCATTTCTGATGTGGAGTCTGAAGTCCAGATCATCAGGAGATGTTATAAGAGCATTGATGAGCTGCATACAGGCTACCTATAACAAAAGCAAAAAAGAAAATAAGAATACAGACTAAAGTATTTCCTAAGTTTTCAATATATTTAACATTTAAAAGAGCATTACAGAAAACTGAATACCTACTTTTTAAAGTGTTCCATAACTTACAATTTTAAATTTAATCTGTCATGTTTAAGTCATTATTAATAAAGATATTTTAATATACCAAAATCTATTGAAGCCACAGATGTCCAATATGAAAGTGAGACATGACATTTGTCATGTTACCATCAATGGTGAATTTCAGTTCTGTTTCTCTCCCTTGAACGCTGAAATTGTATATAAAAACGTAGATCATTTCACCCATAGTAAAAGAATGCCTTGAGAGATAGTTTACTATAAAATTATACTCAATATTTCAAGTGTTTGGTGTATTACTTCATTAGGGATTTTATGAAAAAAAACGCTGTTTAATTTAATGTAAATAACTGAAATCTGTGCATGTGAGTATATATTAAAACTGTGTGACATGATGAGAACTGGCAACTTACATTTCACATGCAGAAAAAAAATAGGAGGTCTTGAAAGCAAGATATAAATCACCCTACAAAATCTAAACTCTATACAGAAGAGGATAAATAAAATAGTTCCCTTCTTCATTTACAAAAATTCCCAAAGTGTTGAGTTTCACAACAGAACACGGGGAAAAATAGCTCTGACTAGGAAACAACTATTTCACTAGGAGGGTGGTAGGGTACCGGAATGGGTTGCCTAGGGAGGTGGTGGAATCGCCATCCTTAGAACTTTTTACAGCCCAGTTTAACAAAGCCCTGACTGGGATGATTTAGTTGGAGTTGGTCCTGCTTGGAGCTAGAGACTGGACTAGATGACCTCCTGAGGTTTCTTCCAACCCTAATTTTCTATGATACTGTTTTCAGTTAAAGTGTCTTTTGTGTGGTGTTTCTATGATTACTCATTAAAATCAGAAAACAAAAAGCAAGGTAATATAATAATCTTTCCAGAAGAGTCAGATAAATACAAGCAAAATATTTGCAAATTCTCATAGTGAATGATCATTCCTCTACAGCAGCGACATGGAGGAACCAAGTGCCATCTCATATACCTGTGGGTGTCCATCCTTGCTCTACAGGAAGTCCACGCAAACTTCTCAACAACCTTGTATGGGCCCAACAGAACTGGGCAGCCAGAGCACAGCAGCTACTAGTCAGGTGTCCAGCTCCAAAGGCAGGACCACTGCTAGTAGCTGGGCAGAAGGGGTGGCAATACCATACCATGCCCTCCTTACTAGACCACTGCAACTCCTGTCTGTGGGAAGTTAGTGGCCCAAGATGGAGTACATGGTCACATGAGCACATAACATGCTCTTAACTCTTTTTGCTGAATCATAGAGAGTGGCCATTCATGGCCAACATGAGTTGCAAGCAGCCGTACCTGCAAGCATGCAGATAAATAAAGCGCCAGTAGCCTTCCAGGGGCTAACCCTGGCACACTGCCTCCAGCTTATTGCCAAACTCAGATATAAAGAGTGCCTTGTAAGTTATCAGGGGAATGGTTTCATCTGCTGAAAGTCTATTGACATGCATCTGACGAAGTTGGTCTTTGCCCATGAAAGTTTATGCTCCAAAATCTGTTAGTCTATAAGGTGCCAAAGGACTCCTTGTTGCTGTTGCAGATTCAGACTAACACGGCTACCTCTCTGATATTGAAATATGTATATCATTAATACGTATGAAGTTATGAGAACGTGTTATATGGTTGTCAATAAAACATGCTGCGGATTGAGAGGCACCTAGATACTTGTTCTACAGAGGCAATAACAACAGAGATAGACAATACCTGGGTGGGTGCTGATGTACAGACAGCACCAGTCATAGCCCAGCAAAGAAGATAGAATGTAGGAGGACACACCCAGGTATGCTGCAAAACATCTGGACACTGAGAAGACTGAAGGTTCCAAAGGATGGGACTAATCCAGATTTCAAGGGCATGTCATGCCTGACCAACCTGATTGCCTACTATGATAAAGTTACTGACCCTGTGGATATGGGGAAAGTGATGAATCTGATATACCTTGTAGGGATGTAATAGTGTAGTCGATTAACTGATAAGCAAAAGCTTATAGGTTAATGCTATAGTCTATAGACTACATGCATTTCCCCCCTCCCCCCCGATCCCGCACCACCTGCCAGTAAAATTTGTTTAGTAGGTTGACCAGCAGCTCAGCTCAGTCCTGGCTCACGCCAAGTCAGGTACCTACCCTCCCCGTGGCTTGGCATTTAAAGTGTATTACAAGACAAGCAGGCAGGCAGCCTGGCTCAGTTGCGGCTCACATCACGTCCTGGAGCTTAGCCCCTCCCTCCCCCAGACAGTTATTAAACTGGCTCCCCTTGCAGACCAGCTCCCATCTGGCACCCCAGGCTGCTGCCTCTAATACACTGGCTTCTGGCCCCACCCCCAGGGACTACAGAATAGTCAACTAACCAACAAGAATTCATGAGGTTAATCGACTATTCAATTAACCAATATTTAAAATCCCTAATACCTTAACTTTAGCAAAGCTTTTGCTACAGTTTCCAACAGTATTCCTGCCAGCAAGTTAAATAAGTATGGATTGGATAAATGGACTGTAAGGTGGATAAAAAGCTCACTGGATTGTTGGCTCAATGAGTAGTGGTCAACACTCAACGTCTCATTGGCCGTCAGTATCAAGAGAAGTGCCCCACAGGTCAGGTTCTGGGGCCAGTTTTGTTGAACACCTTTATTCATGACCTGGATGCATTGCACTCTCAGCAAGTTTTCAGGGAGAGGTAGATATACTGGAGGGTAGAGATAGGGTCCAGAGTTACCCAGGCAAATTGGAGGATTGGGCCAAAAGAAATCTGATGAAGTTCAACAAGCACAAGTGCAGAGTCCTGAAATCGGGATGGAAGAATCTGCTACAGGTTGGGGACCAACTGGCTAAGCAGCAGTTTGGCAGAAAAGGACCTAGAGATTACAGTGGATGAGGAGCTGGAGATGAGTCACCAGTGCACCCTTGTAGCCAAGAAAGCTAACAGTATATTGGGATGCATTAGTAGGAACATTGCCAGCAGATCTAGGGAAATGATTATTCCCCTTCATTTGGCACTAATGAGGGCATATCTAGAGTATTTTGTCCAATTCTGGGCCTCTCACTATAGAAAGGATGTGGACACATTGGAGAGGGTCCAGCAAAGTACAACAAAAATTATTATGGGGCTGGAGCCAAGGATGCCAGTTACAGGAGGCTACAGGGACAGTACCCGCCCTACCCAAAGTTGAAACCCCTGGATTTCATACTTGAGGTCTCCCTAAAGCCCATGGCCTGACTTGAGAGGCAGTTCTTAAATGCAGGCCAGTGAGTTTGTTATAAAAAGAGGGAGATCATCATGAAAACATTGCCAGGTACTCCCCAGAAGAGGGTGGGGGGAAGAGTAGGAATTAGTGTTGTACTATTGGGATTTGCATTTGGATCACTGCTTTTAAACGTATAAATGTTCTTGAAGAAGGTATGAATAGTAACTAATCCAAAACTGAAGGCAAAAAGTTACAAAGCAAAGCAATCTCACAAAACCAGGTGACTGGTCAACACAAGGGCAGATGAAATTCAGTGCTGATAAATGCAAAGTAATGCACATGGAAAAACTATAATCCTAACTATACACAGAAAAATAGAGTCTAAAATAGCTGTTACCACACAAGAAAGATTGTGGATAGTTCACTGAAAACATCTGCTCAATGTGTAGTGGCAAACTAAAAGGTAACAGAGTAGTGAGAGTCATTAGCAAAGCAATATATAATAAGACAAAATACCATATTGCCCCTATATAAAGTCATTGTATGCCCACATCGATTAATTACACAGATCTGATATCCCCATCTAAATAAAAGATATATTGCATTTGGAAAAGGTACAGAAAGGACAACAGAAATTATTAGGGTTAAGAAACAGCTTCCAATAGAGGAGAGATTAACAAAACTGGGAATTTTCAGCTTGGAAAGAAATGACTGAAAGGTGAGAGGATATGTTAGAAGTCTAGAAAACCATAAATGGTGTGGAAAAATAGAATAAGGAAATATTATTCATTCCTTCACTAACATAACACAAGAAACTGACCCAATTAAATTTATAGGCAGCAGTTTTAAAACAAACAAAATAAATTATCAGTTGAGATTCGTCCTGCTTTTAGCAAGTGGTTGGACTTGATGACCTTCTGAGGTCTCTTCCAACCCTATGATTCTATATTCGATTAATTCTGTCTACTATGGAGTGCAATATACAGTGGGGTGAGAAAAAACAGCACAATCTAGTTATTACCCACTCTAATAGGACTGAGCCTTTAGACCGCATGATTATGTATTTTATTTTGGTAACTACCCTGACATTGTGCCTTTCGTTTAATACCGCTTAAGAACTATCTTTTATAGTCAAACTGAAAAAACAACAAATAGTCCAGTAGCACTTTATAGACTAACAAAACATGTAGATGATATCAGAGCTTTTTTGGGCACAGCTCACTTCTTCAGATGACTGGAGTGTTGGATGTATACGACCAAAATAAACAGAGTGGGGAGAGGGGGTGTGGAAGAAGGAAATATTGGGAAGGGGGAACAAGGCAGTGGGTAAAAAATATAAATGTCCCTTGATATATTTTTTACCGACTGCCTTTTCTTGTTCCCCACTCCTAATTTTCCCTTCTTCCAACCCATCCCCCCCACGTCGCCCCTATTTATTTTGGTCCTAGACATCTAACACTCCGGTCATCTGAAGAAGTGGGCTGTGCCCACAAAAACTCTGATATCAGCTACATGTTTTGTTAGTGTATAAAGTGCCACCACACTAATTGTTGTTTTTTTCAGTTTACCTGTACAGAATAACTCAGCTACCCCCTGAAGCTTTTATAGTCAGTCATTCAACGAGTTTCACTATTTATCTTTACCAATGAGTTTGTGTAAAGCATGTGGCAAATCTTCTAAAGTTTTGTAAGGGCAGCGTATATCCCCTTTCCATTGACAAAGAAGTAAAACTATTAATAAATGAGACAGTGTAAAAGCATGAGGCACAGTGGTGGGAGTTGGGAGGATTTCACACTCCTGCCTCTCTCAGTGGGATCTGTGAGTGGCTCTGGGAACATCTGTGCAATTGAGCTGGGTGTAGGATCTCCAAATGTGGTTGTGCTTTGTGATAGCAGCAGCTGGAGGAGTTTCTGCTGGTCATGAGTTAGGCGTTGTGAGAGAGAGCCCAGAGTGAAGCGCTTTCAGAGCATCACAGCACCTTCACAATCCCAGACTGTCAATTCCACCCTGGGGGATCCCGCCACATTCCCACCCTGCACTACTGATCAATTCCCATTTGCTGAAAGATGTTAACACTGCCTCTGATCAGCTAAGGATGCCAACTCCACCATCTGTGTGTCTGAAAATTTAACAAGCACAGCTACGCTTTCTCCTATGCTGTCCCTTACTTCTGAGAAGATCCTCCTAAATGTGAATCATGTGCAAAGCCAACTCATTATCAGCCTTCTAAATCCTCCTCAAAACTCTCCTTTGGTCTGGTGACAACAAACAAGTTTGACATAGGTTTTCGTTCGACAAAGGTTAAGCCACTTGTATCCCAAGTTCACAGACTATTATGCTGACCAATGTTGCCTATTTACTTACATTCCCTTTCTTGCTCTGTAGCTATATGCTTTCTCTTGTCTTTTTCATAGACTGCAAGTTCTTTGGGAAAGGAAGAGTATTTTTTTTGTGTATGTTTGTATAGCACAATGGACTCCAGAACCATAAATGGAGCTTCTATGCAATACAAACAGCTATAAGAAACTCACAGCTTTCATATAGATGTGTGAAACCACAGGTGACCAGTCAGCCATAGCTATGCCATCTTAACTTGACTATTTAAAGGCCAATATAATCATTCAGGGAATATGTCATCATAAACTCCATTCTGTTTTGTGTATGTCCATTTACAACTGAACTGCCCTTGCAGATCAATGCATCCACTTTACAGCAGAGTAGAAAGCTGCCATCGAGCAACCTAACACTAAATGACTCCTCCCTACTGGAATAGTAAGAGTTCTACAACAGGGCTCATTGAGATTGAATGGACTATTTACTCAGAAAACAAATAGGTAAGTCATGGGGTAGAAGGAAATTAGAGCCTGGAAATCCACCAACTAAAATGTATTGGCAAGAAAGGTGGCATTTTTAACCTACTTCCTTGAGAAGGGGATCATTTCAACAGCAAAAAAAAAGAGAGAGCACTGGGTGCAAAAAGGCAAGACAAGCTGCTGTATTGTATAACTCAAGCCAATCCCAAGACTTACAGCAATGGTGAGGTCACACAGAGTGCATATGTTGAGGATAGTTTGTTGTTTTCCTAAGATCTACAAGTTAAAGTATTTGTGGCTACAAAATTTCTTTGCTAATGCTGTGTTTTCTTGTACTATTGCCAACTTACTCTAAAAAATATAACCATGAAACCACAGATCGCGCAGACCGGGGGAATTTTATGTGATTTGAGGTCCAAACAACGAGTAAGTGGAGGATTGATGGCTGTGGCACTGATTTCTGCCTTTAGAAAATCAGCCTGTGAAATGTGACTGCTCAGGAAGGATGTCATAACCTGGTGCACATGGAAGTGTGCTTAAGAGTCTCAGACTTAACAGCGATCACTCACTATCTAGGATCCAGGGATCATGGAACCATTTGATATCTAATGTTTGGTTCTAGCAAAAGAGATAGAAGTCTATCCACAGAGAAGGATTGGACCATATTATGACAGCTATCAGTATTCTAACATAGCTATTTTCATATTGTAGTTATACATTTTTTTCTTTAAATTATTTACTGTTGTGAAATAATTGGATCAGAAACAGAACTAAATTTTAATAATTCATACAAGCTCAATAAGAGCAATCCTGTAGCACCTTAGGGTATATGTCTAGATTACATGCCTCTGCCTACACAGGCATGTAAAATAGGCTACCCAACAGTCACTGAAGTGGGGAGTTAAATATCCCCAGCTTCATTAAAATAAAAATGGCTGCCTCAGTGTGACTCCTGAACTGATCATCGGCATAGCACGCGAGTCAAGACGCGGATCGGTCGACAAGGGAAGCCTTTGTCAACCACTCCTATAAACCTCATTTCAAGAGGCCTAAGGGAGCGGTCAACAAAAGCTTCCCTTGTCAACCGATCCGCGTCTTGACTCGCGTGCTGGGCTGACGATCAGCTGAGCAGGCACAGTGAGGCGGCCATTTTTATTTTAATGAAGCCGGGGATATTTAAACCCCCACTTCACTACTATGTAAGGTAGCCTATTTTACATGCCTCTGTCAGCAGAGGCATGTGATCTAGACGTACCCTTAGAAGCAAACAAAATTATGAGGTCATAAGATTTTGAGGGTACAGGAATTACTAAGTGAAATTTTATGATCTTTACAACGTAACTAAAAGTTGATAATTGTTTCTCCAGGCTTTAGTACCTATAAATAAGTAAAATCCATGGAACTTTTTTTTGTTATGGTTTTCTTTCTGTTATGCTTTTCTCTGTTATGCTTATGACATTGCTGAAACACTATGCCAAGGTCCAGCAAAATATAACACTGAAACCATCGCATACTAAGCAATCTCCTGTATCTCGTCAAAAGATATCTATGTCACAAAAAATGTAACAACAATTATATCAAACAAAGCAATAGTAATCAATGGTGGCTTATACTTAGCTTCTATTTAAAACTATCAACTGTTGCTGACTTTCTGCAGTTAAAATTAATTAATAAAGACCATATTAAAAAAGAAAAGATAACTACTATTCTCATAGTCGAGGGCAACATCATCTGTGTTTTCCCTTAGTAGTTAATCAAGAGCAACTGATGACAGACTCGAGCTTCCTTCTTGTTCCCTTCTTCAGTGGAAACCCACAGAATCATGCAATCACAGAACACTAGTACTGGAAGGGATGTCAAGAGGTCATCAAGGACAGTCTCCTCACAGCAGGATCATGCACCATATACATCATCCCCGATACATTTCTATTCAACCTACTCTTAAATATCTCCAGTGATGGAGATACCACCACCTCTCAAGGCAATTTATTCTAGTGTTTAAAAACCCTGATAGTTAGGAAGATTTTCCTAATATCCAACATACATCTCCCTTGCCTCAATTAAAGACTGCTGCTTCTTATCCTATCTTCAGAGGTCAAGGAGAAGAATTTTGTTCCCTCTTCCACATTACACCCTTTTACATACTTGAAAACTGCTATCATGTCCTCTCTCAGTCTTCTCTTTTCCTAATTAAACAAACCCAGTTCTTTCAGTCTTCCCTCATAAGTTATGTTTTCTAGACCTTTACCGTATTTTAGAAAATATACCCCGCACCCGAATATACCCCGCGGTTTTTGCTATTTCAGTAAAAAAATCTTGTATACCTCGCGCACGAGTATAACCCGCGAGTATACAAGACTGTGCCATGGATACATTTAAGGTGCGGGGGTATATTTACGGTTCAGGGGGTTAGGCTCCAAGCCCGCAACCGAACAATGTGGGTTAACTTACAAGAGGTGCAGCAGCCGGAAACGCTCGGGAGCTGGGGCAGAGGCATCCCCAGCAGAGGTGTAAGGCTCCCAGCCCGGGCTGACAAAGGGAAAGAGCCCAGAGCAAGTTGCGGGCGCGGGGCTCAGCGACCAGCAGCAGCGGTGGGAATCGGCAGGCAGCCACAGCTCATAGGAGCAGGGCCGGGGCATGGTGCTTATTGCTCCTGTGCAATTCAGCCAGGCACCCTTCCCTGCAGCCGCACCGTTTGTTGCTCCTGGACCGGAGCATGGTTCAGGGTGGCAGGGCTAGCGCTGGCCTGGGACTAACAAGCTAGCACACAGCAGGTCCGGGCAGGGGAAGGTGCCCAGCTGGATCGCGCAGGAGCAACAAGCAGGAGCCGGTACTCGTGGTACATATAAGTACCCATGACGTAGGGAACGGTAGGAGAGATTTCCTGGAAGCCAAATTTAGGCTTCTAGGAAAGAGACTGAAATCCAGAACTTCTATGGTGGCATTCTCGGAAATGCTTCCAGTTCCACGCGCAGGGCCAGGT
>CM057845.1:252882065-252902171 GCA_030068395.1 Apalone spinifera | reverse complement strand
GGAAAGAACAGCAGTGGCTACTGCTGTGTCAGAGGTGATGACTCTGGACAACGCATAATCATTTGCGAACGTAAGTTCAGAGGTCCATGTTGCTGCACAGCAAATGTCCTTCTTGGGAACTCCCTTAAGAAAGGCTGTTGACAATGCTACTGTGCGGGTAGAATGGACCCTGACCCAATGGGGTAGGGCGACATTTCTCATTTGGTAGCATCTGGTGATGCACGCGACAATTAACTTAGATATTCGCTGAGATGAAAACGGGCGGCCTTTGGTGTGGTCATCCAGAGAGATGAACAGATGATCTGTTCTCCGTATGGAACGAGTGCTTTCAATATAAAATGCAAGTGCTCTGAGTACATCGAGCGAATGGAGACTAGCATGACGAGAAGAAGTGTGAGGTTTCTGATAGAATACAGGCAAAACTATAGGTTCGTTTATATGGAAGCTGGAATTGACCTTGGGTAGGAAGGATGGTTGGGGACATAGAATGACCACCTGTGGCGTGAAAATCGTATAAGGCAGTGATGCTGACAGGGCTGCTAGTTTCCCTATCCTGTGTGCCAACGTGATTGCCAGCAGGAACACAACATTCATGGTAAGGAAGTTGAAATCATATGTTGGCAATGGTTCAAAAAGTGGCCGCATAAACGTATCTAGAATCAATTCGAGATTCCAAGGGTCTGGGGGCTGTTTATGCTCGGGGAACATGTTGTTTAGCCCTTTGAGGAATCTTTTTGTAACTGGGTGAGAGAAAATGATATAGCCGTCAATCGATTGTCTGAAGGCTGACATGGCAGCTAAGTGGACCTTCAGCGACGATAGGGAAAGTGCACTATGTTTGAGGAGCAGAACGTACTCTAGAATGGAATATAGTGGCACTTTATGAAGGTCCATGCCTTTATTCGCACACCAGACGGTGAACCTTTTCCATTGATACCGGTAAGTATTTCGGGTTGACATTTTTCTCCTATGTAGGAGTACCTGGTCAACTGCTGCTGAGCCCCCTAAGCTGTCTTGTTGGCGGGTGCCAGGAACCATGCGGACAAGGCCAGGTGACCCGGCTGTGGATGAAGTAGTTTCCCCTGCTCCTGTGTGAGAAGATCGGGTAGAGTGGGAAGACAATATGGGGGATAAGACGACATATGGAGGAGGTAAGAGAACCACTTCTGATGTGGACAGAATGGTGCTATTAGAATTAATGTTGCTCCATCTACTGGAGCTTTCTCTAGTACCCTGTGTATTAGGGGAATTGGTGGAAACTCATATAGCAGCTGTCGACTCCAATAGAGGAGAAAGGCATCGCCCCCTCAATGCTTGGCCTAGTCCTCCTCTGGAGCAGTAGTGGTTGCACTTCGCGTTGAACTGTGTGGCGCAGAGGTCTGTAATTGGTTGGCCCCAGAGTTGGAATATATCGTGTACAACCTCGGGGTGTAACTCCCACTCGTGCTGTTGTGCAAAATGTCGGCTGAGCGTGTCTGCCATAGTGTTGTCGTCCCCGGGAAGATAAGCAGCGGTAATTATGATGTAGTGTCCGATACACCAGTTCCAAAGATGTACCGCCTCCTTGCAGAGAGTCCAGGAACAAGCTCCGCCTTGTTTGTTTATATAATAGACTGTTGTCATATTGTCGGTAAGAATCTGCACCCTCCGGTTGCGCATCCAGGAGAGAAAGTGGTTGCAAGCATTGTATACGGCTCGTAACTCCAGAAAATTTATGTGGCAAAGCGATTCCTGAGGAGACCAACGGCCCTGTGCTTGTTTGTCTTTCATGTGGGCTCCCCAACCAAGTAGTGAGGCGTCCATTGTAATCAGGACAGTAGGTTGGGCCGTGTGAAATGGGATGCCTGCTAACATGTTGTGAGGAACTGTCCACCACTTGAGGGATTGTCTGACAGTGTGTGGTACAGTAACCATCCTGTGGACATCGCGTCTGTGAGGCATGTATACCGTCAGTATCCACTGCTGCAAGCATCTGAAATGAAGGTGTGCATGCGCAATGACATAGGTTGGGGATGCCATATGTCCCATCAGTTGTAGACAAGTGAGCACAGGAACTGTGGGAGTGGTAGAAAGGACCTGAACAAGATCTTGGATCATCATGAATCTGGTATTGGGTAGGTAGGCACGTGCCATCAGCGAGTTGATATGAGCACCTATAAAGTCCAGAGTTTGCTGAGGGACGAGAGACGACTTCTGTATATTGATGATAAGGCCTAGGTTTTCGAACAGTCGCCTTGTTGTGGAGATTGCGATCAATGCCTCGTCGAAGGATTGACCCCTGAGGAGGCAGTCGTCCAGGTAGGGGAAAATTATGATTCCTAGATGTCTGAGAAAGGCCACGACTATAGAGAGTGATTAAAGACCGAATGGCAGCACTTTGTATTAGTAGTGTTCGAAGCCTACCAGAAAACGGAGGAAGCGTCTGCGGGCAGGGTGGATTGTGACATGAAAATAAGCATCCTGCAAATCAAGGGATGCAAACCAGTCCTTTTCCTGCAACACCGGTGCTGAGAGTGACCATCTTGAATCGTTGACTCTGCACATATTGATTGAGACCATGGAGGTCTAATATAGGTGTCCAACTATTTTCTCTGCATGAGAAAATAGCGGGAGTAATACCCTCTGCCCTGGAAGGGTATGGGCACCTTCTCAATAGCTCCGATAGTGAGGAGGTTATCTACCTCTTGTTTGAGGAGGAGCTCGTGAGATGGGTCCCTGAAAAGGGGCAGGGAGGGGTGGTCGGAGGAGGCGATGTGAAGGGAATTACGTATCTGGTTGCTCTGAGTTGCATGACCCATTTGTCCATTGTTCTTGCGGCCCAACAGTGTTGAAAAGGCCGGAGGCAGTGGTGGTAGAGTGCGGTGTCGGCACTTGTGGCAGGAAGAGTTGCAATTGTTTGCAAACTCTCGAGCAACACGTCAAACCTGCTGTTTGGACTTCAGCTGAAGTGTCGGTCTGGGAGCCTCTGGACGTCATCTTTGAGGACGTTGCTTGGGGCGTTGTTGCTCATATTGCCGTGGCTGTGCATAGACGGGTGGTCTTTGTCTTGGATAGGGAGTATATTTCTTGCGGCAATATGGTGGCGTATACATGCCTAAGGTTCTCAAGGTGGTACACAAGTCCTTGCCAACGTGAAGCAGTTGGTCCATCTTCTCGGCAAACAAGCCCTTTGTTTAAAATGGCAAGTCCTCTACCTTAGATTGAAGTTCCCTGGGAACCGCCGACATATGAAGCCATGAGGCCCTGCACATAACGACCGATGTCGCTGTCATTCTAGCTGCAGCATCCACTGTGTCAAGGGCTATGTTCAGCGCTGAGCGGGATGCCCTCTTGGATAATGGCCTTAAGCAGCTGGCGCTTTGTGTCCAGCAGGTGTTCAAGTAGCTGGACTAACTTCGCGTAGTTATCGAAGTTATGGTTGGCCAGCAGCGCAGAGTAATTGGCCATTCGGAGGATGGACGTGGCTGAAGTATACACCTTCCGTCCCAGTATATCCAGGCGCTTGTTATCTTAGTCACCAGTTGATCGTTTATACTGGGAGGCTTTTGTGCATTGTTGCGCTACATCCACAACCAACGAGTTTGCTGGGGATGAGTAAACAAGTATTCCATCCCCGTGGCAGGCACAATATTTCTTATCAGCTTTTTTGTTCGTTGGTGGGGCTGTGGCAGGGGTCTGCCAGATGGCATTGGCAATGTCAAATATAGCCTCATCCAGAGGCAGTGCGACCTTGGAAGCATGCGAGGCAGGATAGAAGTTGCACAACAACAGATAGTGTTGTTTCTATTGGACCTCTGTGAGCTTTACATTTTGAGCGTCTACTATTCTGCGAAAAAGGTCTTGAAACTCTTTGACGTTGTCGGAGGGTGACATGTCTCCAGTAAGTATGACGTCATCTGGGGAGGAGGCGGCGACGTCCGTGGGGGAGGATTGATATGGTGCCTCTACCTCCACGACCTGTGGTCGATCAATGATGGGTTGTCCTGCAGAAGTAAGATCGCCGGATGGAGTAGGTGGTCTGACTGTCACCCGAGTGGATGACCTACTTCTGGCATGACTGAACCGTGATGGAGTTGGTGATGATGAAGAGCGGATTGATCGTGAATAACAGTGCCTATGGTCATGGTGTGTGTGCCACCGGTCATCATACTGGCAACGGTATGAACGACTGTGGTCGTCCCTGTAGCTGCATGAATAGGAGGGAGACCTTGGGGACCTAGATCTGTGATGAAAGCAGCACGGAGATGGCAATTGGTACTGGCTATGATAATGGTGTCGTGATGGGGAAACGCTGTATCTGGACTGCCGATAGCGAGGCGAAGTCGGTTGGTCCGGGGAGAAATCTGTCGACCCTGGGCTTATTGGTGGGCGACCGCTCATGGAAGATGGTGACACTTGCATCAAAGGTGACAGTGGACTTGGTGTTGAGATCTTGTGCAAGTATGTAGGAGAGCATCTGAGCAGTGCCGTGGGTTCCGGTGCCGCATGCGAGGGAACCACTGGTCAAGGCATCGGTGCCGACAACATGGTCTGTGTTGGTGCCACCGTTGCCTGTATTGGAGTGTCAGTAGGCTCCGTTGGCTCTCTCTGTGCCAACGTCGGTGCCGAGGAGCTGGGCACCGGGTGCAGCATTCTTGTTTCTCTCAGTGCCGGAGATGCCGCAGAAGGGCCAGGTGCCAGCGGTGTCGGGAGCTCACGTGCCGACTTTGGTGCCAAAAGAGGCTTCGGTGCCGTGTGCACTGTTGATCTCTGTGCCGATATACTTCGCACCGGCTTATCCTTCTGTAGTTTTCGAGTTGCCATTTTGTAGGACGTGGCCGGTTTATCTTTGGAGTTTGTGATCCCAGCAGGTAGAGCGCGAGATGGGGAATGGCTCCTGTGGGATGTTGATGCCACAGGGGAAGGCCACCAAGACAGGAACTGCGGACACTGGTTGTTCTGCTGCTTCTGTCTGCCGTTAGAGCACCTTATCGAATAACTACATTTTAAGGTGCATCACCCGGTCACAGAGCTCTTGCTGTCAGCTTGGAACAATGCTGACATTTTTGGGGAATATGAGATTCCCCAAGGTATTTAATACATGAAGAGTGCCCATGTGAGGCAGGCATCGAATCCCTGCAGGTCAGGCACTTTTTGAAGCCTAGTGAGCCGAGCATGGTTGAAGAATTTTTTTTTTAAACTACCAACTAACTAACTAAGGCTAATGAACTAAGTAAGGCTAATGACTAAACTAGGTAAAACTGTGAAACTATATACAACTCTCCTCTCTCTCAGTCATAACAGGATCGTCGCGAGAGGGAGCAATTTCTCTGTCTGTGCCCGAAGACGGTCAGAAGGAACTGGCAGGGCCATACCGCACAAGCAGAAACGGTGCGAAAAGCCGCAAGATGGTCGCTGCGCATGCGCAGTCCGGCAAACAACAGCTGAAACATCTCCGAACTGCGGCACCAGGACGAGCCCAACACCCACAGGGACACTACCCGAAGAAGAATTATACATTATGATGGCTGCACATATAAAGGCTAAGCATTCTAAATTCTGATTCCTAAACAACTTTTTCATAGTTTTCCAGCTCAAACCATGATTTTCTCCTTAAGATGGGATCAACTGAAAAAACAGGAGCTTTTTCAAGTACATCACAATAAGTGACTAAAAAGCAACTGAAGAATAAATGTAAATAGGACAAATGAAAATCATGTAAAAACTGCAGATTATTTAAAACTGAGAAATATTATAAATATATTCAGATTGCTTTTTTTACTCTAATTTTGCAAAACTAATTTATCAGCCTATTTAGAACCAATTTGGTTTCTCAAAATAAGTGGCTGCCTTGATAAATATTTGTTGAAGAGTTTTCAAGAAAAGTGATATTAAGACCCTTGACAAGGAGAAAAGGTGCTGCTGACAAAATAATATATTTGATACTTTCACCTGAAGGTCAGCATTACTACAATATCAAAAAACAATTTCCACTTATGTGTCAGAGTCATTCATCAGATATGTTTAAAACAATTATAGCCAAAAACAAACTTTAATTGTCCCTAGTAAGAGGTAGGTGCAAATGAGATACTCAAGAAACATTCTAGTGGGATCTACCAACACTTTAATCATGCACTGTAAACTGGAAAAACCATGTCAACAAACCTCAAAATATAAGTAATCCTTCCATGAAATTTGTATAAGCGACATGATCCTGAAAAAGACTTGAAAGTGCTTTGGGTAAGCAGAAGTCTATTGATCATGTACTTATAATTAACATTCAAATCTTATTTACTAGTGTTCCAGTATGATAAACTGCTACTGCCATTTTGTTCTTTCTCTGCCAGCACATGCTCATCTTAGCAGGAATCTGGTAATTAGCATACCTGATCACACTAGAGGCCAAGCCACAATCCAATATCTCATCTAGCGCACAACATCAAAATACATGAAATCCTACAATATACAGTTATGAAATAACTGGGCATGGAAAAATTAGTTTCTCTTAAATATTAAACATCCACTTCACCATACACACACACACACACAAACTGAAGAAAAATATTTCTATCAATAATCAACAGTATCTACAGACAGACACAGTATGAAAAATGACTTTTGAAAGGAGTTTCAATAAGGTTACTTACTTGCCATATTATGTTGACAATTTGTGTTTAAAAAGTTACAAAGCTTTAACTTTTTGAACAGTCAGAGTCATTAAATTATGACCTCTCCATAATTTCCCACAACTCTTAAAATTTAAAGCGATAAAAATAAAATGCTCAAAAATGAAGATATTTTGACAGATTATATCAACTAAATAAAATTCTGAGAAAACTCAGATAAAACCCATTCAGCCCACTCAGAGTAAGTTTCTCACTAGCCAATATACTTCAGTGACTGACTTAAACCTGCTTCATACCCACTTCACGTTTTTTAGCATTTACTGTAATGACTTACCCTATTATCTGACAGTGGGGAAAAGTGTTACATCTTTTACTGAACATCGCTACTTACATTCTCTTAAATGGCTCAAGAAGTAACAACAAACTTAAGCCAAAAGACTTATAATTCATTCTGTTAGTATATATTTTAATCATCAGTGTTAAAAAAAAAAAAACACAAAGCAACAGGCATTTCAAAAGGGAAGCTGCAAACCTATGGAAAAGTGAACATTTTCTGACACCTATCGCATGGCTAAAAATGTAAAATGACAGGTTGAGCTATCAAGTGGTTCAATTTACAGTTTGCAGCCAGATACACATACATCCCAGTATTTTTGGACTGCCCAACGGGAAAATCATTGAGTCAATCATGCTTACTTGGAACTAGACTAGCCCCTCAAAAAACTAAATGGAAAAAACCGCATACAAGTCTTGCAGAATCTCAATATATTATTCTCTTTCTCGCAAGAAACCCCAACCATCTGGGAGATCCCAAGCATCTGGGAGAACCTTTCATCACAAGGTTAATAGGTCCTGAAAGCCAAGGCATCCTCCTGATCCTGACCCAAGAAGAGATGCCTGTTTGTTTAAGCAGAGTTAGTAACTTTGCTCTCCCAAAACCAAGTTTCTCTCGATTAAAGTCCCTTATGGACAAGAATATGAGTTTTGCAACCTTTAGGAGGCCCAAAGTTACAAATTAAGGCAACCTTAGGAAACAAGCGCTTTCCCAAAGTTTAAAAACATTGAAAAGAAATTATCTTGCCGGAAAACTCCCTGGCTAATAGAAACAAAGGTGATAATTCTACTTAGTTGCTCTATAGCACATGGAGATTTGTAAATGAGTACTTGCTGCTAAGATTCCTCAAGAAATGTGTGTGCTTTGAAAGAAGCCAGAATTTGGCCTGGGAGTGCAAAAATACTGCCTTACAGAATTCTGATGTATGCATTTCAGATTCTTGTTTCATAAATGTTCTCAATCTTTGAAACTTAGTTTCCATAGATGCTAATAATATATTCTGATTCCAGAAAGTATTAAGTAAGAGTAAGGTAAATATTAAGAAAGAGTATATTAAAAGGAAAGAAACGGAGCCTTCAAGTAGCTTCAGGATTTCAAATCTTCGCCACAGTGACACCCAGAGAACTGTCACCTTGGGTAACACTCGTAATTCTTTTTGGAATCCAGTTATATTTATGGCTTTTGCAACATCGCCTGGCAATAAGTTCCACAAGTGCACTTGTGTGATATGAAGAAGTACTTCCTAATATTACTTTTAAACCTAATCCCTATTAATTTCACCAACAGCCATCTGGTTATTTTTATGAAAAGGTAAACAACAATTCCTCATTGTATAGACTTATAATCATATCCCACCCTTAGCTTTCACTATTCCAAGCTGAACAGTCCCAGTATTTTTATCTCTCCCCATAATAAGGAAGCTATTAACCCCTAATTATTATTGTTTCCCCTCTTTGTAACTTTTCCAATTCTAATTCCTTTTTTGGAGTTAAGGCAATCAGAACCACACGCAATACTTACCGTGTGTGCATACTACCATTTATGTACCAGACTATACTTACTGTCATTATATAATAACTATCCTTTTCGTAATGGTTGCTAACATTGTTAACTTTGGCTACTACTGCACACTGAGCAGCTTTTTTTTTAAATGAGCTATCCACAGTTAGCCCCGAGATTTTTTTTTTAAAGGTAACAGTCAATGTAGTCCACCTCATTTTTTATGTAGAATAGGGATTATCTTTTCCAGTGTGCTTACTTTCCTTTTAACAACACTTAATTCTATCTCCCATTTTGTTGACTACTCACCCAGCTTGTGAGATCCCTTTGAGAGTCTTCACAGTATGCTTCAGACTTAACCATCCCTATTCTCTGGCTTTCATTTGATCTGGAATATTATTGCTCAGTTCTATTATGGATCAAGAGAAAGGGAAGCACTCCTTTACTGTAAGGCTTTAGCTACTACTACAAATATTTATATTTAGCCTTTGTATCCTGCCTTTTAACCAAGGATCTTGAGTACTTAAAATTAAATTTCATGGTTTTTTTTAAATAAACCATCAGTAGCAAACAAATTAACAGCAGAAAACCCCTACCCTCTGGATTAATAAAAAATTTTAAATTTCAAGATGCTTCATTAGCAAAGCAAGTAAGATGTTTACTGAACAAGTGATGCTACAATATACAGTAATAAAAATGAATTTGAAGAGGCATTAGCAAAATAATACTTCTTCCATGTTCCATAACAAGAACAAAAACAATTTTATTATCTTAGGTAAAATAAGTTTCATTACCACTAATAAAAAAAAATCATTCCAGGGAGCAGAGGAAAAAAACTGACTCATTTAGAATAAAAATTAAGGTACTGCTGTGAATATATCAGATCTAACTCAAAATGTTCATTACTGTGTCCTGTATTTCACAGGGAAGAATATAGTAAGGTACCACATCTACACTATATGAATAATAAAAAGTCAGAATAAAAATGTAATAAACAAGTTAACTTATTAAAATCCTGTGATTTACCTGCAAAAAAAGTTTACAAAATTAAAGCATAAAATTTAGAGTCAGATGTGTATTTTTTCCTTGTGATTCACCTCTGTAACTAATACTCTAAAACATTTGTTTTAAAAAAGTATTGTATATTAAGTCAATTATTTCTCTTGTTCCCATTGAAAGAAAGCAACCTTATACAAAAATAGTCGTCACTCTGAAGTGCTCTAAAATCCGCTGATGCCAAGAAATAAGGTACAGAAACTGGAAAGGAGTATATGTAGAGCTCTGTACACATATAAATGTCTGCCTGATAATACAGATAAACCACTGATGTGCAGGGCCCCATTCTCAAGTGACATTGCGGACAACGTATACGAGTGGTTTTTCCTCACTCTTGGGAGCCGGTGACCCATGCCAGCAGGTCCTCACAGCCATGCAACTGTATCATCTGCAACCCAAGTTTCAGCTGCAATATCTCCCGTCTGGGATTGTACCACCCCACTGGGGGCAGAGCTGGGAACAGTACAGCCACACTGCCAGGAGGAGCTGCTTGCATAGGACACTAACTCTGAAGAGTGAGGAAATCACGTTCCTCTCCATTGGCCACAGTGCCTCTTGGGAGTAAAGCCCTGTACATCAATGGATACTGATGTTGATCTGAGGATATCCGCATCCATGGGTAGACATTTGTACCCACGCAGAGCTCTAAGCGTGTGGTGCTTATCCAAATGGTGCAAGGACTTAAATATTCTTATTTGGCTATGCAGGTTTAAAAAAACAAAAAAAACAAAAAAAACCACAACACTGGCGCATATAATAATGAGTTCTTGCTTTAGTTAAGGAAACCTTAAGTACACAAGGCTCTTTAGGAACATTAGTGTCAAGTGACTCAGCAATACCAATGAGGAACACGGGCAACACAGAAATGCATTGATCATCGTGAGACTTGGTTGCTGTGGGCAACATTTGAAGCAGATAAAGCAACAGACTCCCTGATATTTTAAGGTTTCCCTTGTGTAGTCACAAAAGTATTAACACGGTGATTCAAATAGCATGGGACTTTCAATTATTGAACCCCTTTCATTTCAACCCACACACTTTCTCACCCAGATTCAGACCAGGAGTGAAGTGTTACAGAAACTTCAATAAATTATTTGGGAAGTTTCAGTTCCAAGCATCAGCAACCCATTTCTGACTACAAAGACAAACTGCTGTACATTTTTGTGAAATTAATTCAAAAATGGCTTTAGTATTTCAGATTGTTCGAGCAGTATCCTCAATGAAAAATGATCCATATATTAGTTAACACTGTATTACCTTAACATGTCATGTCCACATCTATTAATTTTTCATTTGTATAGTTCAACATTTAAACAGGAATTCATGCATTAATAAGTTTCACTGTAGGTTGGGGGTTGAGACACAAGCAGCACTAAACGCTACAAAAGGAAAATAGTTCTTTTTTTGTAGTTTTCTTTGGCTTCTTCTGGGAAGAGTGTCCATTATTCCCTAACACATCTTTTCTCAACTCAAGCAAACAGCAGAGTTCCTCTCACTAAAAGAGAAGCAGTTAGCTGGAGAAAGTACATTTTACTTTGTACTCTTCAGTACGTTGTATTTCTCTTAATCCAATTTTCCTCGGTGGGGCATTGTCTGGGAGTCATTTTACCAAAACATGCTTGCCAAAACATTGTATTCTATAAATGATCTTCTATCATGGTAAGAAAGGTTACTCACCTCCTCCTAACAGTTATTCTTCGAGGTGTGCTGTTCATGTCTATTCTAATCAAGTCTGTGTGCATGTGGGTACACAGCAGCTGGAAGATTTTTCCCCTAGCGGTATCCATCAGGCTGGTCCAGGCTCCCCCGTGAAGTGGAGTCTTCATAGCCTCAATATAAGGCTGTGCCTACCCACCACCAACTCAGTTCCTTCTTGCTGGCAACGCCAAAAGAGGGGAAAGTGGGAGGATATTGTAACAGACCTTAACACCACATCTCTAAGAACAGTTACATGAAGGTGACTACCCTTTTTTATTCGAGTGTTAGTTCACATCAGTTCCAAGCAGGTGACCCCCAAGCCTAAGTCTCAGTGGCAGGGTCAGAGTTCAGATATCCACTGATAGGAACACCAAAGGCAGCAGTGCTCTACCAAAGGCAGCAGTGTCTTTGGCCTGTTGGGAATTGCATAATGTGCAATTCAAGTGTGTGTCTGAAGGACCACAGCACCTCTCTACATTTTTTCTGGATAGGAACTTGTGCCAGAAATGCTGCTGAAGACACATGTGCCCTCATGGCATGTACTGTGAGTAAAGGAGCAGGCACCTCTGCCAGGTTATAGCACTCGCAGATGCAGGACACGGATCTATGACAAAATTTGTTCAGAGAAGACTTGCATTCTGTCTGCGGCAGCCAAAAACATTTGAATGGACTTTCGGAATGATTTTGTTCTTCCATTGTAAAAGCCTAGTGCTTTGCAAATGTCCAGCAGTTAGCAGAGGTTTAACTTGTTGCTTGCATATGACTTAGGGTAAAACACTGGGAGGAAGATGTCCTGGTTGATGTGAAATCAGGCAAACGAATTCTGTCCTTATAGAACACGGTATAAGGAAGCTCTGCTATTAGGGCCTTGAGCTCAGACAATCTCCTGGCTGAGGTTATTGCTACTACAATCACCACCTTATAAGAGAAGCAGAGCAGGGAGAAAGTTATCATCAGTTCAATGGTCTGGAACCCCATTAGTCTGGAAAGAACCAGATTTAAGTCTTAGGCGGGGCCTGCCTGTTGGATACGCAGGTATAGCCTGTCAAGTCCTGTCAGGAAATACCAGACCACATGATTGGGAAAGACTGATGAGCCCTCAGATGAAAGACTGAAAAGGTGGATAAGTGGACCCTTATGGATGACATGGACAGCCTTCCTGCTTAAGACAGAAAAGGTAGTCCAGTAAAAGTTGAACACACACAAGCATCATATACAACTGAAAGTGTTATGCCAACCAAACTGAAAATCTCTTCCACTTGACCAGAAAGGTGGCCCTGATGGAGTTTCCTTCCTTCCTACTTGTCTGACTGTACCCCCAGCAGGAGAGCTCCATGAGGTTCAATCATGAAGCTTCCATGCCATGAGGAGCAGCAACTCACAACTGGAATGCTGGAGAAAACTGTAATTCTCAATTATCAGGTTTGGGAGGAGCCACAAGGTGATAGGGGCTTCCACAGACATTTTCAGGAAAAATGTGTATCACTGTTGGTTGGGCCAAGCTGGAGCTATCAATATCACCAAAGCTTATTCCCTCTGTATCTTGAGAAGTATCTTGTGAACGAGAGGCAAGGGTGAAAATAAGTACAGTAGACAGTGACTTCCTAAGGAAGGAGGAAAGCATCCATGATGGAACCTGAGCTGTGATTCAGGAAGAAGCAGAACAACTGGAACTTTCTGTTACAACGTGTGGCCAACACGTCTATCTTGGGAAAGCTTCCCCATTGGAAGATGGAGTTTACGGCATCCAGACATAGGAACCACTTGTTGAAAAAAAATCAGCATGGTGCTGTCTGTCATAACTGATACACACCTAGGTGTCGCTCAATGGAGAACTCAGACCAAACAAAAGGTCTATTCACCACAAACCTTCTCTGGAATAATGTAATCGGTATGTGAAAATAAGCATCCTTCAAATCAAGGGTAGCATATCAGTACCCTGGATTCAAGGATGATGATGATGGAGGCAAAAGAGATTATGAAAAACTTCAATAGCTTCATGAACCTGTTGACCTTATGTCTAGGATGGACCTAAGCACCTTTGGCTTTCAGTATTAAAAAATACTGAGATTAGAAGTCTTTGCCCTTCACATCCTGAACAACTTCTTCCACTGCACCCAGGAAAAAAGAGAATGCACTTCCTGTACGAGGAGCTGCTTATAAGCAGATTACCTGAAGACAGACAGAGAAAAGGGATGAAGGCTGAATATTTGAGGAACAAACCCTATTTCCTATGCGGTGCACTCAGAAGTCCAATAGGATACAGAATTAGGCAGTGTGCAAAGAGGATCGTCAGGACAAGGTGGTTAGGCCAGGTGGGTCCAGTCTTTGTACCAAAGTCACATCCTCACACACACTTTCAAAAGGCCTACTTTTCGTCAGATGAAGGCTTAGACTAGCCAGATCGCTGACCTAACAATGGGTATGGCCTCTTCCTGCCACGCATTCCTCCTTCATGAACTGTCCTGTGTAACAGTGATTGGTAGAACCTTGGAGGAGGTTGAGGCTTAAATGCTTCTGCCGCATGGAGGGTGTGTGGAAGCCCAATGATTTAAAGGTGGCTCTAAAGTCTCATATCCATCTTTTTTGAGTAAACAGCTGAACCCTTCAAGGCAAGATCCTGGATGTTCAGCTAGACTTAATAAAGCAGATCAGAGACCAGCAGCCAGGAGCCCTTTCTCACAGTGGTGCCCATACCCATAGCTCATGCAGTCACATCTGCTCTGTCCAGAACAATCTACAGAGAAGATCTGACGATCCACCTGTCCACCTCCATCAGGTTGAAAATTCTGGATGGGAATTCTGCAGGAGCAGCACCACCAACTCTGCCAACTTGACTATTGCAATGCAATGGTAAAGCAGTATCTGCTCACAATGGACTGCTGGTTTGCAATGCAAACTGGCAAGCCAGCAGTTGAGTAGACCTTATACAGGAAAGGTCAAATCTATTTTCCTCCTGGTGCTTCGATAGCCCCTGGTGCTCATGTTCATTAGCCTCATACACCACTAGAGAATCTAGAGAGGAGTGCAGCCTTCATTAGAAGAATCTTCAGATGTTGGCCTCTCTCTCTCACAATGTTCTGGAACAGAACCCCTTAGAAATCCTATACCAATCTTTTTGGTGACTTTTCCCTAAACACTTCAAAACACGAACTGTGGGGTTTACTTTTTGGCACACCTTAACCACAAAGGTTTTGAAACATGGATACAGTGTCATGCCCTGGTGCCAGAAGAGCAACGAAGAGAGAAACCTCACACACAAAAAAGGGTAAGACCAAACTAATTAACCTAAACTAAATACTAAACTACTTGTAAGAAATATGTGCACGTACTGCCAAAGTGACTGTCAAGACAAGAGCCATGGATGTTCCAGCTAGCCATCACTGTCATTATGAAGAAACTGAGGGGAGATCAGATCGGCAAGGCCCTATATTTAGCACCACGAAGACACCGTTGCAGGGGGGCCTGGACAAACCCAACGGTAGTCTTCCAGCTACCATGCATATGCATGCACACACAGTGATTAGAATTTTGACAACAAGCATTCAAAGAAAAATTGGCTTATCTGACTACCTTCTAGTAGTGAAACTGTGCAATGTGACTAATATTAGCCATTTGTTAATAATATCTTGTGAAGCTCAGTATTGAATTAATAGTTCTTACCATCAAAAAGTCTATACTTATCTGAATGTGCATCATTCTATTGCTCCTGGGAGGCCACCTGGTGTTGAAAACAAGGTATAAAGCAGATTGTATTTTGCTGCCAAAAACGTTTTCCTTTTATGTTTCTATTAGCAATCTCTGATTTAATCATTTGAGTCAATGGAAAAATGGCTTTTTCCCCCATTTTAACATACACTGTTCTGAAAGATGCACATTTCTTCTTTGTGTCTCTGGGTTAGACATATATATTTAATAGTCAAGATTTTTCCCCCTTTCCACTTTCATCTCCCCTCTTTTTCTCCTATTGATTTGTACCTCTGGATGCCTTACTCAATTTATCTGAAGGAGTGGGTGGTACTCACACAAGCTCATGATACTATCTAAATTTTTGTTAGTCTCTAAGGTGCTGCAGGACCATTAGTTGTTCTTTAAGTTTTATACTAAGGGTACGTCTAGACTACATGCCTCTGTCGCCAGAGGCATGTAGATTAGGCTACCCGGCATAGGAATTTAAATTTAAATGGCTGCTGCGCTGTGCCGATCAGCTGTTTGTCGGCACAGCGCGGTAGTCTGGACGCACGGGGGTCCACATCAAAGGCATTTTTCGACCTCCCAAGTATGCCTCCTGGGTTTACCTGGGAGGTCGACAAATGCCTTTGATGTCGACCGCGGAGCATCCAGACTACAGTGCAGTGCCGACAAACAGCTGATCGGCACAGTGCAGCAGCCATTTAAATTTAAATGAAGCGGCGATTATTTAAATCGCCGCTTCATTTTCCTATGCCGGACAATATAGTCCAAAATAGCACATCTAGCTCTCCGTAGACAAGGGTTGCTGCCGGCTAAGCAGGCAGCCCAGCTCGCACCAGGACCAAACGCTGTTGCAGCTCTGCAGTTTAAAATGCAGTAAGAGTCGGGGGGCAGGCTGCCAGACTCCTACTGCCTTTTAAAATTGCAGAGATACAGCAGGATTTGCTCCCTACGCAAGACAGGACTGAGCCAACTGCCTTCCCCTACCGACTAATCGAGTAGTTGATTAAAAAAAAAAAATCTACCTACTTCATTAGTAAAAAAACCTCATTTTAACATCCCTAGCCTGAACCATTTCCACCCAAGTGCCCCTCATGTCTTTACAAATATTCAGTGATAGCTCAATGAAACTCAGCAGTTTTGACAGAAAGAGAAATACAAGTACCTCAAGACTTGCAAAGTTTTTCATGCTTCATTTATGCAATACTTTGAAAATGCTGAAGATTACTGAAATAAAAGTTAGCCACAACAATAAATACATTTTCTATAGTGGCACCACACACACACACACACAATCAGGGTAAGTTTAAAAATTGATTTTTTTTATTTAAATTAAATCAAAATCTAAATTGAATGTTCTTTTTTTTTTAAAAAAAATCAACTATTACATTTCTCATTTAAATATGTTATAATTAAATCCTATCACAAACATACTACACATCACGAACATTTACATTCTAAAAAAAGAATTAATGGCTACAGTCCATCCAGCCTAACTACCAGCTCTTGCTTCTTCAAAATTCTGGGTTTTCAATTCCTGTTCCTCAGCAGACTAAAAAGTAACATGCACAAAGAAAGGCACAAGATGGAAAGGATTGTTTTTGTTCTGTGCTTATATGGTGGTGGCCTTTGGCCAACCATGGCAGAGGAGTTAATTAAGATGTTGTTTTAAGACAGAGACAATATATAGGAAAGGATGGCAGCATAGAAAGCAACACTGGAGTGAACTGGAAAGAAAAAGGGAAGACATTATTAAACACACACACAGAGCTTTCTATATCCCCCCCCCACGTTTGTCACTGAAAAAGCGTCATGGCTTCTGGGCATGAGACACCCCCCTAACTGGAAATACTTTGAAGCAATTTGGTCTCTTGGTTTAAAAAAAGGAAAATGTGTCAAGCATAAGTGATACAAGAAGATGAGGCCTAATTACACGAATGAAACATCATAAGGAAAAAAGGCTTATGGAAGAAAATTATGTGGATAAAGATGATCCACTCAGCCATATCCACAACTGGTTAGTGATTTAGGTCAGGTCTATACTACACCCAGGTGGTCAGCTTAAGGTACTCAACTCCAGCTGTTACCTCAGTTTGAATGTTTATTGGTTGTGTGTGTGGTTGTGTGTCCGAAACAGCAAGGCTAGTTCGGATTAAGAGCTAATCAAATTGGACTAAGACTGTTGGTTCGAACTGTCTATACTTAGTTTGAACTAAGGAATTTTGCCAGTTGGAAGTTTCCCACGTTTTGAGAGTTGCACATGGTACTAGTGCTGAGCACCCCATTCTAATCCTTTGCACACGATACAAAATGCTATGCACCCAGCTCAAAATAGCTGCACACGGTTCAAAATGTTCTGCACCCCACCCGCAAAAGAGTGCACTCAGCCCCATTGGAATCTTCCTACCAGAGAGTGCTTAAATACTCCGGTTAAACACCAGTTCGGGTTCCCGGTTCTTTTTGGGTTCCTGATTGTGTTTAGGTTCTGTGGAATGTCTCTTGTAATAGCATGGATGGTAGAGTGAGCGAAACAGTGCAAGAGTTTGAGTACAGACAGTATAGCATTTGTGTGAGTGGAGGGTTCTATTTTGGGGTTTTTATTGCCTATGGAGTACTCCTGGGTGAAAACCTTTTTGGGATCCCATTGGATTATTTCCAGAGAGCGGAAGGCCTTCGAACCATAGTCCACGTTCCGTCCATCACCTGACCAGAGGTCCTGATCCTGAACTGACATCGAGGGATCTCCTCACTGTTCCTCTGTCACGGATTCCAACTAGCCAAGGCATAGAGGTCATGACCATCTCAGCTGTTCTGTGCCACGTGAATGTAACATATAGTCCTATTTTTTAGGTGTCTTTACTATCTACTTGGTCTTCGGGGATAGGGAAGATTATAGAGTTATTATTACATGCTGTTCTGTATTTTAAGTTTATAATATATGGTTTGGCCCTAAATTGAGACTCGGAATTTTATTTGGTAAATCATGCGCCAGTGATAGATACGGCCATGAGCAGTTGGCCTCAGGCGATCCCTTCTTCTGGGACTTGGGATATTTGTCATCTTCGCTACAAGTCAGGGCGTGTCCAATTAGGTTTTAAATTAATCGTTACTGCGTCCCAGGGTAACACAGCTACATAAATAAATGTAGCTGGAGCCAACATACCAGAAGACAAGCTTGGCACAGTCTTCCCACTGGGAGGTCAATGGGAGCAAATGCTCCCGTAAGCTTTCCGTATTCCTCACAACTGTGAGGAGTACCAGCACTGACCAGGGATACCCTCAGCATTCAATTTAGCAGGTCCTTACTAGATCCACTCAATCTAACACCAGAAGATCCATCTCCAGCACTTAAGTATAGGCATGGCCTTAAATAATTAAAAAAATAAACAGAAAAAAAATCTTGTGGAATGTTGAAGAACAGATTTATTTGGACAAACTTTCAGGGATTAAAAACCTCTTTTGTTGTTCAAGACTCTCTCTTAGCATAAGTGTGATTTGACAAGTCAATTCTCAAGCTGTTTGCTATGTTGGATGTTGCTAGAAAAAAAATATTTAGCTTAGCTAATCCTCATTAAACAAGCCATAAATTAACTAGGTTTAGAATCTATCACCCAAGCATTCAATACAGAAAGCTGCAGTAAAAGAAATCTAGTGTTGCCAGTTGCCACTGAGTGTTTTTTTTTATTTTATATTCCACAATGTGCATCCCTTATTTTGGAACATTATGGCCACAGACCATAATGATGATGCCGTAAGTCTATTCCCTATTTTTCTTCAGCGTAACTCAGCTTTTCCAAAGGAACCCTAATCTACACTTGTTTTCTCAAAAAAACAGACATGTCAGTGAGTTCCAAGAGGTTTGCTCCAATATTAAGTACAGTCAGTTTTAACTTTTTAGTTAACATGATTTAAATCTATGATTTTTTTTCATTTAAAATCAATTATTGAAATCAATCTACACTCAATAAAATAATGTGTAAACACCCAGGACATAATCTTACAAGATTTCTAATTGACTATCATATCCAACATGAAATTCTAAGAATACTTGTAGATACCTTCAAAGTATTTATACAAACTGGAATTTAATCAGAACACATTGGATTAGAATCACTGCTTGGACAGAGCTAATTCTTTCAACATGCCAACTTCAATTTTTGAAAATAAACCTCCAAAAGCATACAAATCTTCAATACAAAAAAGTGAACAGGAAAGCCTACTGATTCAGCTAGAAAAGAGGTTACTAGTACAGAATGAGGCCCTGAAATGCTGAGCAAAGCAGTGACTTCCAGATACAGTATTAGGGATGCAATAGTGTTGTTGGTTAAATCATTAACCAATAAAAGAAAGCTTATCAGTTAATGCTACCAACTACAGAAGGGGTGGGCAAGGGGAGCCTAGCCGGCCACATCCAGCTCGCCTAGCCACTGGATCTGACCATGGCTGTCTCGCTGAGACCCTTAAGCACAATGTGGCTACTCTATGCTCTGCATGCTGAGGAGCAAGAAAGGAGGCTTTGTGCTCTGTCCTGCCTCCCAGCAAAATCTCTCAGCTCTCATTGGCCAGTTTACAGCCAGTAAAAGCTGAGGAATTTTGCTGGAGGCAGAGGCAGCAATAAAGCCTCCTCCCATCTTTCCCCCCACCCTGCATGGCACAGAGCCACATAGAGCAGCTTGCAGCTGCAGCTTAGGTTCTTGCAGGGCTGCTGACGGAGCCACCTAGGTAAGTGCCTCTCAGCCAGAGCCTGCCTCTGGCACCCACCCCCTCTTTGCCTTAGACTTAAACACTGTACCCCTCCTTCCCAGGTCACAACTCCATACCGAACACTGCACCCCTCTTCCACACACACCCAGGCCAGAATCCTTTCCTGCATACCCTTTCCCTAACCCCGCACCCCACTCTGCTGCTCCAGGTCACCAACCAAACCCTCTGCACCCCCTTCTTCCAGATCACAACTCCCTCCCAGGCCCTGCAGCCTCTCCTAGAGCCCCTCCCTCAGGCCAAAATCCTTTCCTGCATCCATACCTCCATCTAGACCCTGCACTCCAAGCCACTGATCTCAATACCCTCCCTCACCAACTCCTTCTCAGACTCCACACCACCTCCTGCACCCCAGACCCCTACCCCTACCCCAAGCTCCCTTCTGAACCCAACCTTTGTCTCAGACCCCACACCTCCTCGGTAGAAATGCAGCCCTCGACCACTTGCCAAAAATCTTGA
>CM057845.1:252864319-252882055 GCA_030068395.1 Apalone spinifera | reverse complement strand
CCCATTAAAAATTATTGCTCACCCCTGGACTGCATGCATCCCCTCTACTCCCCACGGCTCTGCCAGTAAGTTTTTTTAGAGGGCTGGCCAGCAGCCTGGCTCAGTCCGGCTTGCACAGGGTCCCAGAAGCTACCCCCGCAGCAGCTCTACATTAAGAGTAAATTAGGAGCCAGAAAGCAAGCAGTCCAGCTCAGCCCCAGCTCACGCTGTGTCCGGGGAACAACCTCCCACTGCACCTCTGCAATAATACTTTCCTTGCAAAGCTGCAGCCAAGGTAGCTCCCTGGGAATGGCGCGAGCCAGGACTGAACTGGGCTGCCTGCCTGCCAGCTCCTAAAATACTCTCAATGCAAAGCTACTGTGGGAGGGGAGGGGTAGTTGCCAGACACAGCACAAGCCAGGACTGAGTGCTTGCAGTTGATGGGTATGCTTGTGTTCATTTTAAACAAAATGTGATTTAAAAGATATGTATGCATAAAGAAGCATGCAGTGGCTCACCACCCTAGGAACAGTCTAGAAAAGGCCAAGGGAGGGGGAAGGGAGGTGAGCTCAACATGTGGAGTGGAGAAGTACAAGCATGTGACGAACAAATCCATATATGGAAAGTTTAAATCTGATTGGTTTAGAAGTTATGTAATATGTAACTTGTTTTGTAACCTGCTATGTAACTGCCATGTGCTATAAAATAGCAAGGGGAGGGGCTCCTTGCTCGAGGGGTTCTCACTGATTTTTATACTAGGAGCCCTCCCTTTGTGCACACTGAATAAAGTCTTGTCGAATTGAATTGAAGTATCGAAGACTCTAGATTGTGCCCATCATCTGACTCATTTGTTTGGGAAACACAAAATCCCAACACAGTACTAACCCTTATCAAGTAATAGTGTAGTTGACAAAACTTTTATTGACTACACAATTAATAAAAGTACATGCTCCTTAACATCCCTACCAGATATAGAAAGCTCAGATCTACTGCTCTATACTTAATATGCAGGCTGCTGAAAATCTCTCTAGTAGAAGCTAAATTGGACAAAAATTACAATGTAGCCATAGTCTGACACTACTTCCTGATATCATTGCTGAACAAATACAATATTTCTATAATCATTTCTCATCTTCTACAAGGTTTATTATCTTTAAAGTTTATTATATAAAAACAAAAAGTGGAGAAAATGCTTGTCAGATGTTCTCAACCTTCAGAATATTTTCATCTTTGCATAATAATTTTCCTTAATTTTCTTCCTTAGATCTCCAAAAATATAAGAGCTGAAATGATTTGGATATCACCAATGCTAAGCAAACAGAGCAAAAACCTGAAGAGAAAATATTGAAGACCTACAGATAGCAAAATCTTGCATGGGTATTGGTATTCTCCCTGACCAACAACAAAAATACAGAATAGCGAATCATGATTTGAGCAGCAGAAAAAGTTTTCATAACACCTTAATTTGATAAACCAAAGTACCACTTAATCAGGATGTATAGGTGCAGTACACAACTAAGTGGAAGATGAACATGAAAAAAATAAATTATACTAAACAATTCTTGAAATATGTTCACAAATTAGCATGTAAATATCTTTGGAAGAAACTTAAGGATCTATAATGGATGCTGTAAATTAACATGCTCATTAGTTGTACTTAAAGGTAAATAGAAAAATGTTAGTGTAGAACATTAAGGTTGAAAAATCAGCACATAGAAATTAGAAAATGACAGAATTTAGTTTAACCATGACACTTTCATTTGGACTTCTGTGCATATGTATAATATGGTCTAGTTAAATAATCACATACCATTTCACACAAGATTCTGGCCTTTGGTGCACAGAATGAAAGATGCTCAATAAATGTTCAATATCATTTTTCTCTCTCATCCTTCAGTGTCTGTTCTCATGCTGTATTTAGTGCACACCTTCTACACTGAACACACAATTTATTATTTTCTCCTGAGATAATCTGTGATCTATGTTTCTCTAATCCTGGAGTGCTTCACAAACATAATGAAACAACTCCTTAGTGTACATTAACTATGATTCTTTGAGATGTGCTTTCTTCTAAGATTGCACTCTTGAGGCATATGTACCTTATGCCACTAGCACAAACGATAGGCAGCCACCGTATCACAACTAGTGTAACAACAATCGGAAACTCCAGATTTCGTATAGAAACTGTTATTGATAGGACACAGATAAAATGTGGGTAGTTAGGATGGAAGCAACTAAAGCACATGGACACAGAGGTGCGCTAGATTAAATAAACCTCCACTTGTTCACCTTAACCTGCATTCATTGTCACCATCTAATGAAAGAGTGTAGCAGCATCAAAACTCTGAGTTCTCTGAAGTGCAGCTTCTGGCAATGTCAGTGATGGAAATACCTGGAGCCACCCAGAGCCCTAGGTTTTGCAGACACAAACTGAGCTCACTGGTGAATACAAGGGAAGGAAGTTTGCGAGCTGTACAGAGACCTGGTCATGCAGGACAACAGCAACAAGTAAAAATTATTTTACTTTTTGGTAGAACAAAACAGAGAGGTTTATATCCCTCTGAAGTTCATCACTGCCTCAAGTCCCAGAGCAGTGCTTAGAGCTCTGGGACTTACTGCTCCCCAAAGCAGAATGAAACTATGGAGCAACAGTTTTTCCACTACAGACACAGCTGAAGAGGTGAAGAGCTAAATGTCTATGTTATTGCCTTACACACATTAGCTGCTACCTGCAATTCCGGGAAACTGCAGACTCCCTAATTTGAGACAGGATAGCCTGTAAGAGCCCCTGTTTCAGAAACACACTTTCACACTCTAAGAAAAAGTATTGCCTTGTACAGAAGCATGTTTCACAAAATTAGCCAGGTGTAGTCACAGGCAGTCCTCATTGCTTCAGAGTAATTAAATAGCCCAGTATTGCATGAGACTGGAATTGGGATTCTTACTGGCAAATGCTGATGCTGCAGCATAGAGATTTACAAAGCCAAATGGAAGGAGTTTCTTATTTATTTTTTTGTTTTGGTCTGGTCAAGCATTTTCTGCTGTCAATCATGAGGTCTTTGTAGTGGAACACCTTTTTTTTTCCCACCCACTCCCCCTATCCCAGATAAATGAGGAAGTCTGCCTCTTGGTTTAACAGTCCCTCACAACAGGAGGGAGGAACCAAAACAGCTTGAAATTAGATGGGATACCCCTTGCTCATTGACTACCTTGAAGACCCACCAGTCCGAACTTAGGCCAGACAATGTTTCCTAGAAACAGAACATGTGGTTGCCAAAAGAAGAGAGAGTTAAAGGAAACAAATATTCATACCTTTTAGCAAACAACTGCTATGTCCTGTCTGCTCTTTTCCAAGGCACTGTGACAGAGGCTTGTGTATTCCAGATCAATTTAACTGGTTCAAATAGTCCCATCATTATTGACCATGGCTAGTTATACAACTGAGTAAGGGTTCAGGACATCAAGAAGCTGATGTATTTTTTCCTGAATGACCTCCAAGGGATAACCAACATCTCCATTATTCTTCTCAAGTTCTGTAAGACCTGTAGATGCCCAGTGCTAGCACAGAGTTGTTAACCACCAGAACCAAAGACTCCAGTGAACTGTAAAGTGGTGAGTGCTGTGGATCTCAGTACAGGTGGACATGACATCCTGATGCCTGGAGCTGGAAGAGAGCTGAGTTGCTCAGTTCTTGGTACTGGAGACAATGCAGCCTGTGGGCCTAAAAAGAGACTAATTGCGAGGACATGGATTTCAGAATGGGTGCTGACTTGCATTTCAGGACTGTAAGACTTTAGGAGGCATGAGTCTTAAAGAGCTTTCTCAATCCAACATGAGAACTGACTAAATGAGACTGGCTAATATCTGAAACATCTATAAGAGTTTTCTTATATCTGATAAAACTTGTCTAGATCTTTCCAAGAGGAAGAGCTTCAACTTTACCTACCTTGCTCTCTGGATCCTCTTGGAGAAAGACTCACCGGTCACACAGCGTGACAGGTCAGGACTCTCAACAAGTCACAAAAAATATGTTGTTTCACAGCTGTTTACTGGACAACAGAGGAATTCGGAGATTTGGAATGCTATGTTACACTGCAAGTTCTAGAAGTAAGCGTACTTCAGTGGTTTTAACCCATCTACCATTGTCTGCCTACTGAAGACCTCTCCAAGTCTGTCTGTTAACTCCAAATCCCATAGATTGTCCATTCCCTTGTATTCAAGTAATTATGACCTTTTTAAAAAAATGAGCAAAACAGTATAAATTTTGCTAAACTCATTCTTTGAAATGGCTAAGCCATTTTTGCTGAAACATTTAAAAAAAATCTGCTTAAGACCAACACCATGCCAAACTTTTGCTAATGGAAGTAAAAAGTCTCTACTTTGAGTTACAAGGAGCTAAAAACATGGTCTTGAAATAGGAAAGGGATAGCAAGCCTTAACTACATGTCAGTGTCCCTCTAATCTTTTCCACCCATGTGTAGAATAAATTTTTATGTGCACCGAGGCATGTGTGACTATGCACCACCAGTAGAAACAAAAAACCTAGCGGGCACTCTGTTAATCAGCTGGGAGGTATCTGAATCGCTCCTGATTGGCCACACAAGCATACAACTTACAGGGAACACTGCTATGAATTCCACCTATAATTTAAATGTTTTGTTTATTCATTAAAACAAAACCTCAATTTGCAATTGTCTGGTTGTTACCACTCAATAGCACAAGATCATGAGCCTTTAATTCCATTGCTTAAAAAGTGTAGTAATACTGTACACTGTTTGCATTAGTAAAAGGAATGATTTGAGAGGCATAGGAATTTGACACCTGTAAAGATTACTAGAGCCATCAACATGGATTTTACATTAACTTAAACATGTATTGGCATTAGTTTGCATCTATCAAACTAGTTAGTTTTGGGGTCTGCAATTTTAAGATCCTCTGAAAATTAAAATAGCTAAAAACATAAATGCAAAAACATAAAAGCTTGATTTTTTTATTGCACTTGTTTAGTTCACAACACGCATTTCTCTAGAATTAGACATTTTAATAATGTTCCCTCCATCACTACTTTCTGTGAAATTGATCTGTTATTCATCAGCTTGTCAAAAACAAAGTATATAGTTTGCAACCATAAAAAGTTAGAAGTATTATTCACTATACATGTTGACAACCCAGTTTTCTAATAAATAGTCAACCTCAGTCCTATGAAGCTCAAGAGGGAATGACTTTAGACTATATTTGATTTCACAGAGATAAGTGAAACCAATTTTACAGTTTTAGAACCATTCATGTCAAGTTGAAAGTTATAGAGCTTTGATCTGTAGGTACAGTAATAAGTCTTGAAAACGTATTTCTGTATATTTATTGCTACACTGTATTGATGCCAGTCTGCTTCAATGTTATGCAAAGTTAACCTGAAAACAAGATTAACGATGTGATGTCGTATAGCTTTGACATAAAATGCATTAGGCTTATAGAAGACGGTAGACTGCCTTAGAGTTTCTCCTACAAATAATTACTCTTTTTCCCCACTTCTCACTGCATGTCTCTGAAGTCTGACCTCTTTTTTTCCCCCAAGCTAAAATGCTCCTACAGGTTCAATCTCTCTAGTTCGGGACACTCTGGTCCAGCAACATCCATGGTCCAGTAAGACCACAGATGTTACTTGAACAGAGAGCCCCTGGACCAATGATCCCCAGGAGCTGTCCAAAGAATGAGTCTGGCAGCTCCAGGGGCTAGCTCAACAGCACAGCCTGGCAGCCGCCAAGGACCAGAAGCACAGCTGGAAGCACAGCTTGGCAGTTGCTGGGCTTTGGAAGCCAGGAACACAGCCTGGCTGCTGTGGGAACGAGAGCACAACCCATCTGGCAACCCCAGGAAACTGGAAGCAGGGCTGGCTTGCAGACGGCACCTCTGGGAGACCTCTGACCTCCTCTGGCCTGACAAACTCCCTTGTCCAGGACCTGTCAGGTCCCACGGTTGTTGTATAATGCTGTGATAATCTCCCACGTTTATTACTACATTAATTTCCCTCTCTGGCTGCACCAGTTTCCATACTCCGATCAACTGAAGCAAAAACAGTATTTCTTTCAGTTGTTGCTCAGTTCACATTATTCCTTGCTTCCAATACCTTCACTAAATTGCTCTTGCGTTAACTAGTTTAAGCTTCATATTTTTATAGACTTAATCTCTGCTCTCACTACCCACAATTAGTCTTCCACAACCTTTCCCCTGCCACTAAAGCCCCCCTCTTTATCTTGCCCCTCATTCTTGAGGTATTTTATATTGTCCCACATGCATAAAATGTTGTTCCTAAACAAATTATTCATTTATCTCAATTTCCTCCTCAAAATTGCCTCCTGCAAAACCAAAAAATACTAGCCCTCTTAAATAAAACTGAAGTCCACTAGCCACAAACAAGTGAAGGATGTGGAGGAACGTAGTGCATTTTTTTCTACAGTTAAGTAAATATTTTGCTTCAGAGAGACAAACATATGTAAGAGCTCCCATTTTGTTTTCAGATTGGATATAAACATTGTTTCACATTTTCTAAGAGCTGTTCTTGGAAAAGGGAATGGCAGGGTGCACAAGTTACTGGGTGGTGCCTGTGGGATGTCTCTCCAACTTGGCACATCCCATCTGAAGGAGGTGTACTTTAGATGGGAAAAAAATGAGTTTACAACTCCAAGAACTGCCTAAACAGGTCACTCAAAAGGACAGAAGCAGGAAGACAATCAGTGTGGAACAGGCAAGATAAAAATGGCTGTTTCTTTCAGACGTCAATACTAGGTAATGCTGAGACAAAGAAGAAAAGATTTTTCCTGTCTTAACCAGGAAACCCAGCCTCCTGAAAAGGTCAACTAGCCCTTCCTTTTGGTTGAACCAGCAAAGGACTGGTTTATGTTACGTAACTTAAGAGTCCATGTGGCCTTCTTGAGATAAATATCAGTTTATAACTTTAATATTATGGAAACTATTTTACCAAGAAACCCCACTGGCTCAGGTGAGCCCTTACCAAATGGATAATACCTTCTGCGCTCCATTCAGCAGTGAGCCAGACAGTTGGGTTACCCCTGTTAACTCAATTTAGCTTCTTATTCTTAAACGCTAGCCAACTGTTAGAGACAGGAACATTTACTCTACCAAAGCAGCTGGGGAATATACTGCATTACAAGTCTTGTACAACAAGACTATACAATTGAGACATGCTGAATTTAACCCCCCAGATTATCATTTCGCAGTATATGAACAAGGACTAGAACATTCCAGGTGGAAGGAGAGATGTTGCCTATGAATTGACTGTTGCAATTGTACTTGTTGGCGAACATTATTTTCTCCTTCATTAAACTTCCATAAATGTCCTAAGATTAGGTATCAGTAATAAACCTTGGGATAAATCAAGTTATAATCCAAAAAGAAAGGGTGAAGGACTACTTTATCCACTTTGAATTCTTCCCTGTGTAGCAATTCACCTTAAATTGTCATTTGAAAAGTGTTACTACTTATGCTAAACCATCCTCTTGTTCATTATATTTAGCTGAGGCACCCTGTGTTTGTTTCTCAGAGCTGAAGAAAAGAGTATGCAAGATCAAAAGCTTTCTTTCACAAGCAAAGGTTGATCCAATAACAGATATTATCTCACCTCTTCGCCTAATATTCTGGAACCAACACAACTACAACAATGCTGCCATATGCCTATGTGGCATTCAGATGTAGCCAAAACTGACTGCTCTTTGGATATAAAAATTACTTCACATTTTGTCCCTTAGACTTCTCATATCTGGAAAAATCTAACAGTCTACTTAAAAATTAGAAAACCTGAAAAAAATATACAGATAGCTTTAAAACCAGAACAAAGGTAACGGCATGTGTATATTAATCAAACTGCATTGAAGGATTTTATTTTATTTGTAAATTTTTTTATAAAATAGGCTTCCGAAAATTATTAAACTCTGCAATATGACCTAGCAAATAGAGGCATTACCTGACAGGGTTACTGGTCAAAGACACGCGTAGGGATTCTAAGCAAGTGACAAGTCTTTCATCAGTTGTTCCAGATTTTAGTTCCAGCATGAATTCTTGAGGTGTAATCTGTCGTCTGCTCTTGAGGCTTCCCTGCAAGAAGAAAGTCATGCTAATGGATCTCCTCTCTTTTATACTGAAAACAGCTTATTGTTGGTATTCACAGATTGGGCTAATCCTTATCCTGTTAAAAAACTGTTGTGTTTTTTACATTTAAGTAGTTTTGATTCTTTATCATTGCCTCTCATAGTTTCACATTCAAAATGTTAATATTTTGCATTTTGTCAGTGTAGAATTTCATCTGCCAGTTGCTCTAGTTCACACAGCAAAACATAATTCATATATAAGATGAAATCTAAAATGTGAAAATGAAATAAATGGTTGCTGATTTTAGAAAAGTCTTTGAATTGAATACAGTGCAGGTTCATGTTTTTCATGTTTTTGTGACAGTCATACCTGGATTGAACATTTTTGACTATTTTACTTTAGTTACCCAAGAGATGAATGACAAACAAATTCATTGACAATGCTCTGTACCAGCGACTTTCAAATGCAATTAGACATTTTGTTCCTTTGGTCTTTCACCTGACATCTTGATTCTACCTATTTGATCAATAACTTGAATAACTAAAATCTTATTTTGGCATCATGTCTCTGAAATGCAGTAATGGCTGCGTACAGGAGCAGCCTGAGGCGGGCTGCAGCAGCTGGCGCCCCAGGCAGAACACGCGATAAGCACTGCCACCTGCACAGCCATCAATGGAGTGAGGTCATCATCGGGCACCCCGTGACGTCATCATTGGGCTCCCCGGGCGCCCCGCTGAAGGTGGCGCCCTAGGCGACGACCGAGTAAGCCTATAGTCACGGGCCACCCCGGCTGCATATGTACTCCCGTTGGCCAGTGTGTTAGATGTCTAATCCTCTGTACTCAGTTCACAGAAAACGAGTCTTACACTTAGCTCAAGCTGTAGAGTTGTACATTTAGTTTTGGAGGTACCAACTTCAACCAATGTGGGGGTAGGCAAATGGTGCTCAGCAAATGTAGGTTACAAGTACTTTCTTTTTTGGATGGATACATTTAACGCAGAAATAAAAAGTAATTTTGGTAGCCAGATCAGGAGCGACTCCGTTCTTCATTGTAATACATAGTGTAAAAGTAGTACCACTTCGATACTTTTATTGAATGTTTCCTGAACAGGCATGGCTTGGAAATCCTCATAGGCTTTTTCTCTTAAATTTCTGTCCAGTTCATTGTTAAATCTTGGTTGCACACCAGGAGCATTTGGACCAGTTACTGTTAGCACAATGTTTCCAGAAAGCTCTTTTGTAAATGGATTCCCCACCCTTTTTCTTCTATTGTTAGAGTAATATATGTTTATATAGTGATCCATAGTCTATTGTGCCAAATAAGTCTTCTTGGCTTTAATTATTATGCATACAAACTACATTAACACGTACAAACCCAAATCATGGATCATGCTCCCCATGTGTTAATAACTATATAAACACATAACAAAAAGATGGTCCCTATCTCAAAGGGCTAAGAATATTTTTTCATGTTTTTGTGTTAATGTGACAATAGGAATTAATATGGCATTACTCTACAAGTTGTGATGCAAGAACCTCTTAAAATGTTAGCTGGCAAGGGGTGCAGCCAACAATGTACTGATTTATGACATTAGCTCCTCTGCAGTGCCATTGACTGATGAATCACGTTACCATGTTGCAAATGATCATAATTACTTTTGCTTTCCTCTGACCACCTTAAAATGCCCTGTAGAAAATAAACAGACTGTCCTTTTATGACAGATCTCCTATTGTTTTTGCAAACATCTCTTACCTCAGATGTGACCAAGTCCCTACAGCGAACACATGTCTGACAGGATATTTTTCCATAAAGAATCGCATGTAAGGTATTTACAGAGAGCTCCTAACTTAACATTTGTAATCATTGTGAGAAGTATACATGGGTAATAGTTAAGTAATCACACTGATATTGAAAGTATGTTGCGTGCACTTGGAAAAGAAATTAATCATCTGGAGATCATGTCTTGGTGATGGCCCATTTGGGCAGAAGGAAGGGTTATCACCCTGCCCTATTTGACCATCAATGTAGTGTGAGGCTCGATCGTTGAACTTTACACAATAATTCCTTCTCATGCATATTGTTTCAAATAGTCACAATCCTTACTAGGTTCCCAAATGGTTCCAAGAACTCAGAAGAAATTTACAAGTCTCAATGAAAACCTCTGCTCACTGTGTTTTGGTGGTCAAAAAGCAAACTAAGTATTAGGATGCTTAAGAAAGGGAACAGAAAATACACTTGAACCTCCATAATCCAGGTGTCCCTAATCTGCGAACACCTATGTTTGGACCCTACTGGGGGAGTGGCTATGTACACAACTGCTCCCTTCCCCACCTCCAGCTGGGGGGAATGGAAGCGAAGTCAGGTGCTTCTCTGGAACCTTTTCCCAGCCACTCCCCAGCCACCCCCAGCTGGGGGTGGTACTTGGGAGCAGCTGCAGCATGGAACTATGTGCTCTCCTAGGAGCGGGATGCTGAGTTAGCTTCCCACCCCCATCCTCCTCCCTCCTCTCAATTCTCAAGTAAGGTTCATATAATCAAATTTAAAGATGGCAAATTTAAAAATTATATGCAATTGTTTTCACAGAATACAATACAATAGTAGTCTGTAGAACTCATGGTCTCAGTATCAATAAGGTCAGTAACTAATTACAGATTGGTCCTCCCTGGTCTGGCAGTATTGGGACCGGATTGATCCCAGATGAGAGATTTTGCCAGAGCAGGGGAGGTGAGCCCTACACCTTCTGCAGGCCCTGCTCACACTCTGCCAGTCCCCATCCTCCTTGCCTATCACACCAGATGGCCCAGATGAGGTGTGCAGCGCAAGCCCTGCTGCAGCCCACCAGGCAGCCCTGCCAGAGCAAGCCGGACAGCACCAGGCTGCTGGCCCCACTGGCAACTCATGGCTAGGAGCCCGCAGGGCTCCTAGGAAGGAGCTCTCCACTGTGGCTGTCTGGTCCTGCAACATCCATGATCCCAAGGATGTTGCCGGACAAGGGAGTACCAATTTACAGCGGTTCAACCTATAGGATTCAAAATAAAAATTGGATAGTTTTGTGTCTATATGACCATTATCAGACACAGAATACTGGGTAACGTGTGTCACAATCCAATCCAGTGTGCACCTTTAGTGTCCCCAAATACACAAACTAAAATCAATTTCAGCCATACAAAATAAAGTATTAGAGTCAAGTGTAAAGGATACATGATCAACCACATATACAGACAACTTCCACTGTTACCTACAGATGTTAAAAAAAGGACCCAGAAGAGATTTAAAGACTGATAGTAGTCAAAAAAATTAATACTCAGTTACACATTATCATCCCTCCAAATATACATGTAGAAGTAGTAAGCACACCACACTTTCCATACACATATTTTTGGTGTATTCTAGAAGTGACATATACTTACAGTTTTCGAAGCAGTACTAATATATTGCATCACCATTTCTTTCTTGGTATTCAAGTCCTTTTCTCGCAATGGTGTTTTTTTGTCTTCATTTAAATTCATATCTTCCTACAGGAAAAAATTGAAATAATTTGTTTTAGCCATATACGTGTCTGATCATAAGGATCTTAATGAAGGCCTCACATTGCTGTAGAGGTATAGGTATGTTAAATGTGAAACTTGGGGGAGGAGGGAGAAGAGAACCTACATAAAACAGAAATACCAACAATAAGGAAACTAAAGAACCAAATGCAAAACATCCACTTAAGCAATTTATAACCTTGCAATAGGCAAAAAAGACAGCAATATATAAAGTCAAGTTAAAAATTCAAAAAAAGTTTTCTTTAATTTTAAGGAATGTGTATCATAATTTTACCCTCTCTATCTGACAATTCCAGCATCAGCAGTCAGTCAGTCAATAAACTGCAAGCAGGACTAACAGTGTCCTAAGAACCTCCATTTTAACCTCGTCCTAAGAATCATATGCAAAATGAAAAGTCCATTTTAACCTCGTCCTAAGAATCATATGCAAAATGAAGACATATTGCGTGGGAGACCCCGTATCACAGTCACCTTCTCCTCCTCAATCATCACACAACCATATTGCAGCCTTGGTTTTTGGTATGTATCCATCATTTTGGGAAATGTATGCAAATGTTATCTTTATATCTTTTGTAGAGCAAGTGTCATTATATCTGTAATTAGACACCTAAATTGTGAACTTTTCTTTCTTCAGTCCAGTGATCTCACAGCAGCATTTTCCCCCCATATCTCACAGCATTTCCCCCCCATAGCCTCTTTTAGGATGCAGATCTTCCTGCTAACCACCATGCCTGTAACCCTGAGATTAGATTACTGCACTACATCCAGCTACATTTTTGAAAAGTTAATTCTTTCAAAAACTGAAGCCTGTATATAACATGCTAAAACAGTGTTTCCTGCCATGAGCTTATTATGCTAGTGCTCTGGAATCTGTACTATGATTTTTCTGCATGCCCCTAGGATACAGCTAGGGCTGGGACACTCCCAGGCGCCTCTCTTGAGTAGCTGAGATCGGAATCCTGCCGGACCGTCTCCATAGAGGCAGGGCCCCGCTGGCCAACACAGGTATGGCCCTGCCTGCCCCCCCAACATAGCGGATGGGATACAGCTAGGACTACTCCAGCCTGTTGTGGTTGGCTGTGAAACCAGTTACTGGATAAGACGTTTTTAAACAAAATGGAATACATCTGCCTTCAGTGTTAGCTCTAATAAGGAGTAGATCTCAATACAGTAGCTCAATTACGCCTTTTCAATTGATGTTCGGGCCACCAATGCATTTTATGCAGTCACAGTCAGCCCCTCCCAACTCTGACCCCACCAGTCCAGAGCTAATTCAATGGTATAAGCTTTTACAGGAGGAACTTTCCCAGGCTGCTCAACTTATACAGCAGACAATGGAACAGGCTCGGGAAAAAAAAAAAAGAATGGACAAGCAGTGGCAGAAACCCACCTGCCTGGTGTATCTGAAATGGAACACTAAGCCCCTTCAAGTAAAGTGGGAGGGGCCATTTACCATTTGTAATAAGGGGAGTAACACAGTATTCCAAATTGATCGAGGCCCCCCACAGGAAGTAGGTCCGCCGAGGACAGCTTAAGCATGAAGGAGGAACCATCCCTCTCCTTGCTCCTCCTTACAATAACCCAGTGCCTACAATGCTTAAGGTTTTTGCAGGTTTTTGTCTTACAGAACATCAGATACCAGCTGAAGAGCAACAGAAACACCATGGTTCTAGTGTCCTGACAAACACTGTGTTCAGTGTAAGGATTTAATAGTATAGTTGATTAACCATTAAGCAAAAGCTTATAGGTTAATGCTATAGACTACATGCATTTCCCCCTCCCCATCACTTGCCAGTAATTTTTTTTTTAGCAGGCTGGCCAGCAGCCCAGCTCAGTCACAGCTTGCACTGGGTCCTGGCCCTACCCCTGCTGCTGCTCTGCATTTAAAGTGTATTAGGAGTCAAGTGGACAGGCAGCCTAGCTCACTTCTGGCTCATGCTGGGCCCGGGAGCTCAGACCCGAGGCCCTCCAAGACAGGGGCTGCCCGAGGACTAAAGAATAGTCAACTAACCGATAAGAATGTGATATTAATCGACTATTCAATTAACCAATATGTAACATCCCTAGTTCAATGTTCGTCTTGTCATGGGTGTCCCTATGCTAGCATTGTTGTGTACTGTATTTGGGGATACTACACTAGGCAGGGAAAACTGTTTTTCCTCCTCTCCTTACCCCTCCCATGTCCCACTCAATTATCAATCATACATCCATCTCTGTCCAAAAAGCCTTTGGTCCCCAAAGCATCAGGTTTATTGTTCGTTTCTCTAGTTATTTTGTTACCTGTTGTTACTGATATACATTTGTATTGTTAGTTACATTTTGTTTATTGTTAATTTATCTCATTGTCCTCTGATTACAATAAACAAAATACCTGTCATATCAAGATATGAAACAGGAGATCTGCATGGGAAATCCAGAAATCGTCATGGCAATTGAAATGTTGGTGTGGATGGGTGGAGATAAAACATCTACCTTGGGGTACTCACTGTAATTTAGGTGGCCAAGGGGGGAGGGGGAATAATGTTGCATGAAGTCTCTGCCAGAGCTATTACTTGATTTACACACAAATTTTCTAGAAATGCATTAAACTATAAGTCCTGCCAACACATGACACAAAATGACAAAACCTGCTGCTGACTGCACTGCTCTGAACACTGTTTAAGGGTGGCAGTTGTCTTCTAAATGATTAAGATGGAAATATTTCTCAGTTAGATGCTGTGCGCTGGAAGGTATCTTTGTAACCATTGAGTTTTGAAGCTTTGTATTTGTCTCTTTGTAACTTTCAGCTACCTTGCCTTTTAAATTCTGCACCTTGTAAGATTGTTGAGCTTTGTAACTCTCAGCCACTTTGCTTGTAACTTGTTCTAAGCTACATTCCACCCTGTGATAAGAGAGTATGTGTGAATGGAGGGTGTTTGGGGCAAGGGAAACAGCAAGGCTAAATATGTGAAGCCAGGAGCTGACAAATTAAAAACACAATGCTGCCCTAAGCAAACAAAAGACCCAGACGGAGGGAGGTCTGGGCATGCTCCTTCCAGACCAACCTGGAGGTAGGACCCCTGAACAAGTGACAGGAGCTATCCAGTTCTTATAAAAGGAGAGAGCACTTGGCAGAAGCCCTGTTTCTGATCAGTGTGCCTGCCAGGATCCATGGCTAGAGGCAAACCTGTGGAGTCAATATGCCTTGGCTTGCTCTGCACCTTTTGCCTGTGTAAGTGTATGAGTGCCTGAGGATATGAATGAGTGTGCCTGTGAATGGACTAATGAATGTGAAGGTGAGAGAGAGCTCACTCCCCTTCAGTTTAACTCCACAGTGGCAGTCAATGAAAGCTTAATTCCCTGGAGTTTAATTCCTTATTTAATAAATCTATGAGTGTAACCCTGAGATGGTCTGCAGTGAAACTGGGGTAACAGTATCAGAAACCATCAAACAGGTGTTGGTATTCTTTTTCTGCTGTGTTCTTGTGCCTTTAGTACCATTTTCTGTGCATGTTACATAAGATGAGAATTTATTCTATGCTGTAACAGGGATTGAGTGATCTAAGCCCCTTCTATAAAGAACATTTTTCCACCATGTACACGATTACATTTACCTTTCTTGCTTTCTTGAAATTCACTATGCTTGCAATTCCTTGACGATTAAACAGGTTTTCATTTTAAATCACAAGACAGATGTAAGCTACATATTGAACATTCTTTCTAACACCTTGGTCCATATTTGCTCTTCTGGAATTGCACTAGTCTTTGCAAGCACATTGGAAAAAAAAAGGTGGAGAGAAGAAAACTGTCTCCTGAGGATACTTTAGATTACATCCAGCCATTCTCAGAAAAATATAATTCTATAATTTTATTCTGCTCAAAAGCCCTCTTCTCTTGCTATCCCAAATACAGCTGACCCATACAATGATCTTAGACAAGTATAATGTTTCTTTGCTAAGATATCTTACTGCGGCCTGCTACCTACTCTCAAAGACAAAGCCCCTAAGAACTTAGTGCAGTAAGAAATTCTGTATCAGTTGCAACTCTTATTAAGCAAAGCCTCAGGTTCCACTAAGAAGTTACACACAAAGAGAATGAAACTAATATGGCAATCTCAATGTCTGTCCCCTTAGTGACATTGCCTCTCAGAAGAAATCATGACACCAGTGAAATGGGACCACTGATGCCATTCTTCTGTTAGGCATCCTTTAGTGGCGGACTAAAAGAGCTTCTATTTCTTTGACCACAGAACGCTGTTTCAGGAATAAAGACTGCTAAGCATAAATAAGCTCCATCTATCAAGGAAGGAGAAGAGTATCTCTGTATAAGACTGGCTAATTTAAAGGAGGGCTTTAAATGGAGACACAACAAGGACAGGAAACAAAAAGCCCACAGACAAGTCAAAAACATGGCGACCAGGACAAGGGTTAGAATTTGGAGGCAACTTGAACAATTTAGCAGGTAAAAGGCGTAAAATCAAATGAGCATCTCAGAAGTCTGTATGCAAATACAAGAAGTATGGGGAATAAACGAGAAGAACTAGAAATGATATAGCTGGCATCACAGAGATTTAGTGGGATAACTAATTATTGCAATATTGGATCAGGATATCCTATGATGACCTTTGCTAGAACTTCTTGTCTCTTTGTGGTTCACAGGGCCGGTGCGGACAGAAGTAATAGGAAGGAAGCATCTGTATGAATAAAGTTTGAGGTCTGGTTTGTTGTCTCCTTATTATATCTGGCATGTAGACCTGGCAGATCAAAAAGCACCTGACCAATTTTATCGAGTGCTGATCTGAACCTGTATTGAAGTTAAACAGGTCACTGCCTTCAAATGAGAGGCTTGCAGGTGTGATATGTACTTCTTCCAGTGTCCTTGAACTGTGACCAACAACCCCTGTGCATGACAACAGCTGAGGCCTAGAGCCTTCTGAGGTTTCTGAAGCACCTAACACCTGCAAAGCCACCAACTGCAACCTCAGTTTTAACCTGTTGTTCTGAGAAAACTTTCCATACAACTTGATACATAACCCAAATTTAAATAACTATATTTAGCATAGTAAATGGGCTTTGTAAATAGCAGTACACATTTGGAAACTTGCTCAAGAATTTTTTTTTCTCCCGACAGACAGACACTCCTTTCTGTTCCTACATGTTCATTTTGGTGACCCCTGAGGTCTAGATCAAACAGCAGCTACCACCATAGTTCTGGGACAGGATGCACTTTGAAATGTTGAAAGCCAAATGAAAATACTGTATGCTTGTACCTAATTTATAAGTGACCCAGACTGCACTATAGACTTCATTCTTTAGTACTCTCCAAAGCTTTGTGTTATCTGCAAAGTTATGATTTTGTCTTTTCTTCCAGGTCACTGATAAGAGAGCATCAGGCGGAGAGCCAATAAACACAATGTAATGAGGATTCCCTGTTTGCAATTATATCTTGATGCATATTCTTCATTCAATTGGGGACAAAAGAGAGACACTTTCATTCATAGATAATGAGCTTCAAGTGAATAGACATTAGTCATGATGTAATTCTGTAAATGAAAAACATCTAAAATTCAACACAGAGAGGGATGTTTACAATCAGTAGTGAGATGGGATTCTTACCATCATTTTTTCAAAAAGGGCTAGGATTTCTCGTTCTGACAAGGGTTTGAGGATAGACTCATCTACATCTATAGGAGGTGAAGACCAATCAATAGACGAATGTGATTGCTTCAGCTGTAATACCGGAGGTCTTTCTTTTCTACTGCTTGGAATCCTTAAGCTGGCAAATCTATCCAACTGCAAGGAAAAAAAACGTTAACAGATTACCAGCTGTCATTGATATTATATTCAACCACAATAAATCATGTTTACACTTTTTTTAACAGTTAACCATCTCATGTTTGTTCGACTGTTTAATTTTAAACATTTTTATGAGAAGAGACCTAGCCCACTCATATTTAGATGTTAAAAAAAATCAGCTGCTCCATTACAATGCATGCTTTATTATACAGAGTACAGAAAACAGAGGATGGTAATGTAATGTAAAGTATAGAGCTGGCCTCTTTCGCTCTCCTCTGTATTTAATAGGATGTAGTTTTACACTCCCCAAACTACTTTTTTCAAATTC
>CM057845.1:252824247-252838218 GCA_030068395.1 Apalone spinifera | reverse complement strand
TATATAAAGTACCCCTTTTTCAAAAAAAGAAATGTAAATATCCCCAGTACATACAGTTTGCAGGCACTTTTTTCTACCACTGCAACACATTTGTTTAAACAACTTAATTGAAGCCAGGCACGTGATGAAATTTTGGGGTGTAAAGAGTACAAAAAATAATAAACCACTGTAAAACTAAAAACAAAAATTCAGTTTTCTCCAAATTTCAATTGTGTTGAAATATCCCCTAGACTTCTCTCGAGTACCCCTTAGGGTACTCGTACCACTGGTTGACAAACACTGCTATACATAAACAATTTTATCACACTTTGAAATTGAACAAATTTAATGTGCAAGTCACTGACATATCAAATGAAACTTCATAATGCTTGTCTTTTTTAAAAGCATTGCATTCAAACTGCACTATACTACAAGCTACCTGCTTGGGTTTTTTCACCCCCTCCAACATTTGAGCTGTAGTGAAAAGAGCTAAATACTAAGGAAATACTCCACATTACACTCCAGCTGGAACTATTATTTGCACCAGGGATAGACAGACACGTAACCTGTGCTCAACTAGCATGGTGGAAATAGTTAGCTCAAAGTAGCAGGGATGGCATCTCAATCTAGCCATCTGAGTACAAACCTGCCTTGACCCACTCAGTATATACTTAAGTGGCTATTCTAGGCCACTACCTCTATCTACACAGCTGTTTTCAGCACACCTGCTTATGTCTGTCTATCTAGGAAGCAAACTCCTGGCTGCAGGAGTTAAAAAGCACTGGGTTATCTTGCTCACCATCCACCCAACAAAAGGCTGCATAATCCCTAGATTACAGGAGCAGGAAGTAACATTCTGAGGTCAGAAGGGATCAGCCTGGCAAAGAACCAGAAACTGAGGCTGAGCAAAAACTTGATCCAAGAAGCCTGGCAACTGGCTATGGATGACAAGCTGAATAGCAAGCAGCCAGAGAGCCGAGACACAGTCAGAAAAGTAGCCTTATTGGTAGGGATGTAAGCAACCAGTCAACTATCCAATAAGCAAAAGTTTTTTGAATAGTTGAGTAGTCCCTCAACTAGTCATTTCCCTCCAACTCTTGCTGCCTTTATCAGAAGCAGCAAGAGAGGGGAGCAGGAGCTGGGGGTAGCCGGCTTAAAAACCAGTTCCCCCAGAACTATCTCCAAGGGGAGGGGGGGTCAGAGGAAGTTGGGCAGTAGCAGGAACTTGGCACAAGCCAGGAATCAGCTGATTCCCAACTTGCACCCAGTCCCAGACACTGCTCTTCTGCTTTTTACATGTATTGAAGAGCCTGCCAGCTTTTAATACATTTAAAAGGCAAAGACACAGCAGGGTTATCTCCTGGGACCAAGAGCTAACCCCGCTACAGTTCCCATGCTTATCAACTAGTCAATGGAAAATCCATCAACTAGTCAATTAATTGATTAAACTGAATTTAACATCCCTACTTATTGGTGGCCTAGCATATGTGGGATAACTAAACATATAGACAGCAAATCACTCCTATTATACTGGACTGCCCCTAAGTACTGTATTAGGAATTGTTCATTGACCGTTTTAACTACTAGAAAAAAAGTTATCTTGGGCATTTGTAGCTTTTATTTCTAGCAACACTTAAAAGGAAAATGGCGAATCCTTGCTGCACTCCTGGGCTGAATCCCAAACTCTGATCAAGGGCATTCAGTACTGCAAAGCTCCATTCTCTTGAGTCATGCAATTCCACCAACATTTCTTTAAAAAAAAAAAAATAAATCAATGACTCACCATAAGTTCACTAAGTTTTCATTAGTGAGCAGTAAACCGTTACCATGACTAAGATCATATGAACAGTTAAAATTAATTCATGAAAGAGTAAATTGTAAAATGCTCTTTTACAACTACTAAAGCATTAAATTTACTAAATTAAAATGTGTGGGAGACCAGCTGAAAACTGAGTACTTACTAATTCAAGAAAGAAAGATAAATAACTGTCTCATAAAACAAGAAATCCAGTCCAAAAATATACTGATCAAGACACACAATCTGCTGTCTGTCCCCTTCCATGATGGTTTTGATGATAAAGATAGTACAGGTTGAAACTCCCAAATCCAGGACTCTCTGGTACAGCAACATCCATGATCCAGCAGGGCTACACATGTTGCTGGACCAAAGAGCCCTGGAGGTGGAGAGCAGGAGCCAGCCAGAAGAACGCAGGGCTTGGGAGCCCCGGCTAAGCCAGCGGTGGCTGTGGAGCCCCCGACATCAGCAGGGCCAGGAGGAGGTGATGCACTAGATTGCATTTATCAACATTAAAATTCATCTGCCATTTTATCATCTAATTTTTGAGATGCTTTTGAAGCTCTTTACAGTTTGCTTTGGACTCAACTATATGGAGCAGTTTTGTATCATCTGCAACTTTTGCCACCTCATAGATTACCCTTTCTCCAGATCATTTATGAATATGTTGAAAAGGATTGGTTCCAGTATAGACCCTTGCTGGACGCCATTAGTTTATTCCTACCCTATAAAGTAATTTATTTTGAAAAACAAAATTGGCTAGACACTCAGTAACTATAGAATAAAATGTACTAACTTAAAAAAAACCCACTCTTCCTCGCTAGCAAAAATCTACTGCATAGAGTATCGACAAAAATAGCAGTTATGCCAACATAGTAGACATGTGTAACATCCCACATGGACACTTATTCTACTTTTAATTAGATTAGCTGAAACATCTTTCCAAACAATATGAACTAAAACAGAAAAAATACACTCAGACTAAAGTAAGAATATCTGGGGTGTTAGATATACTGGTATAACAATGTTGATTTATAATCACACTTTAGGGTTTTGCAAAAACAAAATTATGCTTTGAAGACCGCACCTTTCTGGGCAACAGAAGATGATGTGGTTCCTAAATAGACACATGTAACCCAGATGAGAACGTTCCTCTTCTGCTATTAGATTTTGGCCATTAAGTGTGGTCTAACTGAACTCCCTCCTAAATTACCCATTACACAACCTTCCAAGCACCACTTCGGATTTCTTAGGTTTTCCATGACCAACCAGCAGCTCCCGAAGCTTTCTTACTCAGTAGATCAGAAGCATTGACTATGAAACAAGACAGAACTATGTGGCACTCTAAAGACAGCAAACCCATTTACAGGAACCCAGGCGTCCCCAATACAAGACACCCTTTGCAACATATAATATTTGAAAAGGAAGGCGAGTAACGTCAACCGTTGTTTGGAGCCAGTTCCCCCCACAGCCGGCCCCCCCAAGCTGTCACCACTGCCCACTCGCTAATTAGCAACCTGAAGAGCAAGGCCGGCCGCGCCCGGCCCTTGGGAGCGGGCATTGGCAAAGAGCTAAGAAGGAAGCGCGGGGCCGGGAGATGCCGGCTCTGGGATCAGGAGGCGGGAAGGGCCGCGCCACACTTACAAATTTGGGTTTCCTCCCCTCCGCCTCCTCCGCGCCGGGCCGGCTCCCTGCCCCGGGCGGCGCCTTCCTGCGGAGCAGCTTGTTCTCGCGGCTCCCCCGAGCAAGCGGCGGCGGCGGCGGCGGCGACGAGTCGGTGTAGCGCTGCCGCGGCTCCATGGCGAGGGGCGCGGAGCCCGCCTTGCTCGTTCTCCCGGGCGGGTCAGTGCCTGGCTCGGCTCGCCCGGCGGGTGCCTGCGATTACAGCGGCTTAGCTGGGCGGCGCAGGGTCAAGCCGCCGCCTCGGCCTGCCCGGGGATTTAGCCGGGAAGCTCCTGTAATCCCGGCCGCCTCCGGCTGCTCGCTCTGCCCCCAGCACCGGCGAAGGGAAATCCCGTTGCGCCACAAACCGCTCCAGCGTCGCTCCCAGTGGCAGGCAAGCGTCCGAGTCCGAATTGTCCCGCCACTGGCACTCCTGCCCCGCCTCTCGCGCACCAACCAATCCGGAACCGCCGTCGTTCGACCCTGTCTGACTATTGGCCGAAACTTCCGTTAATCTCCAGCGAGTCAGCTGTTCGCTAGGCGAGGGAAACCCACTAGCGGTCCGCTCTGAGGCGGCCCAGCCAGACTACATATCCCGAAAAGCAACGCGGCGAGAGCTCGGCGGAGGGACGACGGCGAGGGGGCGGGGTAATGGGCATTGCATTCTGGGAACTGTAGTCGTTCTAGGGGTGCTGCCTTTGCCTGGAGCATGTCGGTAGGGCTGGGAAGGGTGCTGTACCAGGCAGGACATGGGGCGGGTAACCGAGGCTGAGCGCTCTGAGCTGTGGACTGCTATTAATTTATTGCTTGGACAAGTCACCTTATGAAAAAGGAGTCCTGTGGCACCTGAGAGACTAACCAAAATATAGGGGATCGTGAGCTTTCATGGGGAAAATCCGCTTCATCAGATGACTTGGAGTGGAAATAAGAGAAGGCAAGATTTTACATGTATATAAAACAGCATAAGTACCTAGCAAGTGTGGATCCTATTAATGAGGCTAATTAAGTGAGCTGGATGTGTCCCATACATAGCTTTTGACATGGAAATACAGATATTAAATGCAGGATAAATTAGCATTGTAATACATCAACCAGTTAATGTCTTCAAGCCCAGGGTAACCATGTCAAATCTGTAGAAGAATTCCAGTTTTGCAGACTCTCTGTAAGTGGTTAATGAAATTCCTTTGTAGAAGAGTGGCTACTTTTAAATCCATAATTGAGTGACCAGACAAATAAAAATGTTCACCCACACAGGTGTATGTGTGTTACCATTTCTGATGTCTGATTTCAGAATTGTTCAGCAGCTTCAGAAAAGTGGGTGTGAAATGAAGGTAAATGTATGTTCACGTGTGCTGTCAACAAGAGAATTACTATAGATAAAATCTTATAGCCCATTTCACTCCTGTTGTGTTCATCATCACAAAACTCTTTGCACATTGTCAAAGCAGCTCCCTCGATTGACTGGATAGTATTAATTTCTGCTATAGGCTTTTATTCTTGTATGCTTCCAGACAGGTACAGTTTTGTATGCTGCGTAGAGTGACCTCATTTTAGTTGGAATGGTGAATGTTCCTCCTCTAAGAAGCTGTCCCTCAAATGTTTCATACAAAATAAAAACATAAAACTATTCAATTTTAACTGGAGGACTAACTTTCAAAAATGGAACACTAACAGGCTATTAACTGCTGGAGATTTATTGCAGGACATGATGCTAATGAACTTTGAACAGCTCATAATTAAATTTGATCTACTTGTTCAGTGTTTCTGTATGTACAAGTTAGATATTTCGCGGATTCTGTTACTAAAAGAGAAACTTTACTGTTGGGGAAGAACTGATTAGGCTGCATACAGTAGGCTAACCAAATGAGCTACTACCTCAATAATTATAATCAGAGCTCGACAATCTATTTAATCTACTCGCCCGGGGCGAGTAGATTTCAGCCCGGCGCCCTGTTTACCGGCAGTGCGCGCATGCGCAATGTGGCTCTTGTGCATGCACAGTGCGGGGCTGGCGAGCGGCTTTCACCACAGTTCGTCAAGCCTTGATTATAATTATATACCACAATTCTATACACTGGACTCCATATTTTAACAATCCTTTTAAGAATAATAGCATTTACTGATCTGAGACCTATCATTATTACTATGCATTTTACTATTTTCTTTCAAATATTGAACGAGTATTTAGGTCTATATTTCAGATGTTAAGTGTGATTTTTCAGTTCTCCATCCTAATACATTATTGTGGAGCTGTCATCATCAGTGTTCCCTCTAAGTTGCATGGACGCACAGCTTCACAGGTGATTAATCAGCCCCACCTAGTCAGAGGCTCAGGACTCCATGTATGGAGCTGACTGACTGGGCAGGGCTGATTAATCACCTATGAAGCTGTGCTGCTATGTAGCTTAGAGGGAGTACTGGTCATCATAACAAAAGACTAACAGTGAGATGACAAATTTTGATCTAAGATTATTTACAAGGAGAACCAGGTGAATTGTAAGATGACAGCATTGGTAAGTTAGTGGAGAAACTGTAAGAAACTTTGTCAAGATCTAACAAAGTAAATGACCAGATGAGGTTACTTCATTAGAATGCACTGCAAAAAATGGGATGGCCAATCTCCCAAGCTGATGGTTATTCCCATATTTATATTTACCAAGCCACCACAAAACACATTCTCTCTTATTGGTTAATCAAAAGTGTAAACAATGCAGTTCTCTTAAAGCATCAGGCTTCTAACCGGACACCCAGCTCAGATACAGTTCTACCAATCACAGAGGATTGGCCACATTACCTTAGATCAATGAATATTTCAGACCTTATCCCAAATATAGGCTTATAGTCAATTCTTATTAACTAGACTAACATTTATTTTAAAAGAGAAGAGAGATCAATATGCATACAGACATGAGTTCCATTCTTCAGGTTCAGGTACACAGAGTGCTTGAGTTTGGTAGTTGCAGATGGACTTTTTCAGATTAGTCCAAAGTTAAGTCAATTGTATGAATACCAGGACCTTCTGTGATTATTGGTTATGGTTTGCAACTTTCCCTATGAGCATTCAAGCAGATATGAGATGAAAAAAAAGGATCCTGTCCAAAAGGACTGTACCTTTGCAGCAGCCTGTTCACCTGGGTTAACACAGTAGGCTTTTGATATAACATTCTGTCACCCAAACTATTAGCACAAGGTAATTTATCTATTAAACATTTTATATACAATTTACTGCAATCTTCCAAGACATAATAACATTAATACAACTCTAACCAAGTTTCATCATAAATGTTAATATTCACTTCTGATCTTGGATCAAAGCTATAATAACAGACATAGATTGTTTGTTCACATCATAAGACCTGAGCAAATATCTGTCATTCTAGTGCTCTAACAATGCAAGTTTGCATTTCAAAGTTCTACTCCGATTTACACAAGTTCCTAATAAGTTCTTAAGAGCCAACCCTAGGTCAGTCAGCCTATGAATTGGTTAACCCTTTCTGTCCATGTGCCACATTTTAATCAGATGTCTAATATTTCAGTTCAATGTTGTTGCACCAGTAGATTAATTTCATTGTTGAAAAAATACAAAGTAATAGACATTGAAATAAATTCATTCTGTATTTGTGTCTACATCCTCAGTATTTTATAACAAATAGCAGTAAAAGGCACAAGTTTCCTTTGGTTCTATTATGTGATCTAAAATACTCAAGTTACCTATACTTATGTAATTGTCTTCTTTTGTGTTCATCTTGAATACAATAAAAATAAAACCTAATTAAAAACTCAAAATATTTGCAATCACTTGCTCTGAAATAATTTGACTTGCTTAAATGCAAAAAAAAAAAATTATCAAGGAAACTACATAGGCCTTGGTCCCTCAATTTGTTCTGTGCAGACAGAATCCTACAGCCAGGTGATCCTACAGCAGTCAATGGGGTTCTGTATGTATATATGTAAAGTTCCACCACATGTATCCTTTTGCAGGATTTCGATCATAATAGTGTCTTATGGAAGAATAGATTAATTTAGAATAGGAGTTACAACCAAAATTATTATATGAATATGTGAAGCATTTATGCTTTGCTAGGTTTCTCTAGAGCTTTTTACTGTAAATTCAGATTGGAATTCTTCATGGGGAGTATAATTAGCACAACACTGTTTAATGTCATGCTTAATGATTTTCCAGAATGTTTTGATTAGAAAATTAATCTGCCTGTGTAAGGCAGATGACAGAGCTGTTCAAATAGAACCCTTTTAATTGCACAGTTGTAGAATCCAATCGTTGCATCAGTGGATCAAAGTACTGTATACCTTGCTACCCAACACTTCGCCTGCTGTGGACCATGCTGAGTAGCAGATACCTGCAAGTGTACCTGGGTAATAAAACCAGCAAACCCTGTACCTGTAGATACATTTCTTTATTAATCATAAATCTCTGTATTAATCATTTTCATGAGTGTGGATCATCTTCATATAATCTCTGTATTAAGTTTTTAACTTTGTATCAAGTCCTTTTATATAGAAACTTTTCATATAGAACAGGGGTGGCCAATCCACGAGTCTCAAGCTGCATGTGTCTCTTTGCTCAAAGAAATGAGGCTCTTGCTAGTTCGGAGTTGCATGCCCGGACTGCTCATTGCCGCTCTGCAGACACGCCCCAGTGCCTGGAAAGAGAAGTACATGGCTGTGGCAGTGGTAGCAGCTCTGATGAGACCCAGGAATTGGGTTAGAGTGGAGAGGAAGGGCTGGAGGTGCCTGGCTCTGGGGGAGGGGGAGAGCATTGGGTTAGAGCAGGGAGGCTAGGGGTGCCTGGCTCTGCAGGAGGGGGAGGGCATTGGGTTAGTATAGGGAGGCACTGACAGGGGCTGCCCTCAGTATTCGATTTAGGGATCTATACTACGCCTGTTAAATTGAATGCTAGAAGATCGACCTCTGGACCATCAGTTTTCTCATAAATGTAGACATACCCTTATGGAGCTATTCTCCATGAAATTATCTGATTCTCTTTTGGACCCAGTTATACTTTTTGCCTTTACAACATCTCCTCCACAGGCTGAGTGTGTGTTGTGAGAAGATGTGGTTCCTTATGTTTATCTCAGGTCTACTGTGTATTAAATTTCATTTGGTGACCCTGTTTTTTGTGTTATGTAAAGGGGTAAATAACACTTCCTTATTCACTTTCCCCACATCATTAATGATTTTATAGACCTCTATCTTATTCCTTCTTAGACATCTCTTTTCTAAGATGAACAGTCCTAAGCTTTTTAATCTCTCATCATATGGAAGTTGTTCTATACTTCTAATCATTCGTGTTGCCCTTCTCATTATCTTTTCCAATTATATCTTTTTTTAGATGGGACGACCAGAACTGAACACAGAATTTCAGGTACAGAAATCTGTTGATTCATATAGAGGTATTATGATATTTTCTGTCCTATTAGCTATCCCTTTCCTAACACTTCCTAACTTTGTTAGCTTTTTTGACTGCCACTGCACACTGAGCAGATATTTTCAGAGCACTATCCACAATGGCTCCAAGAGGTCTTTCTTGAGTGATAACAGCTTATTGTACCACATAGTTTTATATGTGTCTTTGGGATTACATTTTCGAGTGTGCATTACTTTGCATTTATCAACATTAAATTTTCCTGATCTATTCACTAACATTTCTGGCTAGACTTTACATTAATGAGTAACAGAAGAAGCTCCAGAGTGAGTATTTCTTGTGTACTTTTTAAATAGAATTTATGTTCCCATGCTAAAGTTAAGGATATGAGCAAAAACACAGATAGGAAGGTAAATTATCTTCATTAAACATGTGCAATTAAATTTTTTGGAATAACTTAACACAGAGAGAGATTTTTATATTAACATCATTTAACATCATTACAGCATTTAACATCAACATAATTTTAATTAACTAACATTGCAGCTGTGGAAACATGATATACCTTCTTCAGGAATCTGCCTGTTAAAAAAATAAAATTATATTGGAAATCAAATGGACCTTTATGAGGACATATGAAATATAATTTGTTACACAACTGAGGACATTCTTGTTATGTGAAGTGCAGATTTGTACTGTAATTATAAGCCAAATTCATCTGTGACTTAAGTCTACTAAAAGTCACTGGGATAAGTTGATTGGTATAGTAAATTATAAATTGGTAAGTGGATCTAACAGGCCATAATGTTCATGATATATAATTCTAGACTGAGTCCGAGGTTCTCAAATGACACTAAAGGATTTAAAGGCTCATATGCCACGCACTCTGTCTTTATAATATTAACTGCCCATGATAATGAATTTTATAAATGCCAAAAGAAAATAAACTCATTTCTTGAAGAAAATTCTCAGTGAGTTAAATGTCCACACAAGCAGATTCCTTTGGAGGATCAGGCAAGGATTTCTCAGTGTATATACTGTAATGTAAGGTGTTCGATGTAAAATAATTACCTTTCTTTACTCCTTGATAGTGACAGAAAGCTGCTTCTTTCTGGTGTAATTCAGTAATTTCTTGTGATTGCTTTTGGCTATTTGCTCTTCAAATTTCCATACCTTTCGTAATTTCTGTCTTTCATTTTTACCTGGTATGGTTCATACTCCAATCTATTGACTACAATAGCGATGAATTGCCATTTTCTGAGGACATTGGTTACCTTGAACAACATTTTGAATCTTAACAATTACCTATTTTAATCCACTAGTCTAAAATTTAGAATTTCAATTTTATATGATCCTTTCCATTCACCTTAACTGATCGTGGATATTATCACTTCGGCCTGGTCTACACTAGGACTTTACTCCAAAATTAGCCTACCACGGTTGATTATCCTAAGTGATGAATCCATGCAACCAAACCTGTTATTCCACAATCAGGGGCCATGGAATTTGAACCTTGTAATTCTGTTTTTCATGAGGAGTAATGCTATTCCCAACCTTGTATGACTGAAATAATGGTAGTGTAGATGCTCCAGTGCCACTAATTCAACCTAACTGGCCTCCCACAGATGTCCGCTCTGACTACTCTGGCCACACCTTGTATCTCCAAGGTGTGCCTCCCTCTCACAGAGGTCTAGAAGTCCCAGGAATTGAGGAAGTGCCTGTCTCATGTGGCCAGCCTCATGAGCCCTGAGCAAGCAACTAGCACACAGAGACTTGAATGCCCCCAACGTCCCCTCCGAGAACCGATGGCTGTGAGCACTTCTGCTCCCACAGCCTCCACTGCCCACGGACTCAGAAAAACTCCCATCGTGGAGTGCTAGGAAGATCCTGGACATCATCAAGGTGTGGGGGAAGGAGTCCAACCTCCATGAACTCCACACTAAGAAGAGGAATGTCGATAGCTATGGCAGGATCACCACCAGATTCTCGACCAAAGGCTGCACCAGGAACCTGGAGCAATGCAGGCTCAAAATCGAATTGATGCAGTAGATCTACCAGAAGGCCAGGGAGCAGAGCAGATGCTCAGGGGTGGCACCTCAAACCTGCCTCTATTATGACCATCTGGACACCATTCTGGGAGGAGGGCAGGTCACAGACCCTGCCTTGGTCATTGAGTCCGGTCAAGATATGTCTGGATCAGCCTGCAGGATGGCAGAGTGGCAGAAGAAGAGGACAAAGATGTGGAAGAGGAGCAGGCCAGCCAGGTGACGATGCCCGAGACCCAGGAGATGCTCCTCACTTGGAGCCAATCCCCAGCCCTTCCAGGATGTCTCCCAAGCATCCAGTGACCTCAGGGAGGGCACTTCTAGTGATTTCTCTAACTTCCTCAATCTACAAGTGGGATCAGGTGACAGACTGTGAGGGGCTGCACACTCCTCTCTCCTGCCTGCTCAGAGTGGGGGTTGTAGAACAGCTTGTTCATCTGTGTGCAGAGGGAGTGCCAGTCTGGAGTATTCATGATGGTCTCACACAGGAACCACTCCATCCTTCGCACAAGGCTCCTGGAGAGGCCTGCCTTATTCTGGCCTCTGTAGTAGGACACCTACCCATGCCAACCCACCAGTAAGTAGTCTGGTGTTACAGAACCATACAGCAGTGCAGCACACGCCCAGGTTCATGCCTGTACTCAAGTCAGCATTCACTCCCAATCAGAGAAGACTAATACCGTGCATGGGAACCTGCTGGGAGGAGGAAGCACTCTCTCCAGTAAGCAGCATCTGCCAATCACACCTTCACTTCCGCTCCCCCTTCTCCTCCACTGGGCAGGAATAGAAATTCTCTCTCTGCTGCCAGTGCCAGATCCAGCATATGTGGGACACAGTAAGAAGTTGAGCTGCCCCACCCCCACTTCCCATCTTCAGGCTCCTGGCCTGGCTGGAGCCTTACCATGACTGCTTGTCTCCAAGCTATGGGTGTTATGATGTTCCCCTGGAACATCTGTGCACCTGCTGGAAAGTGCCTACTATATAGGCAAAATACGGCCTTGCTTAAAACACATCGCCATTGTCTGAACTGAGACCTTCGGTGTCAGCTCAGAGATTAGGGATAGGCTTCATACAAAGTGTCTTCTGTGATGACTGCCCTTGTGACTTTTCCTCACAGCTGGTTGTGTCCTCTACCTCCCACCTAACCAGGACCCATAGGCAAAAAAGAACCTGGGACGAGCTCATCATGGAGCAGGTGGTCTATCTGCAGTCCCTCGTGCAGGAAATTGAGGCAGAACGCCTGGATCGGGTCACCGAGAGAGGAGTGGTGGACTGACCAGCCCCATCCCTCCCTCATTTCAGATTTTTTTTCTATTCCCTCCCTTGTTGTATATCCCCCAGATAAAGACTCCTGTTCTCCTGCTTGTTCATAAACAATCTCTTTATTGTTTGCTCTGCAGGAGAGGGAAGGGAAGGCAAAGGGAGGAATGAAGGAGTAAAGGCACACACAGGGAATGCAGGGACCCCTTGTAGAGAGGCATGGGGGAAAGTCTCAGAATTGGCCTAGCATAAAACTGTCCTTCAAGCCCCTTGCTGTGCTCTCCTTATGACACTGGTATCCGGTGGCTCAAACTCTCTGGCCAGGTGTTCTGCTTCAGACCATTGCCTTCCCACCCCCCCACCCCTCGCTCCGGCAGAAATGTCTCCCCCTTGTTTTTACACAAGTTGTGGAGCTCACAACAGGCCACCATCACAAAGGGGATTTTGAGCTCACTGAGTTCCAGGCTGGTGAGGATACTCCTTTAAAATGCCTGAACTTACATTCTACTACCATCTACACCTGCTCAGCCTGGTGTTGAACTCCTTCTTGGTGGGGTCCAGGCTGCCCATGTAGGGCTTCATGAGCCAGGGGAGCAAGGAGTAGGCTATGTCACCCAGGATCACAGTCGGCATGTTCACCTCTCCTACTCTGTCTGGGGTTGGGGGAGTGCCGGTGTGCATCTCTTTGAAGAGGCGTGAGTTCCAAAAGATGCGTGCGTCATACGACTTTTCCAACCATTTGTCATTGATGTCAGTGAAGTGTCCCTTCTGATCCATGAGCGCCTGCAGCACATGGAGAGTACCCCTTGTGGCTGTTGTACTCTGAGGCCCAGTGGTCAAGGAGCCAGGATGGGGATGTGTGTTCTATCTATGACACACCCATTCTTCTCCCGCAGTTGGGAAAGCCTGTGTTGGCAAAGCCATCCACAATGTTGTCTGTGTTGCCCAGAGTGATGATCCTCCAGAGCAGGATGTGGTTAATGGTCTTGGCTACTTATACAAGCACAGTCCTGACTGTGGATTTCCCCACCCTGAACTGATTCCCCACTGAGAGGTAGCAGTCCGGTGTGGCAAGCTTCCAGAGGGCAATAGCCACACACTTCTACACGGGGATGGCAGGTCTCAGTCGGGCGTCCTGTTGCTTGAGGGCAGGGTGAGCTACTCACAGAGTTCAAGGAAGGTGGCCTTGTGCATGTGGAAGTTGGGCAGCTACTGCTGATCATCCCATCACTGTATGATGATGCGGTCCCACCAGTCCGAGCACATCTCTGTCAACTAGAAGCGTCCTTTGACTGTGTCCAGGGGACTGAAGAGTGTACACAGTAGCAGGAGCTCCAGGACTTGTGTGAGCAGGGCCTATGGGCCACACCAGGGTTTCTCCTCCTTGTCCTCATCCTGTTGGAGCAACACGTGGGCACTGTCGATATACTGCATCATGAGATGAGAACCATGGGCACAACAAGACATGCGCTCACTGCGGTTCTTTTCTGTCCTGTGAGAGGGAAGGGAGTAGAGGAGTGCCTTGTGGGACCTGGGTGTGGAGAGGAGTCCTGTAAGTGCTTGTCACTGTTTTCTGGACCAAGTGGATACCGGAGGTATCCGCCATTCTGCTGCACTCCCTAGAGTGCTTCCTGGGGCTTTGAGTCCAAGGCAGGCTTCATGAATGTGGATGCGCTCCTTTGAAGCAAATTCAATTCTGCCCCCCTAATGAGGACATGGACCTTTGACTTCTCAAAATTGGGTGCTCAGAAGTTGAACTTAGTAAATTTGAAATAATCACATGGTGTAGACAAGTCCCTGTCAGCCGATGGTCAGGGCAGTGAGTGGTGTGTGTGTATTATACACCC
>CM057845.1:252802562-252814159 GCA_030068395.1 Apalone spinifera | reverse complement strand
TTTTCAGCAATTCGCCCTGAGCAGATGCCCTCAGCTGTGCCCAGACCCGGCCTGGTCCGTCACAGGGAGGTAAGGGGCTGACTATATGGATTAGGTAGGGAGAGAGGGGGTGGGTGGGTGTTGGCATTGGGGTGAGGTGGAGGCAGGAAGATAGTTTGTGCTGTGAAGTAGGGCAGGTATGGATAATTTATGCTTTAGCTGGGAGTTAAGACAGGACAGACTGCTGGTGCCTGCTTCTTTGAGAAGCAGGATTTTATCCCAGCCCCCATCTGGGCTGGGGAGAAAAGATTGCACAGGGGAAGTTGGGAAAAGAGAGGGTGGGTAGGTACTGGCATCTGTGCAAGTAGGTGGAAGCAGGGGACAATTTATTTGGGGTGTCTGACTGATTGGATTGCAATTGGGATTGCAGTCCTCTGTCTGTCTGCATTAGAGCGGAGGAGGAAAGCAGACTGCATGGGCTGTGTGTTAGGTGGACATTTGCATGATTACATTTCAAACAAAGTTTACATAGGTGTTATATAGTTAAGGTATGAAAGAAAAAGCTTCTTTTAACAGAATTTTTTTGGAGTGTTGCAGATATCTAAAACTCTGCTCTTAATGATTTTTTAAAATCCTGTGTAACTAAAATGGTAAGATCTGCATCTTAATTTATTTATTAATGAAGCTGCTCTAAGTAGGACTATTATCGACTTTTAAAAGTATTAACGACATGCAGACCTGTAAATAGAAGTGAATAAGTTAAATCCCAGCACGCCACTTCTGAAAGGTTGCTCACCCCGGTACAGCTGACGTGGTTAGGTCCTGTGATGGTGTCACTAGGGTAGATGTGTAGACAGAATTGGTAGTGGGGTTTGTTGTAGGGATAGGTTTAGGTTTCCTCGTTGTTTCTGTTGTGGGGTGTGAAGTTGGTGGTAAGTATTTGCCTCATATTGGGACGCTGTCTGTAAATGCCTCCCAAGATCTGTGAGAGCATATATGATAAGTTGTAGATCCTTGATGATATGTAGGAGAAGTTTTAACTGGAGACTGTAAGTAATGGCTAGTGGTGTTCTGTTGCTTCCTTTGTTGGGTCTGTTCTGTAGTAGGTGACGTCTGGGTACAAGGTATCAAATATCATTACTTACTGAGTGCTGGCATAATGAAATGTTATTATCCTTATTGTATGAGTAAAGAGCAGCAGAATTGTTCTTAACCTGTCCTGATTGAAAGGGTCACCCTCAACAGAATCTCATTCGCTAAGCAGGAGATGGGGTGCCAAATCTTAGTGATGGGGGAATAGATTTTCTTATGTGGTGGTTTGGGTTCTGTATATATAATTCTAGACACACTGTGATTCTTTTCTTCCCACTGTTTAAAAATACACTTGATTAGATTCAACTGAGTGTTATTTTGTTTAGTGCTTACTGGAGCTGAAATCAGTGATAACTAGCTACTCGGTTAATAAAACTGCATTGCCTACCCTATCAATGAGGTTTCTTACTATTTGCTAAAACTGCTGAGAGTTGGGTTAACCAATGGAACTTCATAACACGGTGGAAATACGATGGTGGCTAGCAGCTGCAGAGTGAACAATGGTGGGAATGATGGTAGAACTGGGCAGTGACAACTGAGGGAACTGTGGCAACTGAGCCAGTTTGCAGGAGCAGCAGCTGAGGTGTTGCTCAATGTTTTCTCCCACTATAGATAGATAAACTGACGAAGCCAAAGCCAAGAAAAGCCTTTAGACTATGTCACTAGAAGACTATAATGAGTCAGAACTCATTATGATGGTGAAGACCTTTTTGATAGTCCATATACCTACCTACAGCTACTAGTGCAACTAACTTGAAAAGAACAAATATTGTTGCAAGCTCATTAATCATTCAAGCTTCTTAAGAATGTGAGGAGGAAAACTAAAGGATGCAATGGAGGGCTGTGTAACTCTGAAGGCTGGCTAATACTTCATAATTAATAAGGAGATCATACGCTTGAAGAAAATACATTTCCTAATTGCTGGTATTTTCTAAGGAGAGGTCTGGTGGCAAGCATCCCCCCTCCCAGAGCTTCATCTGGGGACACATGACAGACCTGTACCCCTTCCAGGAATCTCCCTGCCATCCAAGCCTAGCATCATTTTTCCTGCCTTCTTCCCTCAACTTCCTCCTTCCCGCGCAGACTCCTGGCTGTCTTGGTACTCTCCAATTACACACAAACAGTTACCCCTCTGCGTCCCTTTCGCCCATTCCATTCAATCCTCATGTCCTTGACATCAGTATGTCCTTCTATACAGGCTGGCCTACCTCACTTGAAGTGCCCTGAATGGCAGTGGGCAGGGGGACCACCCTCCAATGCATTTACAGAGAGCTAAATATTTAATTCCTCTACACTGGACATGTAGGAGTGGGAGCTGTCAGATAAATGGTATCATTCATTGAGGGTCTTTTAGGAATGACAGGGGCAAATTCATCTACTGCCTATTTTTACCACTTCAGGGACAAAAAAAATCCTTGCAGTCTTGCAAGGATACATTGGTCTCGTACATGGCAGTGGGAAGTAGAACATATGGATTTGTATTTGGAAGAGATTGCTATCATACCTCGTGGGAAGGAGCAAATCTTGGTTGCAATCCAGTTACCCACACAATATACTTTGAAAGAAAGAGTTTGAAAACAAAGAAAATGGGTTCCAAGAAATTCTGTTCATCACACCCAAAAAAGTAGAGACTGTCCAGATCCGGATCTCTAAATCCAATACCTCTCTCTATGAAATGTGGAGATTAATACAGGAAGGAGGTGTGAGATTTAGGTCCTCTCTAAAAACTGTAACTCTGATTCTAAGTTCACCACAGCTTTTTGCCAGTGTAATATGATACATGGCTAAATTAGAACTTACATTAGTGCAGGGGTCTCCAACCTTTTTGAGCATGAAATCACTTTTTGAATTGAAATGCAATCCAAGATCTACCTCAAACATAAATACCCTTACCAAGACCAGAGCCTACACCGCATCCCACAGCCCCGCCTCCTTCCTGCCCCTTTTCTGAGGCCCTGCCCCTGTTCACTCCATCCTGCCTCTCTTGCCCATCCTCACTCACTTTCATCAGGCAGGGGCTGTGGGATGGGGTGTAGGATCTGGTCTTGGATTAAGGGATCTAGAGTGTGAGAGGGGCTCTGAGCTGAGCTTAGGGCAGGCAGCTGGGATGCTGGAGGGGTTCTAGATGCAGGATCTGGGACGGCATTTGGATGCAGGGGTGCTTGGGGCTAGGAAAAGGGCTTGGGGTACAGGAGGAGGCTCGTGACTGTGGTAGGAATTTGGAATGTGGGCTCTAGCTGGGCACTGCTGGTGGCTCTTGGATAGTGGTGCAGTGGGGCTAAGGCAGGCCCACCCCTGCCCTGGCCCTGGCCCTGGCCCTGGCAGGTCCACTACCTAAAGCAGCCAGCAAACTCCATCCCAAGTCCTGTTGTGCCCCCTTCCTGCTCTGTGGAGAAAGGATACAGAGTGGGAGAGGGAGTACCCTGACATCAGCACCCACTTCTTCTGCACAGAAAGCAGGAGGCTCCCAGGGTGAGGGACAGCTCCAAGGCAAAGGGCAGGAGATGAGCAGCAGTGGGAGGAAGGGACAGCTGAAATGCCAGCGCTTGATAGCCCTTTGGCCAAACCAGTAGAATCACCTGTCAGAGGCTCAAACATCTACCAGTAGATCCTGATCTACTGGTTGGTGACCACTGGATTAGTTCATAGGCTTTTGCTGGCCCTTTGCATGGGCATGAATATTACTCATTGTGCATAGCCACTAAGTTTGCACCCAAGGTGATGCAATTTATGTTACTTGCTTTTTTATGACCATCTTTAAATAATTTACTGACTGAAAAGTTTGAAATGCTGTTTGAAGTTGAACCTAATTCCAATTTACCCCAGCCCTCTTTTTTTAAGATGTTTTCTGTCTATCCTTCCCCTCCTGGGGAAGAGGCTGGCACTGCCCTGATACACTATGTTAAATATACAAAAAAGCTTTAATGAGAAGGAGGAAAGCAAGCAAAGGAGCCTCATTTCGCCAAATTTAAGGCATCAAACTGCTTTGCAGAAAAAATGTCGGATATGAAATACAGTTTACTAACAGAACTGCAATTGTTAAATGATTATCTCAGCTTTCATAAGGACATGCTGCTCGAAACATCACCATACGGTAGCTGAAAAGCAGTCAAGCATGGCTGAAGTCCTTATTAAGGGTAGTAAATCTAGATTAAATTCCAGTCCATTTATTGGTTCAATATTTAATAACTGCTGTTGACATTAGTGTCACTAAATGGTTTGTGCTATAGCATGATACAGTTTAGACCAACTGATGGGAAAGTTCAGATATTAGTGTATAGAAACCAGAAAGTGTAAACTGATTATTTTTAGCTTCACTAAAAATAAATGTTAAAAGTTTTAGAAGAGCACAGCTTCCCAGTAAGTAAAGTTGGTTTATAGAATAGTTGTGCTATGATCATGGACTGAGTTTTAGATTTAATGTTTGCTGTACTTACTAAACTTACTTTAGTTACCTGGATCATGTGATACTGACTTAGGGGTGTCCATTTTTCTGACCAGATGGACCGGATGCTATTTGCAGCAATGGCATCCAGTCGAGAAAGTTGGCAACCTATGAGTAACTGCTTTTGAAGCAACAAATTAACAGTGTCATCTTCAAGTCATCATTGTCAAGTCCAAGTCGAGTCTCAAGTCACTACAATTCAAGTCTCAAGTAGAGTCTTGAGTCCCTAAAGTCACTTTCGAGTCAAGTCCCAAGTCAAGTCTCAAGTCTTAATTTAAAAAATGTCAAGTCACTTTTGTACAAGCCATCAATGTCGGCATTTTCGGACAGTTTTTTCATCAAGTCTTGGGACTCAAGTCAACAAATCTGCAAATTAATGAACCCAACAATCTATAAACCTACTACTACTACTACTACTAGGAAGTGTTCAGATTTACATTTTCTAGATGGGATTCTATACTGCATTAAAATATATGATACAAAACAAGAAATTGAAGGAATAATGAAGGTTTGTAGCTGGATGTCATTCTCCTTAAATAAGGCACATGGTGTTAGATTACTTTAATTTTTGTCAGCTGTCAATGCACTTGAGAAAAGCTGAGCTGCTTGTATGATGGAGGCTGCTGCACAAGATCTTGCTCCCCAAACACACTACCCTTGGAAGCAGAGAGTTACTTTTGAATTAAATAAAATAGATGAGTGTCTACTCCCTTCTAGGTATTCTTGTCAAAAACAAGCTGTCTGACGTTTTTTCCTAAGGAGAACTTTTCATACTGCAGTAGGTTAAGGGCTCCATGTAGCTACAACGTCTTAAAGTTGCATATATCTAGTGACAGCATAAAGGAACTTTGCAAAAATACACTTGCCCAATTGCCTTGGACAGTAAACTCTTTTGAATGGCAAGTAAAAACCTTTGGCTTCTGTTGTAATTGGCCATGGTAAATAGACATGCAGGCCAGAATTTTAAATTTAGGCCTGCACAGGTATGAGTGTACATAGACTGTACTTAATTTTTGGATCTGAATACCAAATGTGCAGCTACAGATCAGGTATTTATATTGCACATTGCCAGTTAATCACACTAAGGATATTTGTGTGCATAAATTAGAAATACACAATTGTAAATAGCTAATTATGAAAAATATGGCTGATATGTTTTATTAATAGATTCCTGTTCCTTCTCATTAAACATGTTTGCTCTCAGTGTTTAGTGGTAATTATCTGAAAGCAGTAAAAAGAGGGAAATGAAGACAGGTTAAAGCAAAATAGTTGAAACAAAGAAGAGTGGCTAATTTTAAACTCACTTTATACACTAGTGGTTCCCAACCGCTGGTCCACGGACCAGCTCTGGGGGCCGGGGCTCAGGTGCACCTTCCTGCCTCCCCTCCTGTTGCAGCTGTTGGGAGAAGTGTGTCCTGCCCTACCTCTCAGCCAACAAGCACCAGGCAGGGGGTGCTTGACCTTCCCTCCACTTCACCCATTCCCCAAAAACCCCACCCTGAGCATTCGTGCCTCTGCTCTGCACCTGGCTCAGCCCCACTCCAGTCCTTCTGGCAACTCCCCACCCACACACGGCCTCTTCCTTCAAACACAGGACATCCCTACTTCTTCCCCCCCTCACAGAGCATCCCGAGTGTGTTGGGATTTGGAGAAGTTGGCAAGAAGTACTGAGGGTGGAGGGCAGAGGGAGGAGATTGGCTGCTGGTGGGTGCAGAGCACTTACTAATTTTTCCCTATGGGTGCTCCAGCCCCAGAGTACCTCTGGATTTGGCATGACTGTACAAAATGCTAACTAGACATGGATGTAATGAAGTATTCATGTAACTGATCATACAACATTTTTCTGAAAAGTTTTTCACATTATTTGAAGTGAAAAGAAAACCATCCTCAAATAGCATGAATGATCCTCACAGGAAAGTAACTGATACTTTAAAGTACAAATTATTAGTAACATTTATAAGTTAGTTTTCATTCTTTTCTTTTTCATCAACCTATTTCTGTCCTCTACACCAGAATAGTTCTATTTCATCTGGTCAAGTTCTTCCATGATCACCTATAGTTGCCTAGGCTGGGTTTAATAAAAGCACAGTTCTGCTTCTGTACTGTGGGAGCTTACACAAATTCATATAATCACTGGAACTATGTCTACACTACAGAGTTTTTCCGGAAAAACAGCTGTTTTTCCGAAAAAACTTAACTTACATCCACACTGCAATCGCATTCTTTCGAAAAAAAAAATCAAAAGAACAGAGGGGTTTTTCCGACATGGGTAAAGCTCATTTTACGAGGAAGAAGCCTTTTTCCTAAAGAGCTCTTTCGGAAAAAGGAGTGTATGGACGGGGAAGAGGGAGTTCTTTCGAAAGAGGAAAAAGCACAGGTGTCCTGGTGGCCACACCATCCATATTAATCACAGCTTAAATGTGAGATAGCATCCATTCAGTGTGGACTCTATATTGCAAAAACGCAGATCTCTTTTTCGATGGGCTTTGGCAGTATGGACGCTCTCTTTCAGAAGAAGATATTTCGGAAGATGTCTTCCAGAAAAGCTTCTTCCGAAAGACGCCTGCAGTATAGATGTAGCCTGGATAACAGACTTTTTTCCATGGCTACCATGGTGTAGAATATGGGAGTTTTTATTGAGCTCTAACGTTTCAGTTTTTACTTTCTGACTTTAACTGGATTAGCTTAATTAGATATTGGTTATATTTAAGTTCCTGCCAGTACAAAAGGCATATAAGGTGACTTACTTCTGAATTGTTTCTGTACAATGCAACATGTTTCAAGAAAGAAAAACACAAAATTGATCTTTGTAATCATTTAGGATACGTCTACATAGCAGGGCAAAAGTCTAATTAAGCTACGCAACTTGAACTACATCAATTGCGTACCTTAAGTTGAAATAGCTTAAATCTGCTTTTGGAGCTGTCTATACAGCAGGAAGTCGAAGGAACTCTCTTCCTTCGACTTCCTTTACTCTTCATAAAATGAGGGTTACAGGAGTTGGAGTAAAAAGTCCTCCAGCTCGCCATTATTTCAAAATAATGGCTTGCAGTATACACACGCTCTTGTTATTTTGGAATAACATTAGTTATTCCAAAATAATGCTGCTGTGTAGACATAGCCTTAATATGAGCCTCTCTTAAATCTGATTAATTTAGTATTGAAATCAGCAGAAATTTCTCCCAGGCATGGTGGATGTGACCCAATAACTTCTTGATGCCTATTGGCAGAAGGCACAGAGGACACAGAGAATTGTAAAGGTATACCCTAGATTGAATAGATGCATATTCATTCAATAAAGTGGCATGCAACATCTCTGTTGAGAACCACCAGCTCATTGATTACCATAATCATTGCAAAACATGTATAGCTAATTAAAGATTATGTAGTTATACTGCAAATTATGTTCTTAAGGCAGGTAATATGTTTTGGACAGGTTTATTTCAGGTCATTGTGTGTCCCACACTTTATGTATATTTGCATCTGGAGACAAATGCTCTTTGTGAAATCTACCAGAAATGAGTATAAAGGAAACAAAATTAGGGGGCATCATGTTATGAACAAGGATAATGGATTGTTCTGATATATCTGGGCATGCAAACAGACACACTGCATTTTTCACGACAGAGGCAATGATTTTTCCCATGAACAGAGGATTATAGCCAAACCTGACAGGATTTAGAGCAATACTCATTCAAAGACAGGAAAGTTTCTTGTTAAGTAAATCTTGATTTTAGAAAGTGTGCGGTGATGTTATTTGATCTGTAACCATTTGTTTCTGGTACTTCTACTTTCCATTACTTTGAATACTACACTTCAGTAAATAAACTTCTACTTGTTTTCATTATAAATAAACATAAGCTGTGTGCGAAGCAAAGCTTTGCTCTGAGGTGATACTGGTAAGCTGGGGTGTGCTGTTTGTTTGGAAGCAGTGAATCTATGAATACCATGAGTATCCAGGGGAACAGGAGCTGGACTTTTCAAGGAGATGCTGGGGATTGGTAAGTGCCTAACACTAACCTATAGCAAAAAAGGGGTGGGCTTGTGTTGTTCATGGCCAGCAGGGTTGGTAATCTAATCCAGGGCAGACCCAGACTAGGCTTCTTCAAACCAAGAGCAGGTGGTAGCAAGGAGCTTCCCTGGTACTCCCACAGAGCCTCCCAGTGCATCTTCATTATTCATAGTGCAGGGATTCTTGCCCCATTACTAGGCAAAACTGCATGCATGTGATTAAAAAATAACAAATTAACAATTTTTTAACTCCACAGAGTAAGACAAGAACAAATCAGATTTAGAAAAGGAAAATTTGTTTGCAATGGACAAGATGCTATTGAAATACCTCACATAGTTGAAATAACTGTTCTGGTTTGGTATTTGTTTGTTTTTGTTGTAATGAACAAAAATACATGAGGCAATTCAGTGCTTTAGAGATCTGGATTTCATCAGCTTTGATCTCAAAATTGAGACAAGTGTTTGGACTGCTGTCACTGATAAGAAATTAAGCGAAGGAGAACACTTGAACAGGCTATATTCACACTTGGAATGATTAAATATAGCTGCATAAAAACAACATCATTTTAGGACTGAAATAATTACAAAGGCAACAAAATGTACCTTTATAAGGACTTTATCTATCATGACCACACGATGCCAATGCTATTAATATATGCGTGTTTCATACTCTGTATTTGGATTGCTTCTAGACATTATCTGTGTGAAAGATCTAATAATTACAAGTACTAAATACAACGCAGTTAAGCAAGGTGGCTTTTATTTTATTAGCTTTCTTACCTCATTTTTAAATAAGGTTCAATATTCTCAAAGTATGCTGCTCCTAGCCTCCTTGCTTCTGCTCCTTAGGAAAATGTCATGGGGAGGGAGCAAGACTGGAGGATCACTGGGAAAGCTATCCGAAGAGTCAGGAAAAAGGGAAGACTACTACATGGGCACAGAAAAAGTTTTCTATACTTGATTTGGCAAAGAGATGAAGACAGGGAGGGGGTTGATGCTATTTTTTTTTCTGAACAAATCTGCTGCTCCTAATCTCAGTCACTCATATGATAGTGATATGCAAATAGGCAGGTGTCAACACACCAGCACTTCAGTACAATGTCTTTAAAAAGAACCCGACCTCACAGTCCAAATGTAAATGGGGATTCTGAGCCAAATATTAAAATCATTGTTTAAAAATTGCAACATCATGCACAAGAAAGAAGTTTTCAATTGTCAGCCATGGAGGAACTACATTTTTCAGTGTCTGTTCTGAGCATTAACAAGCTTCTCTACAGCACTTGGCCAATGTGCATCCGTTACAACAGAAGGAACATCTTTTGGGAATGAAACCTTTATGGAGTCCCCTGTCAAGATAGCCAATGCAAATACTTTGCATGACTTTATAGAAGTATCTTAGGTCAAAGTTTCAAAAAACATCAAATGATTAAGTACTCCGTTTTGAAGACTGCAACTTAGAACACATTAAAAGGCCTGATTTGCCCAGTTAGGATGAGCACTTTCTGAATAATCAGGCCGATTTAAACAGTTTCAAGCAGGGCACCAAGTACTGGAGAAACCTAAAATAACTGGTTGCTAAACATCTTCATCTTAATCTCTGTGCCTCAGCTCCACATCAAAATGTTGACTGCTCTCAGCATCTAATGGATGTCTTAAGTAAAAAAACTAATGTGAGGTTCTCATATAGCAGTGTTTCTCAAACTGTGCTCCGAGGAGCCCCAGGACTCTGCGAGACATCTCCAGGGGCTCCATGAGGTTGACAAACTGGAAATATTGATAGGTACAACACATACAATCAGTGGACTGCTGGGCCTCCATATAAATTTTTATGCATGTTAAGGGCTCCGGAGCCCAAAAAGTTTGAGAACCGCTGCATACAGTATGGTGATAAGCACCATCTGCCCCTTTTCACTATGAAAACGAAGTTACTAACATCTTCCTTGCCAATATTCTCACCTTGTCACCTACCCAACTGAGCCTCTCTCTTCTAGCTTGCTCTCTTCTATTACAAATGCAAGCTTCTTGTATAACTACAAGTATTGTACTTTACAAGGGCCAGATACAGTCTGGGCAGTATTTCATTCAGCACAAAAATAGCTTCATAAGTATAATGCTACAAAAGCAAAGTACTCAGTACACAAAGGTAGGTTACAGGAATTTAATCAGTCTGATTCTTTAAGCGTCCTTTTTATTTGAGAATTGTTACTGAGCAGGAGTAGCCAGATGATTTTAGTATTCTATGAGCCTTCTAAGAGTAGAAAGCATATGGGCAGGGCACTGGAATGAGTCTGGAGATATGGGTTCAGTTCCTGATTCAGTAATAGATTCTTTGTGTGACCTTGGATGAGTCACTTAATCTACCCTGTTCCTCATTTCCCAACCGTAAAATGAATAGGGCTTTCCTATCCTACAAATGTGTTGCAAAGGTAAAAATGACCTAATAATTGTGGAGGTACTTAGATACTATGGTGACAAAGGCCATAAAGTACTCGTATAAACAGATCATGTCAGGAACGAAAAAATTATTTCAAGGGGGGAAAAAAGGCAGGGGATGGCAAGAAATTTAAACCCATCTCATGTAATAGGTATGTAGCAAGGAAGACAGACAATTGATAAGCTGAGCAACACAGCATTTAGCAGTGTGGCTTCTATGTTATTGGTTGATATTTAACTTATCTTTTAAGAACACATTGTACAAGAGACATTAACATATAAGCATGGACCATAATCTGAATAATATGAAATTATCTTGAAAATATACAAAGGTAGCATAAGAATGGCCTGACACTTGGTTACTTAGGCTACGTCTAGACTACATCCCTCTGTCGGCAGAGGGATGTAAATAAAGCACTTCAAAAGTGCAAATGAAGCTGGGATTTAAATAATCACATAATGGCGCTCTTTCGAAAAAGCGCTATTTTGAAATTGAAACTGCAGTCTAGATTCATTTTTTGAGGTTTACGGGATCTTTTGAAAAAGTGTCCCGTTTTCGAAAGAACTGCATCTAGACTGTGGTTTCAGTTTCAAAAATAGCGCTTTTTCGAAAGAGCGCCATTACGTGTGTAGTCCC
>CM057845.1:252759375-252773604 GCA_030068395.1 Apalone spinifera | reverse complement strand
GTGGGGGCACCACTAGGACCCAGAGTGTAGAAAATTGTGTCTGCTGCTGGTGCAAGAGGGCATGGGGTTGTCATTTGAGCTGGAGAAAGTTTGGTGTCCATTAGTTTACTTAAATAAACAAAAATAGTGGTGTTTTTCCCTCTCTGTCATTTTTGTCTGTAGCCTATGAGACACCAGTCTCAGTTTCTTCAGGGCAGTGAATGTGCTGGACAACACCCAGCACTTCCTAGGCATTACCATGATATAAGTAATACATAATGTCCTCTTTCCCATATTGGGGTGTTTTAGATGCTGCTTGTAATTATTAGAACTGGGAGCATTGGTTGTTGGGAGTCTGGAAGCACAGGAAACAGGAAGGAGGAGCGAGAAGATTAGCCAGGGCTGAGTGAGAGCTACAGAGGGATGCAGCAGCTTTGTAAAGAGGTTTCACTTTTGGTAAATAAAGTCCTGTTGAAGTTTATTAGTAACTTGCTTGCATGATACAACACATATCAGCCAGTTACCACTAACTAGACACAAAAGCTTTATGGAAAACAGCTGATTAGATAGACCAATTGAATATTGCCCCAATTGTGTTTATTTCATTATAGGCATTTTATGGCTCTCATAACTTAAAATACTCTTGTGGCTGGACAGCACCAATATTTATGCTTTTTGGCAAATACTATATTTGATTTGCCCATCCTTGAAGACTTAATGGCCAGATTCAGCAATATAGTCTGGTCTGCTTTGCAAAGATCTGGTAATTCAAAGCAAGATAAACCCTGTTTACCTGTCTGTCTGTGTTTTCTTTTACAGACTGCAAAGGATAGAAGGTGATTGTTACACAGAGTACGTCCATCTCACAACCCTCTATTTACAGGTATCTGACTGTAAAATTTTAGATTGAAAATATCACAAGGTGGGGGTGCGTTTACACAGCATCCTTCCCTGGAAATAAACAATGTAATTTGCACTACACAAATTATGTAGCTTATTTCAAGGTAATTTATGAATAACTTATTTCGAAATTTGGCGTTGTCTACACAGCACCAATTTTCAAAATAAAGTACTATTTTGACAAGTCGCTTAACCCATGATGAACAAGGGTTACAGGGACGCAGTAATAGCATGCCCGTTATTTTGAAATATATATATTTTGAAATATATATTTCAAAATAATGGGCGTGTTTAAAGACACGGAATTGCTATTTCGGGATACTTCTGGTATCCTGAATAGCGCCACTGTCTAGACATAGCCTGGCATATTTATTCTGATTTTAAATTAATGACTGGATTTAAAAATAAAAAATAAAAAATTCTGTGCTTTGTCTCCATAAAGTAAAACACTGAAGCAGGAGCCAAAGGAGGAGCAAAAGTGATTATGTGCAGTCTTTAGGCCCTATGTTTTTGTAGTTGTATCATGGACTCCATATTGCTCTAACTTACAGCTCATTGTCCCACTGTGAAAGTTTTGTCTTTCCCCAAGACAGCCATTGTTGCCTCTGTGACAAGCCAACAAAGATAAACTTGGCCAGAGTTTCCCATCACTGACTGGGGCAAGAAATATGCCATTGCTAACTTCTCAATTATGAATACATTTTCAATTAGGTGCCCAAGTATTTAGGAACATGGTTTATAGTATTGACTAAAAGGCACTAAAAGCCCAGTTAATATTCTATATTGAATTGAAAACGTATAAATTAGTGCTTCCTAGACTTACCATAAGATTTATCAGGCCATTCTCAGATGACTTACAAACACATGCACAGCACCATCATGATGACACAAGGCCATTCAGCTGTATTTTAATATTGCACACTGTTTGTTTTATATGCCTTTGAGATTTCCTAAATACTGCACCACATTTTTCCCAGGGTACTGGTAAGCTGCTTAAACCACCAATTATTGTCTTGCCGTGAACTCTGACTATTCTTCTGGATAGTGAGTTTTCAGATGTCATCTTTAATTTATTATATTAATACTTAACTTGATCACTATTCAGTGGTTTTATAGAAGTATTTACATACAGACCAGAAAAGTGCTTTCCCCTCCCCCCTCCCCCCCCCAGAATATGGGAAACTGTCCAGTCTTACCTGGCATCTTAACTTAACCCCAGCATCTGCATGGTATGGATATGATTTCTGCTTATGAAATGGCCTTGGAGGATTACTCTCAAAAGCAAATGAAATGAGTTCCTCTGCCTCATCCATTTAGCCCTGAATACTTGGGGAATGATTTTGTGAGTAAGTGTTCTGAATGAACTCTGAGAATTGTTTTTTCCACCCCAGCACTCTTTTAAGCAAGATGAACTGTCTCAGTGAGTTTTACCAGGACTTATATTTTAAATTAATGAACTAATTAGTTAAGAAATATGTTATACTATTATGCAAAGAGAAACCCTGTTCCGCAGTGATAGCTTAGTCATGTAAAGTGCCCTTTCATTTTATGTTGTAAAGGGAAGATGGACTTGTTATGGAACATTTGGACCACTGTTATTAATGATCTAAACTGAAGATCTCCTCTGCCTGTTCGAAAGATTGATATTAATCTGTATTTGATAGATTCAGAAGGATTAAAGGAATGGGGGAAAGTGAATAAAATGGAACATCTTCTTGGTTTCATTGTTAGATGACCTTGTGCCTTAGTACGTTTAAATTGCTTACTTCCTATAACTCTATAGAGTTCTGTGTTTTCATTTGCTGGATTAGATTGAAGTGTCAACTATTTTTGATGAATTACACTAGTAATATATGTTCATGTTCTTCTTTGCTCTTTTCCTTTTTATTTATATGTGTCCAGTATAATTTATTTCTTCTGAAAAAGCTCTCAGTGAAAGTTTTTTTTAACTCACATTTTTAACAAAGTAAGAGGTTTTTGTTTTGTTTTTAAAATGTTTTTTATCTTTGCTTTGATCAAATCACTCATCTTCCCATGTGTAGTTTTTTTTAATAATAGAAAGTTTTGGTCATGTGACAAAATATAAATTGAATTTTATTGAAAAGACAGGAACTATGGAAGAGGATGTGAGAGTAGGTGAAAAGTGTAAATGAATTGGACTCATTAGGCACAGATTCCAGGTGGGTTCGTGCAGCGCTTCATAGAAGTCATTGACGCTATGTCTACACTGCAGGATTTTGCCGGCAGAGAGTATGCTAATGAAGGGCTCATTAGCATTTGTCATGCTGACATTTGCATATTCTCTGCCAATGTTTTTTGTGCAAGAGGTTTTTGCACAAAAACAAGCAGTGTAGACGGGTCCATTTTGCACAAAAAAACCCCTTTTGTGCAAGATCCTTAGGCCTCAAAAAAGAAGGTATAAGGATCTTGTACAAAAGGGGAGGGTTGCGCAAAATGGACCCATCTAAGCTATTTGTTTTTGCACAAAAACCTCTTTTGCCTCATCGGCAAAAACACGTAAACAACAGTGTGACAAATGCTAATGAACACTTCATTAGCATACTCTGAGGGCAAAAGCCTGTAGTATGGAGATAGCCTGAGTCTCCAAGGTGCAGAGGCTTTTCTATATGGATCTAGCTGCAGGACTGGTATTTTACTATCTGTGTGTGTGTGTGTGTGTGTGAGAGAGAGAGAGAGAGAGAAAATGCATGCACGCTGGGTAGACTGGAGTACAAAGCTAACATGGTATCTGTGAGAAAGTTTTGGATGCATTATTGGACACTTGCAGAATTTGAAACAAAGCAGCAAATAAAGTTCGGGTGTTTTAGATGCATTACTTGACATTTGCAGAACTTGAAAGAAAGTAGCAAATAAATTTAGGGAACATCTCTGATCTGGAATGCTGCTGCTGAGAATATTTACAGCTCTCTTGATATGCTGGATTATAGCCTGAGTTCACAAAAGAGATAAACCTGATTAAATTTTTTCCTATTTTGATATTGCTTGGGTAAGATCGGTAGATTAAATTTAGACTATTAAACTGTCTTTTTACATAACAGCAGCAATAGCAGCAAGGATAAGAAATTTAAGGGTAGTACTCAGATGAATTTGTTCATCTGTTATGTGAAATTGGAATGTAGATGGTATATGCGTAAACAAATGAGCAAACTAGATTGTATTTAACCATTTCAAATATACAGATTTGGGCTTACTTTAAACTCTGACACTTTACTGTAGAGGTTCTTTTGGTGAGAGAGTATAAACTGTGTGAGACAAATGGGATTTCTTTGTAACGATATTGGTGAACTTGGCTGTGTCTGAATTGGAGATTGTACTCTAGCAACTTTGACCAGCGTGACTGAAACAAGGCTAGTATTGTATGTCCTCATTAAACATCCTGGTTTGGTTGTGCACAGTGTACCATCTTCCCACACAGTGTTGCAGGGTTGCCCTCAGTCCATAATGTCTGGCACAGCTAGGGAATGTCTAGACAGCTACTCTGCATCTTTACTGTAGCCTGTTATTTCGAAATATCTTCTGAAATAACGGGCGCACTGTTGTGGCATCCCTGTAACCCTCGTTCCACAAGAGTTAAGTGACATTTTGAAATAATCTATTTCAAAATTACCTCGAAATAAGCTACACAATTTGCATAACACAAATTGTGTCGCTTATTTTGAGGTAAGAGTGCAGTGTAGATGCACCCCTAGGGAACAAGTATGTGCCTATATTATATAATGTACATTTACATTGGTTCACATTGTTTGTTTGCACCCGGGGATACTTCAGATAGATCTGTCCTATCAGACAGAAAAATCTGTGCAGCATAATGGACATACATCCTGTGATAGAAAGGGCTAAGCTCTTTCTAAGCTAAAGAAGATTGCTCTTAGCTAACTGAATCATCTTTTTGTTTCTTGGTTTTATACCAAGCCATGATACTTTCCCCAGCCTCAGTTTGGTTTTTTACAGTGAATTGTTGTTTTGGGGTATGAATAGATTGTTGTGGAGTCAATATGGTGGCACCTGCTGCAGGAACTAACCCAAGAGCACCTCTCCTATACACAAGCACACAGGAAGAAACAAATTCATTAACATCCATGCAATTCTTAATGTATTTGCTATACATTCCACTCTTCCCCACAGGACTTCTGTGAGCAGTGACCAGACAGGGAATGAAGCCAATAAATGAAGGTCAAAGGTCCTGCAGGTATGTGGAAACCCATACTTACTTATTAGGCAGTAGGGCAGAGAATGCTCCACTAGCAGATGTATTAATGCAATCCATCTATCTATGAGCCATTGGCTGCCCACCTTCTATATGACCTTTCTGAGGCTGTGAAAGATACCAGAATGTGCAGTAGTAGTTAATGGTGCTTTAAGGATTAACTTAAAGTGGGGTTTACTACAGATTTCATGTGGTTCTGAGAGCCGAAGGAGAGAAACATAGAGTTTAATGTAGCTACTTTCCCATCCACCCTTTCTTAGGCCACATGACCTATCAGTTGGGTGGATTTTTTATTTCCAAGGGGAAGCTTTTCCCTTTGTCACCTCATTGTAGCTCTTTTCTTCTGTCTGCCCTGTCGACTAGGGAAAGCAGAGAGGAAAATATAATACTCTGGAATTAGAGTAGTCTTAATTTTCTCTGCTGCAGTGAAAATAATATGGCTCACACTGACCCAACAGCAGGCTGGCAGTGTTGCAATCAGCACAGGAAAGTGCTTTGCGCACTCAAAGCTTTTTACTGACTTTAGCAGAGCAGGCAGAGGAGGGCTTAGTCATGCTTTCTCTCTGTGTCTTATTGTGACAAAGAATCTTCCTTAAAATTGACTGAACACTAGTTGTGGTTGAATATTCAATTGTCCGTTTGGTTCTGATGATCATTTTATTAAGAAATACTTTAGGGCAACATTCTAAATGACAGTCCTAACTGTAAAAGAGCCTTATACAATGCAAGAAGAATTTTCTTTGTCTTGTGTTAAACTTTATTCTGTAACACATGACTCTATTTCTATGGAGAAACAAAATATTTTTTTTATTAACTTGGTTCTAATTTCTCTAGATTGATATGGATTTCTATTTTTGGAGGCCCTCTAGTAACCTTTGCTTGCTCCCCTTCTCTGTATATTAAATATTTTGGGACTATCACCATCGTCTGGGTTTCTCCAGCACATAGGTTCCCAGAGTATGGCTTGCAAACTGCCAATTGTCCTCAGGGCATTTGTGTAGAGAGCTGTCTGTTGGTTTTCCTCTTTAATTATAGATAAATAGACCTGGTCCTTTTCTCACTATTGCCCATGAATCACTATACTGACTCGACCAGAGTTACTCCTGGTTTGCACCCATGCACAATCAGAATTAATCTCTATTAATGTGGAGGCAGATCCATCTGGGTAGGAAGTGGGGAAGGTGCCTAAAAATCCTGAGATTGCTCGCTAGAGACTATATAAAGGAACTGGATCAATCTAAGAAGATGAGGGTTAAGGAAAATTCTGAAGGATGTCCCTGCATTAGGACTAAAGTGTTCTTCAAAACAGATGACTCGAGGGAAGGGCACATCTTCTGCCCGCCAATCTTGCCGATATTGGAAAGGCCCTTAGTGGTTGGAACAAGAATTTTGAGTTAATTTTCTTTTATTTTGAATCACAGGTTGTAGGACTGTCTAGTCCAGTCTCCTTCACTTAAGACAGGGCAATGTGTTATCTAGACCATCCCTAACAAATGTTGGTGTAAACTGATCATAAAATTCCAGTGATGGAGAGTCCACAAACTCACTTGGCAATTTATTCCAGTGCTTAATTACCCTGACAGGAAGTTTTTCATAATGTCCAACTTAAACCTCCCTTGCCTATCCTCAGAGGTCACAATCATTTACCTCCCACCTCCTTTAACAATCTTTAGTGTACTTGAAAATGGCTATCATGTGTGCCCCACCCTGAGTCGTCTCTTCTCTAGACTAAACAAACTTTTTTTCCCTATATTTCCTCATAGGTCATGTTTTCTAAACCCTTAATCATTTTTATTGCTCTTCTCTGGACTTCAATTTGTCCACATCTTTCCTGAAACGTGCCACCCAGAACTGAACAAAATACAATTGAGCCTAACCACTGAGAAGTACAGAATAATTACTTCTTCTTCCTTGCTAATTCATCTCAGAGTGATGTTTGTTTGTTTTGGTTTTTATGCAACTGTGTGGCACACATTTAGACACACATAGGGTCTGCTATAACATCCTGATCCCTTTCCACAATGCTCCTTTTATAGGCAGGCATTTCCCATTTTCTATGGATACATCTACACTACAGAGGAAGATTGAAGCTGCTGCTGTCGATCTTCAAGGGTTTGAATTAGTTCAGACCGTGAATTTGAAGTGAGAGGGGCACTCTGGTTGATGCTGTTAGCCCTGCAAGGGGAGTTGAAGGAAGAATGTTTTTACTTCGACTTCCTGTAGCGTAGACAGCGCCAAAAGCTGAGTTAAGCTACTTCGACTTCGGCTTCGCAATTAACATAGCTGAAGTTACATATCTTACTTTGACTTTGTCCTATAGTGTAGACATACCCTATGGCTACGTCTATACTGCAATCTCTTGTGCAAGAGAATATGCAAATGAGGTGAAGCGGTGACTATTGCTGCACCTCATTTGCATACTTAATGAACTGCCATTTTTACGCAAAGGGCCATCTACAAGGCTCCTTTTTGCACAAAACCTCCCTCTTTCACAAGAGCCGTTCTGCTGTTTTTTTCAGGCAGAACAGCTCTTGCACAAGAGGGAGGTTTTGTGCAAAAATGGCGGCTCATTAAGTATGCAAATGAGGTGCGGCGATATTTGCTATTTCACCTCATTTTCATATTCTCTTGCGCAAGAGAGCACAGTATAGACGTAGCTTATGTGTGCAACTGAGTGTTCCTTCCTAAATAGGATACTTTGCGTTTGTTTTTATTGAATTTAATCTTATTTACTTCAGACAATTTTTCCAATTTGTCCAGGTCATTTTGAATTTTAATCTTACATGCAACCCCACCAGTCTTGTGATATCACCCAGAGAGTTTTGTGGCAATAAAATAGGCCCCAAGGAAAGAACTCTGCGAGTTTTTTCACTCTTCGAGTTTTCTCTTGGAGACTCTACTGCATACCTCGGATCTGTTCTTACTTACGCTTGAAATGTTTTTCTGATACTAGCTTATTTCTTTTGCAGTCTTCATTTAATTCTCTGCTTTAGATGTTTTTCTCTGTGTTTTATACTATCATAAGTTCATCTATAAACTTTCCATTTTCTTGCTTTGTGCCTCTCAGATGCCTTTTTTTCTTATCCTTATCTTTTTCAATTTCTTGTTCATCTGCAATGGTCTTTTTTTCTCTTCTAGTGTACTTATTGCTAGATGGTACACATAACCCTTGGACATACAGTAATTGCTTTCTGAACACTGTGTCCTTCCCTCTTCCCATTACTGGCATACTCCACTGATTCTTTCTAGCACTTCCCCCATTCTTCTAAATTCAAAATCTTTGTTTTTGGCTTCAGTTTGGAATAATGAATCCAACTGGATTACAGTCATTAGTGAGTCCCCTGCCTTTCAGTAGCACAGCTGTTACGATGTAAAGTCAAGCTTTTACATTTTTTGGTCACCTTTTAATATATTGAGGATATAGCATTAGACTGTTGCTTGATTTATTTCTCTCATTGTATCCTCTTTTTCTGTATGTCTGGATAGTTGAAATCTCCTCTTATTAGTTTTGACTTTTTGCTGTATCTATCGTCTTCTCATTCTTTTTGATTTAATCTTTCTGGATTATATCCAATTCCTATTACCGCTTTGCTTCCCATACTGTCTCAATTTTTGAGCCATAATGATCCTTTCAAAGGCTTGCAAGAATGGCCACTTTCTCCAAAGTTCCCACCTGTTTGAGAGCAGAAGTTTTTAACTGTGAATGTTATTTTGACCTGAATTGTGTCCTGTTTTACACGGTCCATTCAGCAAGTTCAAGCTCAGTCCTGCAAACTGCTGAGCATTTGGGCCCTAATTCTGCAAAATACTTAGGCACATGCTTAAACTGAAGCCTGTTAATAGCCTTACTGAATTCTATTCATGTGCTTATGGCACATGTTCAAGTATTTTCCTGAATCAGAGCCTTTGTGAATATCCATTGAGTTGTAGATAAATCCAGTATGGCTTGGTAAATAATGCATATACTTCCCAGTGATACGAGAGAAGTACAATAACTTCAGATAGAAACTTACAAAACCCCAGCATGTAAGATCAGAAAAAAAACAGATTAGTGTAAAAAGCCAAAACAGAGCATCTGCCCTTCATCTAGCTAGCATAGAAATCAATGGAAAGACTCTCATTAATTTTAGTGGGTGCTAGATTGGGCTTTCCAGGAGGAAATATTGTGACGGAACTTATTCCATATTGGAATATAAGTTTCAGAGAGGTAGCCGTGTAAGTCTGTAACAGAAAAAACTTAAAAAATAGTGAATAGTCCTGCAGCACCTTAGACTACGTCTACACTGCAGTGCTATTTTGGGATACTGGAACTATCCCAAAATAGCTATTACATGTCTTTTGAGTGTGCCCATTATTTTGAAATAGATTTCGAAATAATGGGTGCACTATTACAGCGTCCCTGTAACCTACATTCCATTTCGGAATAGTGCTTTATTTCAAAATTGGGTGCTGTGTAGACATCACCAAATTTTGCAATAAGCTATTTCAAAATGATCTCAAAATGAGCTATGCAGTTTGCATAGTGCAAATTGCATAGCTTTTTTCGAGATAAGGGTGTACTGTAGATGCACTCTTAGGCTACATCTACACTGCAGTTTTTGTGCAAAAACAGCTGGTTTTACGCAAAAACTTGCAGAGCATCCACACTACAAGCGTGTTCTTGAGCAAGAAAAAGTACAGTAAAGTATCAGAACACAGGCCTTTTTGCACAAGACTTATTCCTCTTTCTATGAGGAATAAGCCTTTTTGCGCAAGAGTTCTTGCGCAAAAAGACATGTGTGGACGGGCTAAAATGGCCATCAGAGCTTTCTTGCTCAAGAGAGCATCCACATTGCTATGGATACTCTTGCACAAAAGCACATGGTAGTGTGGATGCGTTCTTGCACAAGAAGCCTGCAGTGTAGACGTAGCCTAAGAGACTAACAAACAATGTACATGATATTATGAGCTTTCGTGGGCACAACCCACTTCTTCAGATGCATTCAATTGCACTGTAATCTTAATGTATCCTAAATAGTCTTATCATACATTTTTAATCATATTCAGAGCCTCTCAGTATAGACTGCAAAAGCTACCCATATTCTTTTAAAGTAACCATGCCATAGTGGATTTCGTTCTGGGTCTCCATTATGTTGTGGTCTTCTCTTAGAACCTAATATGCCTGAAAAGAATAAAAAGGATTTAAATAAAGCAAATGTAAATATTGTATTTTTCTCCCTCTCTCTTCCACCAGTCCATCCCAGTCTTTATACATTGAACATAAGAATGGCTATACTAGGTCAGACCAAAGGTCCATCCAGCCCAGAATCCTGTCTTCTGACAGTGGCCAGTGCCAAGTGCCCCAGAGGGAGTGAACTGAACAGGTAATCATCGAGTGATCAACCCCTCGTCACCCATTTCCAGCTTCTGACAAACAGAGGCTAGGGACACCATTTCTGCCCATCCTGGCTATAGCCATTGATGGTCTTATACTCCAGGAATTTATTTAGTTTCTTTTTTGAAGCCTATTAAAGACCTGATTTTCTCAATGTACTCTAGCAAGGAGTTCCACAGGTTGACTGTGTTGTGTTAAGAAATACTTCCTTTTGTTTATTTTAAACCTGCTACCCATTTCATTTGGTGATCCCTAATTCTTGAGTTTTGGGAAGAACCCTTCTTTATTCATTTTTTCCACATCATTCATGATTTTATACATCTCTATCATATTCCCCTTAGTCTTCTCTTTTCCAAGCTGAAAAGTCCCAATCTTATTAATCTCTCTTTATGTCAGAGGTGAAAGTTTTGCAAGAAGCCAGCCAGCTAGCTGGGCACTCAGCTGCCATGGGAGTGGCAGCACACTCCCAGCCTGGCTCATGGGGCTACCTGCAGGCTGACACACTAGTAGCAGACAGCTAGGCAGGTTAAAGGAGCTGGCTAGGGATGCCCGAGCCAGCCCTAAGCCCCTTCCCCCAGGTTGCATTTTGGGAGAGTCAGGGGGGCTGTACTGCATGTATGGGGTTGCTGCTACTCTTCTTCCCCTTCCCCTGACTATCAGGGAGCAAAGAGAAAGTATCCAGCCGGAGTGCATCCCTCCAGTGCTTCTCTCCTGAGTAGTCAGCAGGGAGAGGAAAGTAGTAAGCCGTGCACTTTCTCTGCACCCCTTAATAGTCAGAGGAAGGGGAAGAAGAGCAGCAGTGACCTTTCATATGCAGTGCAGCTCTCCCCCTTGCCCTCTCAAAATGGCACCCTTGCCCCCACACACATCCAGCCCACTGCCCTGACTCCTTTACCCGCCATGTTTCCAGCCTCTTGCTTTGACCATCCATACCCTAACCCTTTGCCCTGAATCACTCCTCACACCCCAACCCCCACACCCTTTGCCTCTTGCCCTATTTCCCCCAACTATGACTCCTATTCCCCCTAAAATCCAGCCCCCTACCCTGGGCTCCTCCTCACCCCCAATCTCCTGCCCTGACTTCTGCTACCCCCCCCTCCACATCCTCACCCCTTTCCCTGAGCCCCCCACCTCACCCTGCAATTAAATTTCTTATAGGTGCTATCGTATCGCATCCCTCATCCCCCTCCCTAAATTCCACTTGGGGGTTGGGGGGTACGACAGTACCTGTAAGAAACTTAAGTTACTTTCACCCCTGCCTCTTGTGATAAGCATATTGAAGAGATAGTTGAAATGCTCATTTAAATGAGTATGTGCCAACTCTTTCCTCTGTTGTTAACAACTAAACTTTTCTCCTATTTTTTCTCAATAGAAGGGTAAACATTAACATTAATTTCCTTCCTAGGCTAGGATATTTATTTAATCTCGCCCTTTGTGGTTTTCAGGAATGTTTTAGAGAAAATTATATTACCTCTGAAAACTGAATTATCAGGATGAAATTATATATTACAGTGGCCATAGTATCTCACATTCATTTTGTTACAAATGAATATATCAGCTTAGATTTATTTTAAAATAGTTTATGCATTCAAAATCCAAGTCATAAAGATTCCATCTGAACAGTATCATTTCAGCAAGATGCGTCTATGTAGACTGTTGGATCTCATTTATAAGTGTCTCTCACTTTCTGTTTCATGCCATAATAAACTTTCATGGGTGTAAGGTTTTAGAGGAGATAAATTGTACTTCCCGTCTTATTTCCTTATCTAACGTGCAGCTCTAGAAGAAGATTGTTTCTTTTCCATGGACTTTAAAGAGGTAGGAATCACTTGACTCATTTTTCTAAATTAGATAATTTAATATAATTGAAATTACTGTCTGAAATCCATCTCTCGGCATTTCAGTGTTTTATTGTAAGACAATACAGTAAGAAGAAAATAAGAACTGCTCACATTAGTGCTTGTTTCTTTCTCCTAAATTATCATGTCAAAGAAATGTCTGGTCTTTTTCCTACTTCTTCGTTTAATATTTCTTAGTCTTTTCTGGTTAACCATGACTGATGATTCAGGAAAATTGAGTTTTTAAATAGATTAGACGCTTATGTTCCAATGTACAGCATACAAGACTTTTGCAAAAAGTTCTCGTTCTTGGCAAAACAAAGAAAAATTTATGAAATATTTGCTCTATAAGCAGTTATTTAAAATATATGTATTTTGGCTTAAAGAGAATTTACATCAGGTGGTAGAATGAAAAGAAAAAGCACAATGGACATCCCTTAAAACTTCACAAACCTATGAGGCAATAATACAGCAATTCTCTCTTTCTCTGTAGAAAAGCAAAACCTAATTTTTTTTGTAAGGCACCATCAGTGTCCACAAAGGTCAGAGAGAAGCTGAACTCATAAGGTGTTTAAAAAAAGGGGAGGGAGTGGGGGCAAAAGAAAATGGAAAAAGACACTGGGCCATGTTTTTCTCCTTTATTTTCTCTTTGGAATCCCACTGATCTTTCAGTATAAAATAAAATAAATAAATACATAAATAAATAAAGCTCTGATCAAATGGTGGAGACAGACACAGAAATCCACAATATGATCACTATGTCACTGAGTTACCAAGGCAAGGAGTACACCTCTAAATCTTCAAGCTTTCCACTGTATGACAAAAGTGCTCAAAATGTGCGATGTCTACATTATGTGTAGACATTGCACATCATTGACAGATTACTTTTCCAATTTCTCTTTTTAAAAAAAGGCTTATTTAATTCATATAGCCACAATGGATCCTTAAAACCAGAATTTATAGTTTAATATTTCCATTGTATGCATCTATAAGCTTCCTTTTCCACTGATCATCACTCAGGTTTGAACTCTATTCTGTTCCATTTGGATTCTTATGTTAGAAACATCTAACATACGGAGGATGCTAGCTGACTACAGATGACAACCATAGTGGCACCAGAGGAAGGAGGAGGACTGGCTGCTCTATGGGAAGGAGACTAGCTGCTGCGCCTCCCTCCCTCCCCGCCCCGTCTCCTCCCCAAGCAATGGACAGTACTCCACCTGAACCCATGTGCCTGTTTATCTAAGGCTACATCTAGACTGCAAGCCTCTTTTGAAAGAGGCTTTTTCGAAAGTATCTTTCAAAAAAGCCTCTTTTGAAAAAGAGCGACTAGACTGCAGCCAGTACTTTCGAAAAAGCAAGCCGCTTTTTCAAAAGAGAGCACCCAGGCAGTCTGGATGTTCTCTTTTGAAAAAGCACAGTTTGCATTCCATAGCGCCTTTTTTCGAAAAAGCACTTTCAAAAAAAGGCATTATTTCTCGTAAAATGAGTTTTTCCATGGTCAAAAAAACTGCTGCATTCTTCAATTTACTTTCAAAAGAATGTGGCAGCAGTCTAGATGCAGGTAAAGATTTTTCGAAAAAAGGCCACTTTTTTCGAAAAATTCCTGTAGTCTTGACACATACCAAGTGAATAACCAGTATGCAGTATTGGTGACAGGCGGAGAGGTGCAGACCCCAATAGCTGACCAAGAGGCAGTGCCGGATTGATGCACAAGATAAGTAAGCTACACCTTAGGGCCATTAAATAGAAAAAATTACTAGGTTTTAATTTCATTGCCTATGTACTGGTATATATGCAAATATAAAACTATTATTTCTATTTTCATTGTCCTTTATATTAGAATAACACATTTTTTGATAGAGATGCAGCCGTGTTAGTCTGGTGTAGCTGAAACAAAAGACAGAACT
>CM057845.1:252711819-252755722 GCA_030068395.1 Apalone spinifera | reverse complement strand
CCATAGTTTTATACAGGGGCAGTAAGATATTCTGGGTCTTATTTTCTATCCTATCTAATCATTTATCTATGAGGGACTAGAAGAGCCTTCAGGAAAAAAAAGAATCTAGACGATGGTAGATGGAGGGTGGAGGAAGGAGGATGGAGTGCAAAGAAACATTGCACAGCCAGTAGGAGATTTTAAAGTGGAATGAAGATGACAAGATTGGGAGTAATGATGCATTGGGTGTATCTATCTTGGAGGTGAACATGCCAATGCAGTGTGGCTAGGTATACCTACACTACTGGTACTTTAATCTTACTGGTGTAAAGATGCATTTTCATAGAGGTGGCAACTTGAGTACATACCCAAAGTCCACAGTGGGCTTGTACTAGGGCTGCTAGCCCACCCTGAACCCTCTCCTGCCTTGTCCTCCCTACCTAGCTAGATTATTGGTAGTCCATTGCTGACGATGATGTTCTAGTTGCAATTCACATATATGGCTTTGCATATGCCTGAACATAAGACTCCACAGTCTGAACCCTGATGCACAGAGTCAAATGCATGGAGGGCATAGGAAGTTTGTCTCTGTGATGTTTGATGCAGTTCTGTGGTGCCTTTCACACGCAGCCTGGAGAAAATTTCATTGCTCCCACTCAAATGTGTCACAGGCTGATCCTATCAAAGACCGCCAGGTAGTCCTGTTCTGAGACACAAGTTCTTTGGGATAGGTACCAGCACACTGGAGACTGCTCTTCAGATTCTCTTTGAAGAGCTGACAAGGACAAACCCTTCTGTCTTTTGCCTGACTCACAGCTTGAGTGGAGGGAGTGCACATGAAATTGCTCAAGCTGTTTCATGTGATATCTATAAAGAGTCCATGCCTTGGATCCTTACAGGAGAGATGTCAGAAATACTGCCCTGCAGAACTTCAATTTGGTGGGGAGACAGATGTTGTGTTGGTGAAAAAATTTTGTTCCAAATCAGCCAAGGGCCTGGAGGAAATTTCCTACTAATCCTGGGGGAGATTTCCTTATCAAGAAAGCTGTCACTTGACATGCTACTGCCCAAATACTTGAATCAATCCACATTTTTCAACTGTGCACCTTGGATGAAGACGGCTGGCACCAGGGCATTGAAGTGATGTGCTGGTTGATGCAAGACATCTGTCTTCCCAAAATGGATGGTGAGGCCAAAGAGATGAGATGCTTCAGAAATTCTGTCAATGAGGATTTGGAGATTGTCTGGTGCCTTGACAAGAAGCCTCTTCAGTGTCTTGTTCTGAGCACTGAGTCTTCGAAGATCAAAGAGGGTACCATCAAATCAGCAGTGGATGAATTTCACCTGAGTGGAGTCTCTTGTTGCATGGCTGAGAACACAAGCAAAGAACAAGCTAAATGGTGCTGGAACAAGTACGCAGTCTTGTTTCACACCATTTGAGATTTTAAATGCATCGGAAAAGTCACCAATGTTGAGTACATGCTCTATGATGTCTAGTTGCATTAAAGCTAGATCAAGTATGGCTAGCGGTGAAAATAACTTAAAATTTCTTACAAGTACTGTCTTATTGCAACCCAGGTCCCTGACAGCTCTTTAAATAGTTCCCTGCTGGCTTTGTTGCAGCTCAGCCAGCTTTAGCCAGAGCTGCGCACGAGGGCACATATGCTTTCACCTCTGAGTATTACTGCTTGTGTTGTAACTGGGCCTTCATTTGCAGTGTAGTTGTATCCTTATGTGAAAATTCTGTGTCATGGAAAATGGAGCAGAGTCTCTTGAGAAGTTTAAAAACTGGCAGATATCAAAGTTTGGGAGGAACCCATTGTTTATTTTGTTTGGTGGCCCATCCCAATATTGCAAGCAAATGGTCTGGTAGTACTTTATAGACTAACAAAACATGTTTTTGTTTTAGCTACCTCATTCTTCCTCTTCTATGGAATCCTTAGGTGAAGTCCAAGGAGGACAGGTCTATTTTCATGTACAGATCTTAAATCACAAGACTGTATGACTCAGAACTATTCACATCTTCCTCTGTCCTCTCCATGCTTCAGGCAGAAACAGATGCATAATGTTTTGTTGTCCTGATAAATTATAGTTCTGTTTACAGTGTAATTTTACTACATTTACTGCCTTTGATAAACTGCATCAGAAATTAACTCGCATCAGTGTTGTCATCTTGATTCTTCACTTTGCAGCTTGAAATATTAAAGTCTGATCTTGCCAGTCCTTACTCATTTGCACTTTCTGGGTACTATATCTGAAGCACTTGTGGAGGATGCAGAGAATATGTCTGTCATAGTGCAAGAAATATCTTACCCTAACCAGAATAGACTAGTCATTTGCTGGAGTTTTGCCAATGTGAACCCAGCAAGAGGTGGAAGTGGGCAGCTTTGCTTGGTACTTATTGGCACTTTCTGCAGTTTCTACCTGGAGATCTTTGTGTACTAGCTGTTACCCCAAACTTCACTGGAGACCACCCCAGGGTTACACTCATATGGATTTATTAAATGAGGAATTAACAATCCACTGGAGGATTAAACTCAAGGGGGTTGAGCAGTCATTGAATACCACTATAAGGTTAAACTAAAGGAGCTTGAACTATCTGTCACTCACACAAACACAAACATTCATTAGTCCATTCACACACTCATTCATGTCTTCAGGCACTCACACACTTACACAGGCAAAAGGCTGCAGAGCAAGCCAAGGCATATTGACTCCACAGGCTTGCCTCTAGCCATGGATCCGGGCTGGTGAGCTGATCAGAAAGAGGGCTTCTGCCACATGCTCTCTCCTTTAATTGGAACTGGGCAGCTCCTGTCACTCACGCAGGGGTTCTACCCTCACATTGGTCACCAAGGAGCATGCCTAGACTTCCCTCAGTCCAGGTCCTTTGTTTGCTTAGGGCAGTGTTGTGTCTTTAATTAGTCACCACCTGGCTCCTGGCTCCTGGCTCCATGTGTTTAGCCTTGCTTCTTTCCTCGCTCCAAACACGCGCCATTCATACACACACTCTTATCACTGAGTGGCATGGAGCTTAGAGCAAGTTACAAGCAAAGTGGCTGAGAGTTACAGAGTTGCAAAGCTCAACAATCTTAGCTGAAAGTTACAAAGAGACAAGTACAAAGCTTCAAAGCTCAATAGTTACAAAGCTACCTTCCAGCGCACAGCATCTGACTGAGACTTAGAAGACAACTGCCCCCCTTAAACAGCAGTGAAGTCAGCAGCAGGTTTTGTCATTCTCTAAGTCATGTTTTAGCAGGACATTACAGTTTAATGCATTTCCAGAAAATGTGTGTGTAAATCAAGTGATAGCTCAAGCGGAGGCTTTATGCAACACTACCACCTGAAGGAGAAGAGGTGGAATAATGCTGCTAAGCATGGCTGTTACCTGGTGTCATGATACAGACACTAGCTTAAGTGTCTCTCAGTAGTGGCCCTCTGCTCGTTTTCCAACCTTGGGTGCTGCTGTGTTCCTGCTGGAAACCACACATGGCAGGCCTTAGACTTCTCACTAGGCAGGACCCTTGCTTAGGGTGAGGAGCAGAAAAGAGCTGATGGGAATAAAGGAAAGAAAGGATGAAAATTGGGATTTCCAAAGAGGGTGGCAGTCAAGAGACACCCAGTTTTCACTGAGCATTTTTTGAATTTTAATCATTAATCATTTTAATCTTTTTCTCTTTATACTTGGCAATAGCTGTATGAGAGAGTGTTTGCCTTTGTGGTGTCTTCTCTAGACTACAGATCCATCTTTCTGAAAGAAAGTGCTTAAATTGTTTGCTGTTTCACAGAAGGAACAGTGATAAAATGATCCAGCTGATCATACCTGACGAGAAACAAATCAAATAAAGGACTCTGACACGGAGACAATAGATTACTGTTGATAGTCGGGGCTGGGAAGGCACAGTGTAGAGGTTTTAGTGGTATGCAGCGGGGTTCAGGGCAGGGCATATAAACCCTGTCAGAAATTTGGGGGACCATGTGTCTGTTCTGATGACAAGTAAGATTTTGATCTGTGGAGAGCACAGTATTCTAAATAAATTAATTCAGATTATATTCCAATCTATTGGTGCCACTGAGGAAGACTACGTGCTAATTAGTTTTAACTATCAGTAACCTTATCCACAATGAGCTTCATGTAAACATTGTACAGAAAGGTGCATTTATTGCCTGGGTCACACTTCAAAATGCAACTCTAAGTCCCTCTGCTGGGCAGCAGGTTTATAACAGTCTTCAGCAGAAAGCTAGGGAAAGGCACCTTTGTATTAACAGAAATAACAGGCCCTTTCTGAGTGACAGAGAGCAGAAAATCTTGTACCCACTCTAATATTTTCAATCCCTTAAATTTTGTTTTGCATGTTTTTTTTTTTTAAAATGAGAACCATTATGGGTTCTCAGATAAAAGATAAAAATGTTTTCAAAGAAGGGGTGAATATTACCTTACAAAGGGGGAAACTGAGGCACAGTGAGATGTCCAAGACAATACAGCAGGTCAGTGGCAAAGCTAGGGATAAGATCCATGTATCTTGAGGCTAGATTTTGTGCCCTTGCCCTGGATCAGACAGCATATTTCAAGGCAAAATGTGAACCATCAGTTCCAAAATTAGCTGATGCAAGAATTCAGCTGCTGGAGCTGCTGTATCATGACAGGGTGTGCCTGGCATTCATGTTTAAAGGGACCATGCTTATACATAGCAATAGTTAGTGTACTTGCATTTTACTAGGGTACCTGATGATACTGTCTCATGCTGTTCTTTTCAGATACATGTATTAGCTGCTTGCTAATATTTATCCTAATCACTATGGTTTATTTTTTAAAATAATGCATTAAGTAGCTCATGAAGCCACTAGTAGCATCTTCATAGTTATGGCTGCAAACTGGGTCTAAGTACAGAATTTAGTTTTAGTATCTCTCTAATTCTGGCCAGAAATCTCCTTTTGGACTGAAAATTGGCAGGGAGGCAGAAAGAATTTAATGCTGGTGTTAAATTCTGTTTTTAACTGTTTTTTTTGTTTTTTTTTTTTTCATGTGTGAAGAAAATTGGTCAGCCAATTTTTGAGATAAAGGAAAATATAATTCTGTTTAATCATAGAATACTAGGACTGGAAGGAACCTCGAGAGGTCATCGAGTCCAGTCTCCTGCCCTCATGGCTGGATCAAATACTGACTAGACCATCCCTGATAGACATTTATCTAACCTACTCTTAAATATCTCCAGAGATGGAGATTCTACACCCTCCCTGGGCAATTTATTCCAGTGTTTGAACCACCCTGACAGTTAGTAACTTTTTCCTAATGTGCAACCTAAACCTCCCTTGCTGCAGTTTAAGCCCATTGCATCTTGTTCTATCTTCGGGGGCCAGGAAGAACAATTTTTCTCCCTCCTCCTTGTGACACCCTTTTAGACACCTGAAAACTGCTATCATGACCCCTATCAATCTTCTCTTTTCCAAACTAAACAAGCCCAATTCTTTCAGTCTTCCTTCATGGGTCATGTTCCCTAGACCTTTAATAATTCTCGTTGCTCTTCTCTGGACCTTCTTCAATTTCTCCACATCTTTCTTGAAATGAGGCGCCCAGAACTGGACACAATATTCCAACTGAGGTCTAATCAGCGCAGAGTAGAGCGGAAGAATGACTTCTTGTGTCGTGCTCATAACTCACCTATTAATGCATCCTAGAATCACGTTGGCTTTTTTTGCAACAGCGTCACACTGATGACTCATATTTAGCTTGTGGTCCACAATGACCCCTAGATCCCTTTCTGCCATACTCCTTCCCAGACAGTCGCTTCCCATTCTGTATGTATGAAACTGATTGTTCCTTCCTAAGTGGAGCACTTTGCATTTGTCTTTATTAAACTTCATCCTATTTACCTCAGACCATTTTTCCAATTTGTCCAGGTCATTTTGAATTATGTTGATGTTGGGTACTTGTCTGACTGTCAATCTGTATTTTCACTTTTTTCACTTCCGGGTGGGTATTTTAGTTTTAAGAACACTTGATATAGATCCTGTAGGTATTTATCTCTGTCTGTGGGATTGGAGCAAATCTGGTTGTATCTTAGGGCCTGGCTGTAAACAATGATTGGGAAATGTGTCTTGGATGGAAGCTGGAGGCATGTTGGTAAGTGTAATGGTCAGTAGATTTCCGGTATAAGGGGGTGGAAATGTAGCCATCATGTAATTGTACTGTAGTGTCTGGGAAGTAGAGCGCTCGTGTGGACTGGTTCAGGCTGAGATTGACGGGGGTATGGATGTTGTTGAAATCCCTATGGAATTCTTCAAGAGTCTCCTTCCCATGGGTCCATATGATGAAAATATCATCAGTGTAGTGTAAGTAGAGTAAGGGGCTAGAGGGCAAGAGCTGAGGAAATGTTGTTCAAGATCAGTCATAAAGACATTGGCATATTGTGGGGCCATGTTGGTGCCTATAGCTGCGTGCTCACTTGAAGGTAAAATTGCCTCTTAAATCGGAAATAGCTGTGGGTGAGGACAAAGTCACAGAGCTCTGTAATCATCATTTCATGAGGAATAACACTTAATTTGAAATAGTTATTTCAAAATAGGGTGTGTGTGGATGGGACAGCTGTGGTTATTTCTACATAACTGGCCTCCAGGGCTTCTCACAGCTGCCCTGGGTAACCACTTTGTCCACACCCATTAAAACTCTATAGTTTCCCTTCCCCTACAGCCTTTAAAGGTACAGGCACAGGGGAAACAGCTTCTGGCACCATGCAGGCCCTGACAGCCCTGCACCATGCTTGCAGCACCCTGTTCTGCCCTCCCTGGTGCCATAGCAGACCCTTGCACTCCCAACGAGCCCCCACTCCAGGCTGCAAGTGAGCCTGCAGCCAGCTCTTAAGCTCCTACCCAATGATGGAAGAGGAAGGCCCTTTCCTGGTATGGTGCGAAGATCCTGGATCTCATTGAGGTCTGGGGAGAGGAGGTTAACCTCCAGGATCTCCGCACCAGATGCAGGAATGACAATGTGGATGGCTGGATGGCTGCAAGCATGGGCCAGAAGGGCCACATGCACACCCAGGAGCAGGTGCTCATGAAAATCAAGGAATTCAGGCAGGCATACATCGAAGGCCAGGCAACAGAGTTCCATTCAGGGGCAGCACTCCAGTTGTGCCACTATTATGAGAAGCTGCAGCACATCCTGGGAAGGGGGTTGGTTCCTTTCCCCATTTGTTGTTGACTGCAGCCCAGAGAAGCCCATTGCAGCCTCCTGGAGGGCGGGCCCATGGACAAAGAAGATAAGGAGGAAGAGGAAGACGAGGCTAGCGTGGACACCATGTCCGCCAGGCAGGAGCTCATCCCGTCCCTGGAGCCGGTACCCCCTTCCCAGGATGTCACCCAGGGTTCGGACAAAGCCAGGGAAGGCCCATCAGGTGAGTTCTATTACTTTCACTAGACACATGTTGGGGGAAGCAGTGGGCGGTGAGGGGCTGTGCACTCCTTGCTCAGCCTTCTTGGCCTGGGGATCACACTGCAGCCTGTGCATGTGGGTGCACATTGGAGCTCCAGTCCTGAGCAGACAGACACATGAGGCTGCCACAAAGGAACCTTTTGCTCCTGCTCACAGGGTTTCTAGAGAGGCCTGCCTTACTCCTGACCCCATGATCCCAACAGAGCGGTACCTGTGTGGTGTGGTGAGCTTCCAACAGTGATGGTGACCCGCTTCTGGAGCGGGATAGCAGGTCGCATGTAGGTGTCCTGATGCCTGAGGGAAGGGTCAAGCTCCAGGAAGGTGTCCTTCTGTACGTGAAAATTTTGGAGCCACTGCTGGTTGTCCCACCGCTCCATAACGATCTGGTCCCACCAGTCGGAACTGGTGTCCTGACGCCAGAAGCGGCAATGAATGGTGTATAAGGGAGGCTGGGAGGGGAGTAAATGTTATGTGAAGGAGTAAATAACACCTCCTCATGCATTTTCTTCACATCATTCATAACAGTAACCCTTCTCTAATTTTTCCCACCCATGAACAGAATGAATTTTGTTATGTGCATCAGTATGGAGGTGATGTGTGCCTGTGGCAGGTCCCCTGGCAGGTTCCTTGAGCAAACAAGCCGCTGTGCGGAGCTTACAGGGAACTTTGCACCTTAGCTGTCGCTTTTCTACACTGAACAATCCCAGCCTTTGTTGGTGAATAGGGTCTGAATGAGCTCTCCACTGATATTCAGTGATGAGCCATGGAAGAGGACTTCAGGATCTGATCTTGTTTGGATGGGAACACTTGTCCTGTCTACGTGTGCAGCATGATGGGATTGTTGTCCAAATGATCATGTTTGTCTGGTGTTGGATCCCCAGTTGCCTTGTTATTTGGGCAGGAATAATAACCGGTTGTTATCGTTATTGTGTGCATCAGTGGCAGCAAAACTGTGCTAGGCGTACCCTGATGGAGGGACTCATTCTCAACTAAATGGCACTCGCTAAGCAGGTGATGTGGGCTCCAAAGCCCAATGAGTTGAGAGAAAAAGGGGCTAGATACTTTCACCTTGTGATGTAGACCCCACTTATGGGTTTTAGGCACCATTTGATCCATTCTCTCTCCACGGTATAATAAAAGAGCTAATTTAGACTCAATTGAGAGTCTTGTTGCACACTGTGGCACCTGTTTACCCCCTTTTCCAGCAGTGAGGCAGCCTCTCTAATAGCTGAAATCATGGAGAGCTGGAAGCACAGGGACCAGAAGACATCCTGGTGGGTTAGAGATCAGCTGGTAGAGTGGCGCAGCAATTGGCTGGCAAGGTGTTCTGCTGGAGAGGACCAGAGTGGAGTCCTGTAGACAGGTGCACCGATCAGCCAGCTGTGGCTGGTGAAAAGGAGCAGCAATCAAGTGCCTGGCTAGCACAGCCGTAAGTTGATTTTTTACTTTCCCTCCACCCCGGGTGGGGAGTGAACTCACCAGATGCATGTCTGAACTCGGACTCTGCACTGATCAAGAACAGCAAATTGCGTTGGGTACAGAGAAGGGACGGGCTTGTTAAAGGGACCTTGTTTGCTGGGCTTAAGAAACTGAGGGAAAAGCACATTGTCCATTTACAGGTGGGGGGTTTTTTTCGTTATGTTTATGAATTCTGTTTGTGGTGATTTCCCAAATTAATGCCAAGTTACCTCCTTGCTTTTTAAAAAAGTGTATTTGCTACACTTAGCCTCTGTGCTTGTGAGAGGGGAAGTATTGCCTCTAAGGGTCTATTAAGACTACATCCCTCTTTCGACAGAGGGATCCAACACCAGCCAAACATGATCACGTAAATTAGGCACTTTGAAACTGCAAATGAAGCCGGGATTTGAATTTCCTGTGCTTCATTTGCATAATCGCGTCATGGTGCTCTTTCGAAAAAGCGCTCTTTTGAAAGTAAAACCTCAGTCTAGACGCGGTCCTTTCAAAAAGGGAAGTCTTTTTGAAAGATCCTGTAAATCTTTTTCGAAAGGGCACTATGACGTGATTATGCAAATGAAGCACGGGAAATTCAAATCCCGGCTTCATTTGCAGTTTCAAAGTGCCTAATTTACATCCCTCTGTTGAAAGAGGGATGTAGTCTAGATGTGCCCAAGGGGTGATGTATAAATGTCCCAGATCACTGTGTGGCGGCTCGAGCCGATTTTGTGTTGAACTGTTGAAAACGAACCCATAGATACTAAACCCGGTCCTTCTTGCTGCCAACGCTGACTAGCAGAAGGGTTACATTTTAATTTCTCTACATATGGAAGCTGTTCCATAGTCTTAATCATTGTTTCTACCCGTCTTTGTATCTTTCCCGATTCTAATATGCATGTTTTTGAGATGGCGCAACCAGAATTGCACACAGTATTTCAGGAGGGCACATTATGAATGTATATAGTGACATTATGATATTTTCTGTCCTATTAACTGTTTCTTTCTATTGGTTACTAACATTGTTAGCTCTTTTGACTGCTGCTGCACAATGAGCAGATATTTCTAGAGAACTATTCACAATGACTCCAAGAGCATTCTTAAATGGTAACAGCTAATTTAGACCCCATCATTTTGTATATAATTAGATTATGTTTTCCAGTGTGCATTACTTAGCATTTTTCAACATTGAATTTCATCTGCAATTTTCTTGCTCTGTCACCCAGTTTTGTAAGATCCCTTTGTAATTCTTTGCAATCAGCTTTGGACTTAATTATCATGTGTAATTTTGTATCATCTGCAATGTTGCCACCTGTTTACCCCCTTTTCCAGATCATTTATGAATATGTTGAACAGCACTAGCCCTAGCACATTCCCCTGGGAGACTCCACTGTTTACCTCTCTCTACTGTGAAAATTGACTATTTATTCCTATCCTTTGTTTCCTATCTTTTAACCAGTGACTGATCCATTTGAGGACCTTCCCTCTTCTCCCATGAACACTTACTTTGCTTAAGAACCCTTGCTGTGGCACCTTTATCAAAGACTTTCTCAAAGTTCAAGTACATTATCTCCACTGGATAACCCTCCTCCATCGGTTGATTGACACCAACAAAGAATTCTATTAGGTCACTGAGGCATAACTCTTCCTTAATATATTTTATTTATCTGTGTGTCTGCTAATACTTTACTAGTGATAAACTCAAGAAACTCAGTCTATTTAGCTTGAAAGAACATTAAGGTGTGACTCGATTGCATTTCATAAGTATCTACATTAGGGACAAATATTCAGTAATAGGCCCTTCAATCTAAGGGGGCATCTACACTGCATTGTTTTTTCGAGATAACTAGCATTATTTGGAAATAACAATGCAAGCGCCTATGCAACCATGCCATTATTTCAAAATAATTTTGAAATAATGGATGGCTTATTCCGAAATCTGTAAACCTCATTCTATGAGGAATAACGCTTATTCTGAAATAGCTATTTTGAAATAAGGCATGTGTCGACACTCCTATTATTTCAAAATATCCCCTCACCAGGGCCATTCTAAGTTAGTCCTCCCCAGTGCCTCCTGGGGCTCTAAATCAAGACAGCATGTCTACATTAGAGAAACCTGCCTTGGACTAATTTTGAGGCTTCCCTGAAGTGTAGACGTGCTATTTCTAAATAAGCTCTTTTGGAATAACTATTCCGGAATGGCTTGTTTCGAAATAAGCATGTTATGTAGACATGCCCTAACAGAAAAAGTTGTAACATGATCCTGCCTGGAAGGTGAAGCTAGAGAAATTCAGACTGGAAATAATTTATACATTTTTTAACATTGAGTGTAATTAGCCATTGGGAAAATGTTTCCAGTGTTGTGGTTGATTCTCTATCAATTTTTAACTCAAGATGGGATATTTTTCTAAAAGAGCTGCTCTAGCGATTATTTCAGAGATGTTCTATGGCCTATGTTATACCTGGGGTCAACTAAATGATCACAATAGTCCCTTTAGTACTGGAATCTATGATCTCTGTTTTCCCCTTCCTTACACAGGTACTATGGATAAGGGCTACAAAAATGGCTACTTACAAGAGAGAGGTCAGAGAATGCCATTAGAAATTTAAGGGCTCTATGCCCTGGATCATAGAGGTCTGCATAGAAACCTGCACCAAACTGATGGGAATTTTCCTCTGGTCTTTTTTGCATATGTTAACTGGGATGTGGGCTGACCAGGTAACAGCTGATGCCAAGGCCCCCAGTATTAATACAATTGAATACTGACAATTGTATGATTGGAAAGCAGTCTGGCTCACCTGAGTGTGAACATTGTTCAAATAGGTGCTATGTTGATGAAAATGTGTTTAGACTTGATTAAATGCATGTAGGATGCTGCATGTTTTGATCTCACTTATAACTTCTGTAGCACATGGTATAAAATTATATTTAGTGTTTGCATTGTGAAATCTCTGTAATTATGTAACTCACCAAACAGAAAAGAGGCATTAATTAGTGTAATGTGCTAGTCCTGTGCACATGAAGGCTCATTGAAACCAAATGAGCCATTGTGAAACAGCAGAGGACAAAGTTTGTTGATTGCTGGTTCTCTTTCTCTCCCACCACCCATGAAGAGGAGACAGGCACCAACTCTTGTTCCATTAGTATGAGGTCTTGGGGAAGGAAATAAAAATGTCTGACCAGAAGGAATTTTATCAATATGCTGCTTGGAATTTGGAGAGGGTAGTATTTCTAAGCATTAGCAAAGAATCCTGAGGTGTGTAGTCTGGGTTAGCCCTAAAAGACATAGGACTTAGGAGTTTGGCTATTAGAGCAAATTCTGGAGCCCAGGACTATAATTTATTTGTGTTCATATTTACCTGCTTTAACCTTGTAAATAGCTCTCATTTCTTTTTCTGTTAATAAATGCTTAGCTGGTATGTTATAGAATTGGGTACAAGCATCTTGAGAGATTTAAGATACAGTTGATTTTGGGTTTGTGACTGGTCCTTGGGGACAAGAAGTAACCTGGATATTGTGATTTTGTTGTTTTGCTTTGTTTTTGTTTAAGGGGCTACCTATCACAAAGGCAGGCTTGTTTGGTTGGCAAAATAGATGGGAATGTTTAAGGGCAATGTCTGTGTTAAGGCAATTATAATCCTTGAGGAGTTCTCACTTGATACATGGTTGGTGAAATGGAAGTACAGAAAACAACAACTTTGGGTTTTGTACCCTGGTTCTTGAGAGTCTGCTTGGAAGTTGGCACTCTCAGTCCCGAGTCATTCTATATGGCCTGACATTGGCTTGTTGGGGCCTGATTGTAACAGGTGTACATATTCATTTGAACCTGTGCAGAGTTTATATAAAGGACCACCAGACTAAAATGGTCTTTCATTGTCCATGCCCCATCAGTCTCTTGTGTGGAAGACATGCTAGACTGCCAGTTAGTGAGTGGTTTTGTGATGTGCAGAGCTGCCCAACAGGAAACTAATTGTGAATCAAATTAATTCAATAAAAGCAAATTAAGAATCACCAAATGGTATAAATTTTCATTCACTACTTACGTGGACTACAGATGCAGATTCCTTGATCAGCTAATCCACTCATTTACCTTTAGTATCATTCTTTTCTATAACAGGCACCTACTTTATAACCTACTTTGAGCAAATTTTCCAGCTGTGGGAGTTTACAATTAAAGTAACCTTTATGTGGACTGCATTGTTCTTTTGAGCAACATGTCTTTTCACTGTGTTTCTCTCTAAGATGTGAAACTGAAATGCTTTAGCTTACATAGATCTACTTCAGTCTACTACTTACATCTCCAAAAGATAGAACTAGTGAGACTAAACAAAAGGATGATGAATTTTCACTGCATGTGCAGGGATTTACTTACGTTTAGTTATATTAATTCTCATTTGAAAATAATTATTAAATATTTTAACTAGCAGGGGTTCAATTTCATGTTTTTGTTCAGCTGACTGTAAAAGATGTGTGACTAAACCATCTGGCCTTACTGTTATGTTAGACTCCAAACTCTTAATAGCCAGTTTGATATTTTTTTTTCTCTCCTGAATTAGGGAGAGTCTAGACAGTACCCTTCTGTTGGAGTAAGTTACACAATTTGCGCTACACAAATTGCATAGCTTATTCTGAGTCTAAATGGAAAACACTTATTTTAAAGTTTGGTGCTGTCTACGTGGTGCCCAATCTCAAAATTAGGTACTATTCTGACAAATCCCTTAACCCTTTAGAACAAGGGTTACAGGATGCTAGAATAGCGTGCTCCTGCTATTTTGGGAAATAGTAGGTGCTTTTAAAGATGTGGCATGGCTATTTTGGGATACTTCTGGTATCCTAAAAGAGCAACGCAGTTTAGATGTACCCTTAGTTATCTATTCCCTGTCTCAATTACCTTTTTGAACTAGACAAGATTGCATTATTAAGTTGCTTGTCAGTTGGTTCTTGTCTCACCAATTGAGCTGAATAATAAGATTGATATAAACATTAGGAAGGCTGAAGGCCTACTTTTCATTTGTTTTACACCATTCTGATAGTTAAACAGGCCTTATAGAAATTGGGAATAAATTCCAGAATGTTGTAAAGTGGCCTTATTGTAAATGAGAATCTGGTCCCCCGTGCTCAGAGCAAAAAGACTCAAAGTTGCTGACTATCTGGTTTAGTATTTTTTTTAAATGAAAAGTGAAATTAGTACTGATACTTACGTGTTCTCTCAACTCTACCTAGAGCAATAGGTTTCATGAGTTCTTATGCCTATCTATGAAATCCAATCAGTGGACTGAATTGCTACTCACACCTCAGTAGAGCTAATCCATATTTATATCAGTCTAATTAAGAGCTGACTGTAGTCTATTGTTTCCAGTTGGGTTAAAGCCTTTTTTTTGGGGGGGGGGGGCAATAAAATGTTTCTGGCATAATGGAATGCTATCACAAACATATTTCTCTCTGTAGGGAAAAACATCAATATAAATGTTATAAAAGAAAGTTGATCGTATTTTTGTATAAGATATTACAACATTATTTAATTTTGTAGTGAATATAGGAATTGCTCTTGCTATCTACTGAAAAATGTAGAATTATCAAAGTTAATTTTCTACAGCATGGAACATGACAAAACAAACCTAAAATGTTACTGATATTTTTCAAGTTCTGCATGTGATTGCATTTTGGAGTTCTTATGTGGCTTGTTCTTTGGTTTAGTTAATTTTAAACAATCTCTTTAGAAACCAAAGGATAGGGATTTAAATAGTCAACATTCAAAGTTATGCAACAAAATATTCATGTTAGATATGCAATACATTTTTTGAAAAGTTTGGTGTAAATCTTAAATTAAGTTGAACTTTCATGTTGGTGTTACCTTTAGCTTGAAATAAGCTATGTAGTTCACACTGCAATTTGTGTAGTTTATTTTGAAATAATGCACTATTCCGAAATTCCCCTTAACTCTCATGTAACGAGAATTACTGGAACCTCGGAATAAGCCACCTGTTACTTTGAAATCTATTTAGAAATAACAGGCTGCTTCAGTGTAGACGTATGCTTAGATAGATGATTTCAAGGCAATTTATGAAACTTTTCCTGTCTGACTTTTATTTGCAACTAGCAGATTTCTCTGGTGCTGTCCTGGTCCGGCCTGGGAGGCAGGGTGGAAGCGGGGTACCGCACAGGTTTCCCCTGTGCTGGCACTCCCCAGGCTTGCGGCAGACGGGAAGAGGAGGCCCCATATATCTCTCCCATGTAAGCGCTCACTGGACCCAGGTCAGGGGACAAGACCAGGGGGGGGGGTGCCAAGGCCTTCCCCACATGGGTGCTTCCCCGGCCTAGGTTGGGGGAAAGGGAGAGCCATTCAGGCTGGGCTGCATTGGCCACTCTAGGTAGCACATCAGTGCAGGGAGAGGTGCAGGGGGTGTTGATGGGGCCCCATGGTAAGTCAGGGATGCTCCTGGGGTGGGGATAGGACAGGGCCATGGTGGAAGAGCTAGGGGTGGGGGTTTTATCCAGGGAGGCCACTTACCAATGAAAGGCAAGATGGTGGGACCCCACTCTCAGCTGGCCACGCTTGATGGTATGACTATGCCCGGGGTCACTCTGTAGGACAGTTCTCCCCTGTGCTCCTTGCCCCCAGTAGTGAGTGAGAGGATTGCGTCCCTCCTCCTTCTCCCCCTCAGTTTCCCATAATCTGGAAAACATCTAATTCCAGACATATCCCATTTTGCTGGCACATCTAGACCCTGTCCTACTATAGGTTAGGATCAGAAGAAGCTGCATACCAATTTCGGTGGTCCTAGCTCTTACCATTTAGGAGGAATTCTTTAAAATAGACTCTCAGACATAAATTCAGACAGAAACCTCTAATAGGTAGGTACCTCAGAGGAAAAACAAAACTCCTGTTTGACGCTATTTAAAGTTTAGAATTTGAGGAAAAATTGCTATACAATATGGGAGAAATCAAAACTTTTGTGAGGGAAGTTGCTTGCTGATCGTAGACATTTTTGAGTTGTAGGATAATTTTTTTCAAAAATGTATAAGGAATTAGTCTAAATCTTGGCAATAGCTTATAGGACTATGGCTGCGAGGGCTGGATCCACAGAAGGATGTAAGCATTGCATTGCTCACTGTTGTTGTGCCTACCATTAATATTACAAAAGCTTCAGAGGGGTAGCCGAGTTAGTTTGTAACAGGGAAAACTTAAGACACACAGTCTTTAAAATGCTACTAGACTAACAAAACATGTAGACTACACTTATACTGCACTGTTTTGTGCAAGAAATATGCAAATGAGGCAAAGTGTGGAATATTGCCATGCCTCATTTGCAAAATTAATGAGTAGCTGCTTTTTGTGCAAGCAGCTTTTGTGCAAAAAGGAGCGGCTCCTTTTTGCACAAAAACACCTCTTGTGCAAGAGCCATTTTTCCGGGAAAGAAAGCGGAAAAATGGCTCTAGCGCAAGAGAGGGGTTTTGCACAAAAAGGAGCTGTGTAGATGGCTCCTTTTTGTGCAAAAGCCTCTTGTGTAAAAACGGAGCCTCGTTAATTATGCCAATGAGGCACAGCAATATTCCATGCTTTGCATCATTTGCATATTTTTTGCGCAAGAGAGGGCATTGTAGATGTAGCCATAGATGGTATTATGAGCTTACGTGAGCAAAACCCACTTCAGATGAGTGGAGAATGAGTCCAGATCCAAGGATAAATAAGGGAAAGGGGGAGGGCTGGGGGTGGAAAAAGTGGAGGGGAGGAAGAAGAGACACAATGAGTAGATAAAACTTTAAAAAACCCTACAATCAGTCTAGCAGCACTCTAAGGGCAATAAAACATGTAGATGGTGGGTTGATAGCTATTATACCTGTTTTTTCTTGTAATTCTATAGTGAGTACACTGTTAAGTTGTGATTTAGTATTGTCATCCTTTTTTCACCTGAATGGTAGTCAATGTCCAGGGTCGTCTTGGTTGTTTCTGTTAGGCTGAGAAATTATTGCTTAAGTCAGATATTTCTTTGATGCAGTCCTGTTTATCTAAAATGAATGTGCAAAAATTCCTGTTTCCCTGAACATAAGAATCTAACAGCAGCATGCAGTTTCCTTCTTTGCAATTTCTAATTCTATGTTTTCATCCTGCTCTGTAGAAAAAGCTGTTTTCTCTCTGGAGGTGTAATTCCCAGCATGGTAGACAAACTGCTTGAGCTAGTGCTTAAAAATAGCTATGTGACTGAAAGCGGTTCACACTAGCTACCCAAGTATAGTACCACTCAATGCTATGGGTACCCGAGCAACTAGTCTGAGCTGCTGGCACGGTCACGCTACTCTTTATACTTTCTACTTTGCATAGAGCTAGTGTGTGCATGTTTTCCTGTCGATATTACAACTCAGAGTCCTACTACTAATGATTATTACACTGTTTCCTGGTTTTTCTGTCTGCTTGTGGCTCACTGAGACACATACGTACCTCGGCCATCAAATACAACCCCCATCCCTGTCATTAGCTTAGTCCAGCCAGGAGTGCAGGGGACTGAAGTAGATGACCTCTTGAGGGTCTTTCCAGTTCTACATTTTGCAGTCTATTTTTTTTAAACAATACTATTGCTCACTAAAGGGTATATTTATTGGTTTCTCATTTAGCCTGAAACATAACCTCAATGCCCAGCAAATTGAAGATAAAAGACAGGGTTATTGGGAGCCACTCCCCTTTCAGCCTAATGTAATGTAATGAAGAAAACATCAGTTTGAGCTCTTGGGAGCAGAATTCCTGTCTTCCTCTGTTTGTACAGCACCTATCACAGTGGAGAATGCAAGGGACTTTGGCTGTGTACAGTACAAACTAATAATTTTTAAACACTTCAACAATTAATAGGTCTGAAATGGCTCTATAGTAGTGGGTAAGAGGTCCAGCCAGAAAAGGCATTGTGATTGCCCTCCAAACATGTTTTTCCCCTTTCTCCTGGCATCTTTGAAAAATTGATAAGCATGCAGCTTGACTTTATTGTGTCTTTTGCTTATCCTCATTGGCTCTCCATAATACATCTGCAGAGTTGGATTCTTTGTAATCTCTGTAACCTGTTAGCTTGTAGCAAGGGAATGTGTTGATTTGATTGGAAGTTCTGTAAATAGTAATTAGGAGCAGGTATAACTGTATTCATTATTTGCTTAGTAATATTCATTTTATGGGAGTTAACATAACTAAAGGCTTTAGGAAAAGTAGTAATAGTAATTCACATGTCTAACATAGATAAAAGGGTATAATTAACACCAGGTTGTGGCCACTCCGATATTGTGTTGAATGTCCAAGGTAAACATGCATAGGCAATCAAGTAGTCCTTTCTACTCCTATCAGCTCCTGGGTTGCCTGTTTCTTCTGTAACCATAATGTACCATATCAATGACTGTGTTTAAAGGCTGATGAAATTTGCTGTCATAATTGAAAATATAACATCTGGAGCTTGAACTTTCAAGATAGTGGGAGCTGCTGGGCTTAGCACTTTTGAAAATCAGAGCACTTAATATGGAGCCCACATAACTTTAGAAGGTGTGGTATTTGACTAATACAAAGAAAGAGGGGAAAAAAATAAGATGATAATGAGCTTTAAGAAAAAGCTAGATAAATTCATGGAGGATAGGTCCATCAGCTGTGGTCTACGCTAGGAAGTTATTTGTAAATAACTCGTGTTGTGGTTGTTGTTGTTTTTTTTTTTTCCCCAAAATAACAAGCAAAAGGTTGACCCTACCACATCTGGTAGTGTGGGGCTGCTTCTTACAAAATAATAACTCCTGCTTGCTTTATGGAAAAATCTTATTTCCAAATTTCCTATTAGGAGGGGCAGGGATGACATTCCTAACCTCTGTTTGTAATAGCTGGGAAAGGGATACTTCTAAAAAATCTCCTTTAGTTTATAAAAAGATTTGTTGACTTATCTTCAGTCAACTAGTTTAATATTATGGTAGGCCAAGGGTGAAACCTTAGTGTTGCTGGTGTGCCAACAGGTGCCCTTCATTCAGGATAAATGTAAAAAGTAATTAAGTTCTAGCTGAAACAATAGGAACCCATCACCCACCACAGTTTCAGAACACTCTGCGTGAGCTCCTCTACATGAACCCCCACGCCCCTGACCACACCCTGAATCTAGAGCACCCCTACACTCACTCAATTCGCTCCCTGTCAATCCGCACACACCTGGGCTATGTTTACAGTGGGGGGTTCTTCCGCAAGAGTCCGCAGAGCATCTACTCTGCCCGCCTGCTCTTGCGCAAGAAGATTTACAGTACAGTGTGCTAAGAGAGGGCTTCTTGTGCAAGAGCTATACTTTTCTAACAGGTGTAAGCTCTCTTGTGCAGGAGCTCTTGCGCAAGAGGGTGGTGTGGATGCTTAGCCGGGGTTTTTTGCGCAAGAAAGCCCTATGGCTAAACTGGCCATCAGAGCTTTCTTGCACAAGGGAGTGTCCGCACTGCCAAGGATGCTCTTGCGCAAAAGCACATCTCACACATGGCAGTGTGGACGCTCTTGCACAAGAACCCGCCAGTGTAGACATAGCCCTAGAGTCCTCTGCCAGTACTCCCCTGCATGTAGACTCTCACTCCTGCATCAGATACTCTCCTGCTCCCTGTCTCTCCTGGGAACTCTCCTGCTGCGTTCCCTCATGCTAGAGCCAACACCCTGATGAACAACTCGCTCCTGCCTCTGGACAACTCTAACAAATCTCCTGCAGCTGGATCTCTACCCCACTGAGCCTAGTCAGCTGCTTTTGGACTCCAACTGCCCCAGCACCCAGGGCTTTGGCTGAGCCTTCTGCCACTCACATAATCCCTGAAGAACCTCATTTCCACACACCCAGATCTTACCTGCTGAGACCCAAATACCTTCCCATGGAACTCCTGCAAGTCTCATTCCTCCCAGTTACCCCCCTCTCCATCCAGATTCCCCCCAACAACTGAGATTCCCTACCAAGCAACCTGCACCTAAATTGCCTCACACAGAATCCTGTATTTTCATCCTGCCACGCTATGGCCCTCCACAACTGGATTCTGTTGGGACTGGCTGCCAGGGCTGGATCTGTGTGCAAGGTTCTATCTCTCTCGCTTGCACTTTCTGATATAGAAGGGCCAGGGCTCGAGGTGTTTCTGGGTCAGATCTGGCTCTTGAGCTGTATCACGGTCAGTTGAAGCCTCACTGCTGACCCTGTACGAAGGGGAGGAGCTACAGATTTCACCTTCATGCAATCAATGGCCTTCATGCAGCCAACTGCCATGCTGGAACCTCCACATTTATTTATCGACAAAAAAGCAGAATTTTAAAATATTGTATACAGAATTTTTAAATTTTTGGCCTCAGGGTTAGATGATATTATTCCAGTGAATCCGTGCCAGGGTCATACTGCACAGAGCTGAAGATTGGAGGATGTTTTTAAATTTGTAAGTTATCTGCAAGGTTGTAGAATTCAATCTGCAAGACCAATCTTTAGCAATATTGTGTTTATATTGTAATGTCACTTGCTGTTTAACAGAAATGTTCACAATGTCTGGGTTCCATATGTTATACTTACTGAAGATAAATAAACTCTATGCAAATGTATGAAAAATATTTTAGTCTAGCCCAAACATAAAGCAAGGTTTATAATGTATCTTTTTATGGTGGAGTAACTGTAACTAAACGTTGACAGAACAAACCATATGTACAAAAATTTTGATTCAGAAGAAGGGAAAAAATATATGCACACACATGATGTGTATTTGCAGAGATACTGCAGTTATGCATCATATTAAGTTTGCAGAATTTATTATATTACTACTTGTAAATACACTATTTATTTGATACGGTGACATTCCCTGGGATGTAGTCTGGACTATTGGACAGTTGTGTCCCCTCAATTCTCTAATCCGGGATGCATATTACAGTGCTTTGCTGTGAGAGCAACCACCTCTGTTCCTGCTCACACATAGCTTCTAGCATGCAAAATCACTCCAAACTGCATTATATGAATGCACTGGTGAGAACTCATTAATTACATACAGAACAAGCCCAGCAATTACTCATTCTCAGCCCTTCCTCCAGAAATGTGTATACTACATCGTCCAGCTTTCTATAGGATAATACTTGCTGATATAAAGTCGATCTTTCATCAGTGTAAAATGATATGCACAAGCTTTGTTATCTCAAGTGGCGTTTCCAAACACTTCCATCCAAACACACTTGTTTAAATAAAACAATAGAACTATTGCAGTTTATTAACTACAGAAAGATTTTAAGTGATTACAAGTAATGAGGCATAAAAGTCACAATTGGTTGCAAAGAAAATAAAAAATAAGATGCACACTAATACCTAACTTAGGCTATGTCTAGACTGCAGGCTTCTTTCGGAAGAATCTTTTTTCAGAAGAGTGAGGAAATAAAATATGGGCAAGGTATAAAGGGTCAGAATCAAGTGATGCCAAGATCCTGTAAAATATTTGTGCTGTGAAACTAGAAAAAGGTTCTTCTTCTTAATTAGTTCATCATTAGTTCTTCTTCACTGTTGTGCTTTGCTGTTCATTTGTTTATCAACCTTCTATTAACTATTATCTTAGCTTTATAGTATAGTTTAGCCACTCCACACTTTACCTGTTTGGACCTTCAACTTCATTGGCATGCCAGAGGTGAGGCTAGTCCTACATCTCCTAACACCAGATCTTCAGGAAGGAGTGTGAATATGCTGGATTAAGCAATTATTTATTTTAGTAATGTTACCAGAGAGAGTGCTTTCTGGTCTGTTGGTTCTTCAGGTAGAATGTGGAGAAAGCTTGTTTGTTTGTTTGTTTGTATGTTTTTTGAGGGACTGAATGGCATTGTAATAACTCCTCCAGTTTCTCCAGTCTTCTGTGGGGTTGCAGTCTGCTTTGATGAAATTGCTCGCTTGCCTGGAAAATGTGAAATCATCTGTGTATCCAAATTTCCATGACTTGATTAATGAGGTGTCACTGATAAAAATAGTAAAGAGCCATGGTGCCAAGCCAGATCCCTGTGAGAACCTATTCATTCAATGTGGACTGCAGGTCTGTTTCCTTAGCGGTACATAAAAGTTGAAGTTGGTGAGCATGACTGTCAGTAGAAACAGTGCTGTTCTGCAACGCACTCTGCTACACTTTCAAAGCTGTTTGAGCTGATCATATTATAGCTTGAGGTGTAGGAAGCCAAGTCTACAACAAAACTAGGTCAAAATCTATAACAGATGTTAAACTGTGTCTGGGTGGACGTTCAAAGCCATGGGGAAGAGAAGTTCAGTCAAATTAATGTAACTCAACTGACACAACTTGATAAATATATATATATTGATAAATATATATTTCTCCCCCCCCCCCCATTAAGCAGTAACTAGTAACTTCAAAAGTGATTAATGGTGACTACAGTGTGGCTTCATGCAGAGCTGCATCACAATACCGAAATTTCAGTAGGGCCTTTAAAGTGAGTGACTCCGAATGAGGAGTTCAATATCAGGCTTTCCTCTTTGCTAACTTATTTATTACACACTCTGGATAAAGTGCAATATTTTCTTTTCCAACTATTTACAAGTTTTTAATCAGTTTATACTGAGGTTGTGCTCTCTGTGGAAATACTTATGGGAGGAAGGAGCTTGGAAACTCTCCAAGAATATGTCTAAACTACGTGCTATTTTCAAAAGAGGCTATGCAAATTCCCCAGGAATTTGCACATCTTCTTCTGATCTCACTTTCGAAAGTGGTTTGGATACCTTTTTTGGGGGGAAAAACCCCTTTTTTGGAAAAAAAACCCCCATGTAAACCTCATTTTTTAAGGAAGAGCGGTTTTTTCGAAAAAGGGTTCGAAACTACTTTCACTTTGGAAAGATCCGCTTTTAAAAGTGAGATCGAAAGAAGATATGCAAATTCCACAGAAATTTGAATAATACATTCCTCTTTTGAAAATAGAACGTAGTCTTAGACATAGCCCAAGTTGAACAGAATTTCCTTGAAATCTTCCTGTTTGTGGGAGGGCTCTGAGAGGTTGTCGAGGAAGTGAGAGGTTTAGTCTTTTAACCACACACAATTTCAAATCAGTGAGTAAAGGAGCCCCACTGAAGTGGTGCTGCTGTTGGATAGGCAACCAGCACCAGTACAACTTCCCTTTCATTGTTTGGGGAGATGGTATGGGGAGACTTATGCACTGATTCTGAGATTATGTCTGTGCATGCAGGCTCCTATGCTTACACAGAGCCCCACCGAAATCCATGGGGTATCACATGGCTGCAGGGGTCCTTTTGAATATAACACTGAAGACTTAGTTAATACTGCTGAAGGTGGTAAGGAAGGGATGGATATCTTCTAGAAAGAGAAGGGGGCTTGCTATGGAGAATGTAATCACCCATTCTGTAACCACTGAACCAGGGACAGTGCAAGTGCCTCCTCCTTACTGAGTAAGCAGAAGCATCAAGAGGGTTGTCTCATCTAATTCTAGGTTCTGTTTTGCCTAGGATTCTATTGAGTGTGCCTTACTCTATTATTCTCACCTGCAAAGTTAAGGACGTAACTTCACTGTAAAATTTAAAAGGTAATTAAAATTGGAGATGAGGATATGTTTTTTACTTTATCTTACAATATTCTGTCCTAGGTAGCTGTAGGTTTACCTATATTATTGTCTTTACATTACCCTGCTGTAAATAAAACAGATAATAAGACAGTAAATATTATAATGGCTCTATATAAAGCTAGGATATGCCCACAGGATATCCTGTGGAATAGTGTATGGGGTTTTGACACTCCAGCTCAAAAAAAAAAAAAATATTAGAATTGGAAAAATACTGAGAAGGGCAACAAAAGTGATCAAGGATATGGAACAACTTCCATATGAGGGGAGATTAAAAAGACTGGGATTTTTAAGTTTGAAACAAGATGGGTTGCATGGGGATGATTGATGTCTGCAGGGGGATGTGACTGAAGTCTGCACAATCACAAACGGTGTGGAGACAGTGAATAAAGAAATGTTGTTTATGTAACCCACACATCTTCTGGTGTGGGTCACACTGTCCCATGTAGTGGCACTGAGACCACTTATAGAGAGAAATAATGCATTTGCTCTGCAGCCTGAGCTGACACACAGCTGGCTTTTAGCTCAAGATGTAGAGGCTCATGCAGTAAGCTCTAGAGGTCCTAGATTCAGTTCTGCCTATCCAAGTTACAGTTACTCTTTCACATAACACAAGAACTAAGGATCACCCAATGAAATTAATAGGCAGCAGGTTTAAAATAAACAAAGGAAAGTACATCTTCACAACATGCACAGTCAACCAATAGAACTCATTGCCGGGGATATTGCAAAGGCCAAAATTATAATTGGGTTAAAAAAGGGAATGAAGTTTGTTTATGGAGTTCTGTCAATGGCTTTTCTTCAAGATGGTCGGGAAAACAATCCAGTTTTGGGTGTACCTAGCCTCTGATTGCTAGAAGCTGGGAATGGATGATGAGAGACGGACCACTTATGTTCTGTTCATTCTCTCTGAAGCACCTGCCATTGGCAACTGTCGGTATATAAGATGCTGGACTAAATGGAGTGTAGGCTTGTCCTGGTATGGCCATTTTTATGTTATGCTCTTAAGTTTGTTTTCTTTTCACTATTAGTACAGTACTTCAGATGCTTGAATAAATATGTTTCATAGTTAAATACGCATAAGTAAATCAGAATAAAAAATCAACTAAAAAGGCTTTAGCTATATATTCAGTGTCTGTCTTTCAGAAATGCAGATGTCAGCAGGAGATACAGGTGCTTAGCAACTCTAAAAATCAGACCCTACAGTATTTACACTCCAGTACAGATAAAGAATTACACGGTTTTTGCTCATGAAATTTGTTGTAAGGATAGATTTTTTTTTTTTTTTTTTACTCAAACTAATTTAATTTACTGATATTATCAAGGGCCTAAGTCTTACTTTTGGGTCTCATCCTACTATATGTTTCACAGAATGTGTTTAACTCAATATAGAGAATTGTTAAACAAAGATAATAGGTTGATTAATTTGAACACAAGTACAAATTAAGTTATTTATCTTATAGACATGCATCTCATTCACTTATGTCTGATAAGGAAGTCTACTTAATTTCAACTATATTTAGCCATTATATATCATAACTAGGTCAACAACATCTTAACTTTTTAGCAGTTATGAAAGCAAAAGCCTATGTTATAATAGGATCATAACACTACATTATGTATAATCTAATGACACATATTTACCTATTCACTTCAAGCCTGAATTACAGTGCCATTTCCGTTGCACTCTTAGGCCTCCTACTTACAGATGGCTTCGTTATTATGCAAACAAATATCTGCAAAGGGCTAGATTGAATACACAAGTAAAGTTAGAACCCAGCCTTAAAACATGTCCGTCTAATCTATTTGTTTTAGGGGTTTTGAATAGTGTCCATTAACATATTTTGGTTCTGAAATATAAAGGGCTGGCTCTCTTAGCTAGTGCAGTTCCTACTTTGATTGATTTCCTTTGGTGTGGACGATATTCAGTATCTTTGAAAATCAGGTATCTGATCCTTGAATTGGACACCAAAAAATTGAGACATTCATAATATCCTACAAAAGAGCATAATTGCTTTTATTGTGCTCAAACTTTAAATGTGTCATTCCAAAATAAGTGCTATATTACATATTTGAGAATAGTCTTAGCGACCTTCTAATAATCTGAATGTTGCCTATTGTGACAATGTGTTTAGGGCTATAAAATACACAACATTAAACATGGTACTGGTTGCATCACCTCAGGAGATTACAATCTCAAAGAGAAGCACAGAGGAGAGAAGATGTACTAAGAGAAGCCAATGAATGGGCTAGTTTAAATACTGTCCTATTACTACTATTCTAAATCTGTCACTTTTGGTTCTTATACAGTTCTCATCATTGTGTTATCTGCTCAGCATGGAAGAAGAAAGTTTTTAGAAGGATTGGGACAAAGAGAGAAAATGGGCTTTGTTAAAGAGGCTTGAGAAATCATTCTGTGCATAATCTTGGGGAAAATGCATAGGGATCAGCAAGCCTTATCAAAGGAGGGGCCAGGAGGACCATTTGGAGACAAAGGGACCTCCAATTTTGACATTTTTCTACCAAGTCATTTCCATTTATTATACACCTTGCAGTTATAACAGCTTTTTGAAACAAATACACTCCTGACTGGAGAACACCAGCACCATTGGATTTCTCACAGCTCCACTCCAACCAAAAGGAAGTTTGAAATTTATGAGCAGATTGCTTGTGGCATTGAGGAGAAGGGGAGGCACATATAGCAGTTTGGTGCTAAGATCAAGGAGCTGAGACAGGCATATCAGGAGGCAAGAAAGGCCAACAGTTGCTCTTATGTAACCCCAAAACATGCCACTTCTACAAGGTTATGTATGCTATTGTGACAGGGTGCACTCGCCTTCTTGCTCTCTGGGACTTCTCACCATCCTGTCCTGTTGGTCCAGATCTCCTTGTCTCCCCCAGCCAAGGCACAGAGCTGAGATCACTGCCCTCCCCACCCACTCCCAGAGGAGCAGTACAGACACTGAAACTCTTCAGGTCCAAGGAAAATGCAGTTTTGGGCCCAGCTTCCTGGGATACCACTCCCCAAATGGGATCAAAACCCCACGTGAATTATTTAGGAAAGCCCCCTCTAACAATGAAAGGGAGATGTACACACTGGTTGCTCCCCCAGATAACAATTATTTTCATTGGGCTTGATAGTAAATAAAAGTGACTTTATTAAGTATAAGCAGTAGGATTTAAGAGGCTGTAAGTGAAAACAGGAAAAGCAAAGTAGATTACACATTTAAAATAACAGAAATGCTTAGCTAATTCTAACACTGAAACTTCAGTACAAACTTATTACAAATTCACCCTAAAATTGTTTTTATTCCAGCTAAGCCTCCAAACCAGGGAAGTTTGTCTCTCTGGAGTCTCTGGTTCACTTTCTTGGGCGTGCCATGCCAGCCAAAGGCCAAGAAACTGTTAGTTTCCCATTGTTTTATAGATTCCACCTTTGAGTGGAAATTCTGTTTCTACATTCCACCCTTGCATGGAAAATCACGGTGGTCAGACCCTAGCAGTTGGAGAGACACATGAGTTCCTAGGATCAACCATTGATAAATCTTATTAAAAAAAAAAGAGGCTGTTTACAGTTGACCAGACCTTGAGGGAAACACTCTTGATGGCTTGCTTGCCTTTGCACTTTTAAAACTATAAACCATTCCATACTCCATATATCTAACTTTACACTCAAGAATGGTACATTCACCAAAATCAGATTCAGACCCAGTGGATTATGACATTAAGATTGATAGGTTACATGAGGTAATTTGTCCAAAGCATCTCTGAGCTATGTATATTTGTGTCCATAAGTCCGTTTCATAAAGCAGGTGGGAGGTCCATCACAGCTATCTTTGGTGGCAACCTCACCTTCACCACCAAGAGCTCTATAGATACTTCACAAAGGGGAGCTGGAGGCAGCGGCCAGTGCAGTGAATCTGGAGGATTAAGTGGTGAATGAGGAGGCTGATCTGGAGAAGGATGTGGGACACACCACAGGATCATCCAGTGACATGGTGAACTAGGACCTCTTTTTGATTCTGAGAGAGTCTAACCAGTCCCAGTATTCTGGCTCTGATGCTTTGATAAGTACTCATTTTACTTTGATACTTTATAGTAATATGAGGTAGAGGTATCTTTTATTTTATTACATGGTGCATAGGTAATAAATATTATAGTAATATGAGATAGAGGTATCTTTTATTTTATTACATGGTACACGTACAAGAAAAGATGGACCTTGACAACGCTATGTATTGTTTGCATCTGCTTCTTATTTCCCTGTGCTGCTATGCAGTGGGAGGCCTGCAGAAAAGTTTGTTAATACCCTCCAGGATCTCCCTGGAGTCCTTCAATAGAGATCTCTAGGAAACCTTCCTGAAGACACTCTGCAAACCTCTGCCAAAGGTTCCTTGGCAGAGCTGTGTTAGTTTCCCCCCCCCCCCCCATTATAAGGAACTTTGCCATTCCAATTGGCAATTACTTCTGCAGGAACCAAAGCAACACAAAGGAGAGCAGGATGTGGGTCTGGTCTAAAGCTGCATGCATGCAGGAAAATCACTCTGGCGTTCTCAGTTACCCTCAGTAATGAGATAACAGCTTCTATCAACTCTGCCTGTGAAAAACAGTGACAGTATTGAGAATAATGTCTCTAGGCACCTGTACTGATCCCCTTTTGAAATCACCTAGACCCTTTTTTCTACCTTGCACCTTCCTCTCCCTGAGCCAAACTCACCCGGTTTAGTTCCCTCAGCATGCTGTGTGCTTACTGAGGGTAAAGAGAGAAAGAGGGATATCAAAGTTTTAAGATTCAAGATTGGGAATGCACTCAGAATACTGACTCTGTGCATTGTTTCTTTTGCTTCTACAGATGTGCCCTTGAGGGCCAGCTCCTATAAACTGGTGTAGCACTTCCCTCAAATAAAGAGGGAAACAAGGAGGAATAAGGACAACATGTTTCAAGAAGCGCTGAAATTAGTCTGATCATACAGACAGTGAGCACAATGCATGGAGAAAGACAATAAACTAAAATTAAAAATGGATAGCAAGAGAGGAGACAGGGACAGAAGCGGATGATAAGCTCAAGGAGAAACAAATAGAGATGATTAGATCCCAGAGTGCTTTGCAGATGGGACACATTTGTTCTCAACTCTGCTGCAGTCCATGCAGAACTGTGGTCTGTGCACTTCCCAAACTCCTGATACATATTCCTCTCATGTTCCTGTGCCATGACAGTACCCCTTACATTTAACCCCTACGGACATTTTCCATAATGGCAGCTGGATTTAAACATAGAATCATAGAATACTAGAACTGGAAGGGACCATGAGAAGTCATCAAATCCAGTCCCCTGCCCTCACAACAGGAACAAGCATCATAGTTCATCCCTGACAGATGTTTATATAAGCTGTTTTTAAAATATCTCCAGCAATGGAGATTCTATAATGCCCCTAGGCAATCTATTCCAGTGCTTAACCACCCTGACAGGAAGTTTTTCCTAATGTCCAACCTAAACCTCCCTCTCTGCAATTTAAGCCCATTGCTTCTTGTCCTATCCTCAGAGGCCAAAGAGAACAATTTTTCTCCCTATTCCTTGTAATACCCTTTTCGGTACTTGAAAACTGCTATCATGTCCCCTCTCAGTCTTCTCTTTTCCAAACTAAACAAGCCCAATTCTTTCAGACTTTCCTCATAGGTCATGTTCTCCAGAGCTTTAATCATTTTTGTTGCTCTTCTCTGGATCTTCTCCAATTACTCCACATCTTTCTTGAAATGTGGTGCCCATAACTGGACACAATACTCCATGACTGTGAAAGCCTCATTTCGGAGAATACTGCTCAGTGTCATGACCCTTGTGAAAAATGTGAATCTGTGTATTGTTGTTCAATACAAGTTTATTCTTACAAATTCAATGATTCTTTATTTGTGTCTTCGTCCTACACATACCGGTTGCAGCAGAAATTCATATACAGGGGCAATTGGCACATTTGCAGACTGCAATTAATGCTCAAGTAGCAATCATTACAAGGATCATTCAAGGTGGCAAGTAAACAATGCTTGGCTTAATGAATAACAGTAAGACACATTACTAGGGCTCATTATCAGAATGCTGCTTCAAAGCCTTCCTGATTCAAATAACCCCTGTTGAGCTCCTCTAATAATCCTGGCATGTGGCTGCTCAAAATCAGCCTGAAGGCAATCCACTTCAACACCCCACTCCTGGGGAAACTTTTCCCCCATGCACTTAATAAGGAGCTATCCCTTTAAGAGACCCCTGTGGGGGGAGGTCAGAGTGAGTTAAGTGTTACTGTGGTTGGGTGGATTTAACACTCCATCCAGAAGCTTCTGGAGGTGGGTCCAATAGTTGGGGTCAGACTTCATAAGAAAGCAAGCAAGCAAGCAGGCAGGCAGGGTAGATCCTTTTCTAAGGCCTGTGTGAGCTGGAGAAAGCTAAGTCAGGAGCAGAGAACTGGCTGCTGTTCCTCACTCTGCAGCACTTAGCAGCAGGTAGTGATGGTGTTAACCTTCTACTGGGGATCACGGGCAATGCTACTTAGAGCTAGGAGAACCTAGGAGGGGAAATAACTTCTGTGGTCATTGTTTGCTTTAAATGCTGTTTTGATTTTAGTCAGATTGTTCTAGTTCACTTTCTCAGTCCATGTGATTTTTTTTTTTCCAGCTCCTCTGTAAATGTAGCAATGGGGAAAAGTCATTTCTATTTTGTTGTTCTCAGGGTTTTTTTTGTATTTTCTTGTAATAGGGTTTCTTTAAGTCTGTTCATCTGTGAGATAGCTGACTAGTTACATGAGTGAGCTGCCTGCCTAGCAGTGACCATAGCAGAGGAAGAATCTGCCTGGACTCCAGCTGAGGATTCCCTACAAGCAAGTAGGGGGGGGGGGGGGGGGGGGGGGGGGGGGGGGGGAGAGAGAGAGAGACTTCAGACTCAGCACATGGTGCAGAGTTGATATCAGAGGCACAAACTGAGACTTTGGTGAACTAAATTTAAACTGTTGGAATCTCTCAGTCTTTTCCTACTATGTTTGTGTGGACTGAACTGTTCACAGTTCACTTCCAGTTTTCTCTTTACTTATCTTTAGTGTAATTATAGACATTATTTGTGGATTGTAAAATAGTTGTGTTCTGTTGTAAGAATTAGAATATTTGTTTCTTCATAAAATTTTATAAAGTTATTTAATTTAAATTCATTATGTTAGTTTCTTTTGGGACTTGAATGTAGGGAGGCTAACACTGGGCAATCCTTGCTGAAATTCCTAACAGACTAAACTCTGGGTCTCCAGTACTGCAGTGGAAGTGGGGGTTTCTTTAGACACTGGAGAAGGGCAGTGATGTCTGGCCCACTCAAGGTTACACTATGACGAAGGGAATATTTTCCCCACTGAGGTATAACCTGTCAAAAAGGCAGTCCTGGTGACTCTTTAATCTGCCAAAGGAACACTCAATGAACATTCTGCACCTGCTGAGCTTCTTGTTGAGGTGCTCCTTGCTTCTATGCAGGTTTCTGGTATATTGCTTCATAAGCCATGGGAGTAAATGGTAGGCAGAGTTTTTCATGATCACTGTGGCCATTTTCACATAACCTATTGCAGTGGTCACCAACCAGTAGATTGGGATCTACCGGTAGATCTTGGAGCCTCTGACAGGTGATCCTGACTGGTTTGGCTGGGAAGTTATCAAGCGCTGGCACTTCAGTTGCCCCTCTACCCAATGTCATGCTGCTTCTGCCATCTGCCTTGGAGCCACCCCTGTGGGAGCCTCCTGCTTGTTCTGCAGAGTGGGGGAAATAGAAGCAGAGGGTGCTAATGTGAGGGTGTCCCTCCTCCCCCCACTTCTATACTCTCTCCACAGAGAGAGAAGGGGGTGGAGGGAGCTTAGCAATGCAAATCTCTGTCACTCTCACACACACTGTGTGTCTGTCATTCTCACAAACAGACACGCCTGCACTCATATCTCCTGACCCAACACATACGTGGGGGTTGTTGTTACTCCTTTTACTGCTTACAAAGTGTGTTGTTGTTGGTTTTTGACTGGTCTGTGCATTTCACAATTTTAATTTTTCTCTTACTCTTAAATGTAATTCTTTGAGTACAGCCAGTCCCCGAGTTGCGAACGGTCGACTTACGACCATTCGCAGTTATGACCGAAGCTGTCGTAAATGGCGGACCCTGAGTTACGAATGCAATCTGCACTGACGAACAGTGTGGTCGCGTGTAACTCTATGGGGTCCGACTTATGAACAAACGGAGTTACGACCAATTGCTTGGTCCGTAACCAGTTCGTAAGGCAGGAAGAGGCTGTAGTGAGTTCTAAAATGCCTAATCTGTCATGGCTGGAGTAATTATCCTTTTGGTAATTGCTGCTCCTGGACATGGCTGTCATGTCCCTGCAGCCCCTGAGAGAGGCGGAGCAGGAGGTCTCCTCATGCTGTCCTTGCCTGCAGTCATCACTCCTGCAGCTCCCATTGATCAATAATGGGGAACTATGACCAGTGGAAGCTGTGGACTCAGTGCCTGTAGATGAGGGGCAGTACCATGGAGCCATTGCTGTACATGCCAGCTGCTTTCAGGAGTAGTGCAGGGCCTGGGCAGGAGTAAGTCTGCCTTAACACCACTGCTCCACTGGCCAGAAGCTGTCCCAGCCAGAGCCTGTTTCCTGAACCCCTGACCCAGCCCTGAATCTCCTCCTATACCCAACCTCCTGCCCCAGACAGGAGTCCTCCTGAACCCAAACTCCTTCCCAGAGCTTGAACTCTGAAACCCCTTCTGGACCCCAATCCCCCACCCTGGGCTAAGCCCAAAGCTCCTCCCATACTCCAAACTCCTTGGCCTAAGACCAGAGCCTGCACCCCAACTCCCTACCCCAGCCTGGTGAAAGTGAGGGAGGATAGAAGAGGAAAGGGGATGGAGTGAGCATGGTGAGGCCTTGTTAGTCTGTTTCAGCAAAAACAATGAGGAATCCTGTGGTACCTTAAAGACTATCATATTTATTTAGGCATAAGCCTTTGTGGACTGTAGCCCACTTCACCAGATGCATGAAATGGAAACTTTGGTTTGGTAGGTGCAAAGATAAGAGTGTTATATTACTATGAAGAGGACCAGTGCTAACAAGGTCATTTCAATCAGTGTGTGAACCATTCCCAACAACTGATAAGAAGCTGTGAATACCAAAAGAGGGAAAATAACTTTTTGTAGAGAGCTAGCCACCACTAAACGCTATTCAGATCCAGTCTGAACTGTTGTAAGTGGATCCCTGCCAGATTTAAGCATAAGAGCATTTCTGTTCTTTCAGAAAATGCCCTAGAATGCATCAAATGCCAGCAAAAGCTGTGTGGGGAATCTTGTTTGTGTATACTGGTTGTGTACACTATACCTGACTGGGAAGCACAAGAAACCAGCATGCATCCTACCCTGTATGGTGTTCAATTCTTGCCCTTTGCAGCCAGATGCCCTTATAGACACTGATGTGACTGACGGGGGAAATAGCCAAATGAATCCTTCAAGAAGCCACATTGACCAGCAAGAATCAAACCTGGGAAATGTAAACTAGAAATGTAAAGGTAAGCTATAAGGACTAGAGGTCACCAAGTGAAATTAATAGGCAGCAGGTTTAAAACAAACAAAAGGAAGTTTTTCCTCACTCAGTGCATAGTCAACCTGTGGAACTCCTTGCCAGAGGATGTAGTGAAGACAGGACTTGAACTGAGTTAAAAAAAGAGCTAGATAGATTAATGGAGGTTTGGTCCACCAATGGATATAGCCAGGATGGGTAGGAATGGTGTCCCTAGCCTCTGTTTGTCTGTAAATGGGTGACAGGAGAGGGATCATGTGAGGATTACCTGTTGTTTTCCCTCCCTTTGGGGCATCTGGTATTGGCCATTATCAGCAGACAGGATACTGGGCTAGATGGACCTTTGGTCTGACCCAGTATGGCTATTCTTACATTCTTATCTAGTCCACATGATAAAATTACTCTAATTCCCAAAGGGCAGCTGTGACATAGTATGAGTGACCTCCACTGGCTGCTGTCTGCTGTCTGCAGCATGGCCCAGCAGGGCAGGGGATGAGTCATTATGCAAAGGGGGCTTCAAACCTGTCTGACCAGTATCTCCCAGGGAGCGGAACAATGGGAAGAAGGGGGTGGAGCCCTGGTTGGGGGCAGGGTGGGAAGTGAGGAGTTAGTTGCTGTCTGGGATCATAGAGGAAGGAGCCTAGGCAATGGGGCTGGGATTTAGGGTCCCAGTCTCCCCCATCTCAAGGGGGGATGAGGCATCCTAGGCCTGCCCTGTAACCACATGACAGCTGTGCTGTGCTGTGTCCTGGAGAAGCAATAAACTCCCTCTATTCTACTGGCTGGTGGAGTCTGTCCATGCCATTACGGGGGTGCAGGAGATGAGAAAACGCCAACGCGCCATCACAGCAGCAAAGAGACTTAACATGATTCTTGTATATGTAATCAAGGGATTATACAGTTGGAGTAGGTAAGTGGTATTGTTATGAACTTTTTTATGTAGCATTAGCAAAACTAGTACTATAATAATGTGTCAAGAAGCAGTGCCCATACTTTAAAAGGGATATTGAATACCTGGAAAAGGTTCTAAAAAGAGCTAAAAGAATAATTTTAAATCTGGAAAACATGCCTTACTTTAAAAGACCAAAGATGTTCAACATAATTTAGCTAATAGTAAGTTACATGGTGATTTGATCATGGTCTTCAAATATCTAGTCAAGGACTCTTGAGTCTAGCAGACCAAGGGGGAAAAATCCAGTGGGTGGAACTAAAGTTAGGCGCAGATTTTTAACAGTGAAGGTAATTCACCATGTGAAGAACTAAATAAGGTAGCTGATCAATTCTTCACCATGTGAAGTCTTTAATTCAAAATAAGATGTCTTCAAAAAAATGTTCCCTAGCTCAATCAGAAATTATGGGTTAGATGAAGACAATATTGGTTGAAGTCTGGTTGGGGTGCAATGGAGGAGGTCAGAATAAATGATCAGCATGCTCTCTTATGGACTTAATTTATTACTCTATAAATCTTCAGCAGAAGGATGTAAGACTGTGCTTTAAAATTGCTATGGGAGCTCAGAGAAATACTTTAGTTCTATCAGAAGTCCACATATGGCCCCTATTATCATAACATCTGGGCACTTTCCAGTTTTTAATGTATTGTTACAAGCTTGGTGAAACCTTGTTATGGGTTGGGTTAAAACACTGATGAGGTAGATCCTTTAATTAACATATTTGTACACAGAAGCCCCACCTGAGACAGAAGGTGTATGTGAACGTTCCCAGCAGCTAAGGGTGAGTATTGTTTTAGATAGAGGTCTGAGAGGGAGGGAGAGAGAGAGAGTGAGACTGGGTGTGGATATAGGTATAAGTGTGAGTAGGTGGAGTGGAAGGGCTGGTAGCACACACAGAACATAGAGCTTGTCTATACTGCCACTTTACTGCACTGTAGTTTTCCTACTCTATGGTGTGAAAAAACATTCCCCCCATGAGCAGGAAGTTACAGCACCGTAAAGTGACAGTGTAAACAACTCCCACTGGTCCTGTTAGCTGGAGATGGTTTTCCTCTCCCAGTGCTGGTGCTGTGACGACACTGATGTGTTAAAGCGCTGCCACAACAGCACTTGAAACTTAGACAAATACACAAAGACATAGACAGAGAGAGAGAGCGAGGAAGAGGGAAGAAAAGCCAAGCAAGAGCCAGCAAGCCAAGTGTGACCCTGGAAAAAACTAGTAAGAAATCTTTTGAAGTCTGGTTTTGGCAAAAGAAGCTTGAAGGGATAAAACTGCTATAAAATTGCTCCTTTTTGTTTTGAGTTCTTTCTGTATTAAGAGACACAGGACTCTGTATACTATTTGTGAATAAACTATGCTGCATCACCAATTTCTGCTTTCACCTGGAACATTACCAGAGCCTCAGTCTTTGGACATACAGGTTGAAAAGTGGCAACAGTATGAAGCCTGACTTTTCTATATTTGGCTAGGCCATATTTGTTTTGTTACTTGATGTAAAGATGTGGTTTGCATCTATCATTGCAAGAAACTCTTCTGGGTGGCTTTTTTATGTTGGTTTTAGTCCACCTCTTGAGTTCAAAGGAAGTGAAACTAATTAAATTCCCTGTCTGGCCACAGAAAGCTGTTGCCACTTCTAACTTTACTTGTATGCCACGCTTCATTTATGAAGTGCCACGTATGGTACTGTATGGGACAAAACAACCTACACAAGTCCTAGCATAGAGAAGAGGGAGAGGTCCAAATAGTTCTTTATAAAATTATAAAGGAGTGGTGACCACTAGTGGGAGGGAAACGGGGATAATTAAATTATCCAAAGAAAGCTAAATTGAAGTTAAATGTCTCTTTACTTTATGATGTTCTTTGGTTAGAAACGTGTTAGGACAGTTACGAAACCTTGGAAAATACACAGCCTATCTTATTCAAGAGGACTTACCTGCATGAAAAAAAGGTTTACAGTACCACACTCCTAATTACTGGAACTAATCTATCAACTTCTGAGTTACATGCCATGTGCAGCATGCTGAGCCCATTAACAAAACAGATTGTTTTAAATCATCTTGTTTTTATTGTAATGTGTTAAAATCTATTTGTTTTATGAGGCATAACAGTAAAGCTTGCCTTTAAAATACAGTCTCTAATTTAATAAGTGACACATCCTTTGCTTTCCAAATACAGAAGATGAGAGTTAGGCTATATCTACACTAGCACTTTTGTCAGTATAATTGACATAACTCAAGGATGTGAAAAAAAACCACAACCTGAGCAACATAAATTACACCAGAAACACTGATGTGCACAGTTCCCTGTCTGAGGAGATGCTCTCCTAGCAATTTTATTACCTAAAGCAGCAAGTTTCGAGGAAGTAGCCAACTGATTTTGTTTCTTTGCAGATATTTCAGATAGCTTTTTTTTTTTTTTTTTTTTTTTAAACGACTACCCTGATTATGGAGAATCTTGCTAATACCAATCAGCCCTTGAAGATTTTGTGTAAGAGTCTTTACTTCTCTTTCAACGTCAGAGGAGGGAACAGATCCACTGGTGAGCAGTTCAAAAGGATCTTGCTGCTGTAGGGAGGAAACACCCTGGCAGTAGGACTGCCATTTAATATTCTGTTCTGAGGATTGAAAGCACACTCCCATCAGTGATGTTTGAACAGTTTTCAAACTGAGGATGCTGAGTTATGCCTCCACTTATCCCTGTGTATGCCCCTCACTGCTCCCTAGGTCTGGGGCTAGCAGCAGGGCCCTGGCTCTGGGAGGTGGGCATATAGAATCGTAGAATGCTAGAACTGGAAGGGACCTCGAGAGGTCATCAAGTCCACTCCTCTGCCCTCATGGCAGGACCCAGTACTGTCTAGACCTTCCCTGATAGACATTTATCTAACCTACTTTTAAATATCTCCAGAGACGGAAATTCCACAACCTCCCTAGGCATTTTATTCCAGTGTTTAACCACCCTGAGAGTTAGGAATTTTTTCCTAATGTCCAACCTAAACCTCCCTTGCTACAGCTTAAGCCCATTGCTTCTTGTTCTATCATCAGAGGCCAAGATGAACAAGTTTTCTCCCTCCTCCTTATGATACCCTTTAGATACCTGAAAACCTCTATCATGTCCCCTCTTAATCTTCTCTTTTCCAAACTAAACAAGCCCAATTCTTTTAGTCTTCCTTCATGGGTCATGTTCCCTGGACCTTTAATCATTCTTGTTGCTCTTCCCTGGACCACCTTCTGTTTCTCCACATCTTTCTTGAAATATGGTGCCCAGAACTGGACACAATATTCCAACTGAGGCCTAATCAGCGCAGAGTAGAGTGGAAGAATGACTTCTTGTGTCTTCCTCATAACACACCTATTAATGCATCCTAGAATTATGTTGGCTTTTTTTGCAACAGCGTCACACTGATGACTCATATTTAGCTTGTGGTCTGCAATGACCCCCAGATCCATTTCTGCCATACTCCTTCCTAGACAGTCGCTTCCCATTCTGTGTGTGAAACTGACTGTTCCTTCCTCAGAGGAGCACTTTGCATTTGTCGTTATTAAACGTCATCCTATTTACCTCAGACCATTTCTCCAATTTATCCAGATCATTTTGAATTATGACCCAGTCCTCCAGAGCAGTCGCAACCCCTCCCAGCTTGGTATCATCTGCAAAATTAATAAGCGTATTCTCTATACCGATATTTAAATTGTTGATGAAGATGTTGAACAGAACTGGTCCCAAAACAGACCCCTGCAGAACCCCACTTGTTATGCCTTTCCAGCAGGATTGTGAACCATTAATAATTACTCCCTGAAAACATTATCCAGCCAGTTATGCACCCACCTTATAGAAGCCCCATCTAAGTTGTATTAGCCTAGTTTATTGATAAGAAGATCATGTGAGACCATATCAAATGCCTTACTAAAGTCTAGGTATACCACGTCCACCGCTTCTCCCTTATCCACAAGACTCATTATCCTATGAAGGAAAGCGACCAGATTGGTTTGACATGATTTGTTCTTTACAAATCCATGCTGGCTGATCCCTATCACCTTATTATCTTTCAAGTATTTGCAGATAATTTCCTTAATTATTTGCTCCATTATCTTTCCTGGTACAGAAGTTAAACTGACTGGTCTGTAGTATCCTGGGTTGTTCTTATTTCCTTTTTTATAGATGGGCACTATATTTGCCCTTTTCCAGTCTTCTGGAATCTCTTTTCTTCCTTGATTTTTCCAAAGATGATAGCTAAAGGCTCAGATACCTCCTCTATCAGCTCCTTGAGTATTCTAGGATGCATTTCATCAGGCCCTGGTGACTTGCAGACATCTAACTTTTCTAGGTGATTTTTAACTTGTTCTTTTTTTAATTTTATCTTCTAAACCTACCCCTTCCCACTAGCATTCACTATGTTAAGCATTCCTTCACCAGACTTCTCAGTGAAGACTGAAACAAAGAAGTCATTAAGCATTTCTGTCATTTCCAAGTTTCCTGTTACTGTTTCTCCCTCCTCACTGAGTGCTGGGCCTATCCTGTCCTTGGTCTTCCTCTTGCTTCTAATATATTTATAGAATGTCCTCTTGTTTTCTTCCCTTTATGCCTGTAGCTAGTTTGAGCTCGTTTTGTGCCTTTGCCTTTCTAATCTTAACCCTGCATTCCAGTATTGTTTGCTGGAAGTATTGTTTATATTCATCCTTTGTAATTTGTCCTAGTTTCCATTTTTTATAGGACTTCTTTTTTTTTTTTTTTTAATGTCTGAAGGTATGGTGGCTGAGGCTGGGGCCACAGCTGGAGGTGGGCACAGAGTCTAGGGCCAGGGTCAGGAATAGAGTCCTGTGTTTCCGGCTGATAGCTGGGACTCGGGGCCAGCAGCCAGGACCAAGACCTGGCAGTGGAGCCCCCAGGCAAGGAGCTGGCAGTCAGGATCTAGGGCCAACAGTAGAGCCCCCAGGTGTGGGGCTGGTGCCCAGGATGCTACGTTGCAAGTGGAGCTCCCAGAAATGGGGCAGGCCAACATAGCTGGGACCTTGAGCAAAACCTGGCGATATGGCAGCATCCCCCACACCTCTAGTTCCTATGGCTCCTATGAGGTATTCCTGGGCTGAACGAGTAATGGTGTTTCTATAGCCTGCTCTTGACAAACTTGATACAAGGATAGCTATAATGGCAACTTTAGGTTTGTAAATGACTAGATATCTGTAGTCTTTATTCTAGGCTTGGAGCTTATTTCTTTAACTCTTGGGTACTTTTAGACATTTTTTTTTTCAGTCATACAGTGTTCTTTGTACCGTTTCTAAGGGGAAGCTTCAGAATGTGAGAAATCTGAAGAAATCAGTACAGAGATGAGAGCTGGGTGAACTCAACAATGAAGGTAAGGAATATGGGTGTATGAAGGCTGAGAAATCTAGTGGAAAAGTTGTGAGTCTTCTGAAGCCTTGCGGAAAGGACGGGTGAAGAGGGCAGGCAAAGAAATGAATGGAGATGACCTGATTTATCTGATCTTCTGAGCCCTTTGAGTGGCCAAAATGTGTGAAATTTCTCTATATGATCCGTGGGTTGGGTTTGTTTTTGCACAGTGCATCCACTAGAAAACATAATTTGGCAGCCAGAGTGAGGAAGCAGTCTTTCACTTAATTATTAATTACTAGCAAAGTGACCTTATGGAGGGGCTCCAAGCAGGGGGCTGGAGGTTTGAGAGGGTGCAGAAGTCAGGGCAAGGATTTGGGGGTTGTGGGGGCTCAGAAGGCTGGGAGTGAGGGGGTGCAGGAGTCAGGGTTGGGGGTGAGGGTGGAGTCAGAGCACAAGGTAGGGGTGCAGGAGTGAGAGTAGGGGATGGAGGTGCAGGAGTCAGGGCAAGGGGTCGGGAGATATGGGGGGTCAGGAGAGGGGGAAATGGGCTCAAGGCAGGGCATGAGAGTGACCTGTCCTGAGCGTGGCACCTCCCACCCCCTATCCTGAGTGGTAGATAGGCACATAATATAATACTGTTATAAACACTGACATCTAGTGCCTGGTGTATGGCAATACATCAGGCATAAAATAATAAAGGAAGAGGAAATTGGGATGGGCATAAGGAGGAACCTAGAGTCTAGTATGAGAGAGTGGAACGTAAAGTAACTAGATAAATAATGTAATGTAACGATGGTGGTGTCTACTAGCCTTAGAAGACCCAGGCTCCTGACAAGTGTTCCTTTTTGTATTGTGTGATCTTTGCCTGACCATCTGTTTCTTTGTTGGCTCCACAGATAGAAGCAGATTCACTGCACATGTAGTTGGCTATAGAAGCTGTTGCGCTCTATGAGCGGAGAGATTGTGTTCAGAATCTGAGCACTCTTGTGTTTGAATTTCAGAAGGAGACAGCTTTGGTTGTGAGAAACTTTGGATACATTCTGCATGTATCTGAAGCATTATCAGACCCTGGAAAAAGAAGGTCCATTTTGTTAGACAGATGAATGGTAACAATGATACTTAGAATTTTTGACTTTCTAGAGATTCCTACTAAAATCAGTGGAGCTGTAGATACTCAGCACCTTTTTCAATGCACTTTTGTGTGTGGACACTCTTTCAGAAGAAGTTTTTTTTTTTGGAAGATCTCTTCTGAAAAAAGATTCTTCCAAAAGAAGCCTGCAGTCTAGATATAGCCCCACTGTCCAGGGCAAAAGCCTAAGGGCTTCAGCCCTGAGCAGTCAGACTCAGGTTACAGGCAACCTATTGGGGCTAAATCTTGGGTTTGGGGGCTCAGGATTTGGTGGTGGCTCCTCCACTCTCCCTCCTGGGATCAAGTAGTAATTTTTGTTGTCAGAAGGAGTTTGCAGTGCAATGAAGTTTGAGAAGCCCTGGTATAGTGGATCTGGAGTCATGCTCTCTATCTGCAATGCTTCTCTTCTCTGTCTTGTGTTCTTGAATGTATCTGAAGTCTTTAGATTGAGGGATGGACTTCTTCATCCATATAGGCATTATAGTGCTCATCCACATAGAACCTGAAACATCTTCTCTATCGATATATTTTAGAAATGTGCATCTGTCTGTCCGTCCATTTGTTCAAGAGCACCTTATAAATGGTAAGAGCTAGGTCCATGAAATTTGGTATGCAGCTTTCTCTTCTCCTAACTTAAAGCAAGGTCAGGGTTTGGTTGTGCCAGAAATATGGGAAGTGCCTGGAATGGGATTGTTTTGCATAACATGGAAAAGGAGGGGGCTGATCAGAGGGACAGTTATACTTCAGAGTATAGCGGGTAGTGAATGGCAAGGGACAGCTATACTGTGGAGTGACCATTGCGGGCAGCTGCATCACCAAAGAGAGTGGCCAGGTCGGGCCAGGGCTCACCATCTTGCTGACCACTGGACTGGGTAAGTGGCTCTCTGCCCCAAACCTCTCTCCCTGGCTGTTGGCTGCAGCTGGGGGGAAGCCACACTGGCCAGTTGCCCCCGCCCTGGAAGAGCCATAGCTTCCCCCACCTCAGGACAGGCCCCGAGAGAGCCACCAGGGTCAACCTGCATGGTCCCCCACTGCCATGGACAGCCTCCTGCACACACACACGCCTCTCCATCATTCCCAAAAAGCGCCACCAGGGACAGCCTGTAACCTCCTCCCCCCCCCCCCCCCCCCCCCCCCCCCCCCCCCCCCATCTCACCATCAGGCCTGGAAAGCACTGTCAGGGATGGCCTGCACCTGTGCCCCCTTCCCCTCTGACCCAGGATATATCTTAAAGTGTGTGTGTGTGTGTATACACTATTTAAGATCTAATCTATCTATGGCAATTAGAAAAGAAAGGAACTAAACCTGTCACTGAAGATCATTGAATCCCTTGTTCAGCTCTTGCACTTGATTGTTTTAAATTCCCTGTTATTTAAGTTTAACTGCTCCTGGAAGGTTGTGCTGAAAGTTCATTTAGTCCTACCATGTTGGTACTCTTCAGATCAAATATGTAAACTAATGGAAAAGCGGTGTTAGCTGAAGCTTCCTCATCCAAATAAGAAAATACATGAAATGGCTGTACTTCCACTGACAGGAAATAGTAAAGGAACATACTTGCCTGCTTAGCTCATCCTCATTCATTCATCGACACAGAGCCAAATCCTAAGCTGAAGCCTGGCTTGGGTTTCCATGAGTTTACCTGCTTCTGACACACATACTGTAGCTTTTTGGAAAATTGCAGGGTGAATGCTTCTGTGGAGTGGAAATAATACTTTATATTTCCTGATGCAAATAAGGAAATATTTTCTATCAACAGGGGTCTGTAAAATCTGCCCAGTACCCTTTCAGTTCAGAAGCATGTAGTCCCATTGGACTTCTCAACATCCATAAATAAACTTGGTGAAATCACAATATAGAATTGTTTAGCAATGGTAAAACAGCTCTTGGTAACTGCTTCTATGCTTAAGAGATTTCAAATAGTGTCTAATATGGAGACTTCACTTTGACATCTTCAAGTTTCAAAATGATGTTGTGGCTGAGTCCCTGGTGGCTGTATAGCCTAATGGCTAGGTCATTGAATAAGTAGGTAGAAAGCGTGTGTGAGGGGACAATGGGAGCAGTTCCTGTCTCTCTGTGCTTCAGAGACTTTTAATCTGGCCATTTGTAACATCTCTGCTAAAATCCTGCATCAAGAACTCTCAACCTTTTTTTTTCTTTAAATTAATAAACCTTTAGATGTAAATTGGTCTAGGACTGTGGTTTGTCCTTTGAGACTGAGAGGATCTGTTCCAAGTTGGTGAGACTGGGTTTTATAACCTCTAACCTGTGTGTGAGGTCTGGGTCTGATTGTGGCACAGGGAAAGCTGGGGTGCCTGAGGGGTTTTGCTAGTGAGGCTTCCTGCGGGTCAGATTGGCAGCTGAAATGCTCTGCGTGACTGGTTTGGTGCCTTATAGGAAAGGACTCCGGTTGTGAGCTGTAAGTAGCCCTGGTTTTGAGCAATTTGCCCTGAGCTGATGCCCTCAGCGGTGGCCTGTTGCGTTACAGTGGCATAGTTGGCAGGAGCCACAGAACCTGGTCAATTGAGCTTTGGATTAGGACCCCATGCGATTCTAAATTTGAATTTGGGATTGAGAGTTTGATTGGTTAAGGGCAGTTGCAATGAGTCGGTAACGATATGAGAGTCTTTGCAAAAAGGCCCTGCAAAATTGATGTGCTGAAAAATATCTACGTAGGACTCTCCCTGTATATCAATCATTGTATTCCACAGATGTGGAAGGGGTTTGTTTGTTTGATTCTCATGTATTTAATAGTAAATGTAGATTGTGCATGTACTTTATTAATTGTTTTATCCTACACTTCCAAGAAGAAATCACAGCCAGTATGGGCCAGCCTGTCCAGCACTGTCTGTGATTTGGAGGGGTAGGGCGTGCCATGAACAGAAGTAGTGCTGACCTGCACCTACCGACCGAGGGATTAACTCAGGTACCTAGGAAAGGTGTCAGTCAGGAGAGCCAACTGACATAGAGGCTTGGAATTTTAGTTGGATATAGATTCCCTGCCTGTTTTCTTTTGTATGGGAGAGTAATATCACAGTTGAAAGACACAGAATGATTTAACCCAGGCAAGACTACTATGCCCCCTCTCCACGGAATTCAGGACAGGGGAGCAGACTGAAGAGAAAAATTAGAAGTGAATACCAGGGAAATGTGAGTCCAGTTGCATTCAGGGTACTTTTTCTTTATTTTGTGGTTTGGTTTGAACTACTCTTTGTGAATCTATGCCTCCCCTCCTCCTTACCATCTAAGAAATGTGCCGAGATTCTTTTTCTGTTTTAAGTTGTTTTCCTCAGTTGGTCTGTAAAATCTAGCACCCAAGTATGATTCTGCAAGTTTATCTTTGATTTTGTAATAAAAATCACATCTTTTAAGGTGACAATTTGATTCTTGTGTCCTGGGAGGTCTGTCTGTGTGTATCTGCATGCCTCTGACTGAGGGGTCAGCTCTAGAAACTGCAGCTTGTTTTTCTCTTTTCAAGCTCTTTTGGGGCAAAAGAGCTTGGGG
>CM057845.1:252666881-252702262 GCA_030068395.1 Apalone spinifera | reverse complement strand
GGGGGGGGGGAGAGGAGGCTCCTTCCTGCTAGCTCCAGCACTGAGTGCAGCCAGGGTAACTCTGCAGGAACTGGTGGGGAAACAGCCAGCAGATCCAGTTCTTAGGCAGGGGGAGGGAGGCATAGGGCTCTGTGCATTGTCTGCATCCTGAATGAGTGGGGAGGGCGGTGTCCTTAATGGGTGCCTTACTGGGGACAGGTAATGGGTATAGGCTGGAGCAGCCCCCTGTCTGCCAAGGGCCCGGGGCACTCCTGCCTGGGCAAAGTAGCTCCCATCCGTGGTGTCCCCCCACTGATCCCCTCATTTAACTGGTTAAACTTGACATTTAACCAGCTATCGAAATAAATAGGATTTTACACCTTATCCTCCATCCCCAGGAGCCAGACCTGCTGGCTGTTTCTGGGGCATGGGATGATGCCCCAGACAGGCAGACACCACGAGCCATCCAGATAAGCTTGAGCCCTGAGCCCCCATAAAGCGGGAGCTACTCTTAGCCCAAAGTGCACACCTGAGCCCAGAGCCTTTACCCCCTGCGGCACAGCAACCTCTGCTCCAGAACACTCACTTTCTACTGCATCCAAATCTCCTTCCTCAACCCACATCCCCCTCTGTATTCTGAATCTTTTTGCTCTACTCCCAGCCTGGAGTGTTCTCCTGCACCCCAATCTCAACCCCATTTTAAAGTTTACACACCTCAGCCCCTCCTGTACCCCAACTACTTGCTGCAGCCCTGAGCCCCTTCACACTCAGCACTTCCATTTAGAGCCCTCAACCCAACCCCTTAGCTCCACCTGTCACGCACTGTCCATGTGTGGAATGCCTCTTGTTATGCGATATATCACCGTCCTACTGGTGCACATAATGAAAGTTATTCTGCACATGGAGGGTAATGAGGGTAATGAATTTAGACCTCCCACTCCTTGTTAGAGTACCACTGCAGAGACCCATGCAGGTAAATTGTTCCCAGTGAGGGCTGAAAGTTCAGCTAGAGCCATGCATAAGGTGAGCATGTGTCCTCTTCCAGAAGAGCCCTTTATAAGTCCTATTTATTCCCGCTGTCCTAGTTGTTTGGGAAAAGTTTTCCTTTGTCCCATTTGCTCTCCCGAACTGAATCAAATTCCCTACTGGGTCAAAAAAAGTGGGGGTGAGTAGGAACGTGCTTGGGGAGGGATGCCAGGCAAAACTTGAGCCAGCAGCCATTGTAGCCCCAGCCTCGCACTGGGAAGGCAGCCCCAAGGGGAGGGAAAGCTCAGGCCAGCCCCACATGGGTGGGCCTCGGCCTGGTCTCACACAGGGTCCTTTTCCCCTGTGGGAGCGATGGTCTCTCCAGCCCTACACGCACTGCTGCAAGGTCTTCTCTGAGCCTAGCCCCCCAGGCACGATTCACGTTCTGGGGCAGCCCCCGCTGGGCCTGGCGCTACAGCCCTGGGCAGCCCCCGCGGAGGCCGGCACCGCCCCGTGCGCGTTACTGACCCGCTGCTTTGGGCACTAGTCCTGGCCTGGCGCAACTGCCCCCTCCCCGGCCTCGCGGGCGGGCGCCGGAGCTCAGGCCGCTCGCTCCCTTCCCGCCGTGCCGGGAGAGAGGGAGGGGGTGGGCCCTGGGCTGGAGCGGGCAGCTCAGCCCGCTCGGTGCGGCGAGCGCCGCCTTCTCCGCCCGCCCCCGTGATGGCGGCGCCCGCCTCGCTGCTGTTCCCCGGGGGCGCCGGGCTCGCGTCTCCCCAGTAGCGGCGGGGCCGGGGCCGCCCCCGGCTCGGCGCTTTTGTTCGCCTGCGAGCGGCGGGCTCCGCGCCGGAGCCACCGTCGCCTCAGCCCGGCGAGCGGCGCCCAGCGGCGGGGGCGCGGCCTGAGCCGGGCGGGGCGGGCCAGGCCACGCGGCTCCTCCCCCGCAGCTGCTGCCCCGGGTACGGGCCCAGCCGGCCGCCCAGCGCCGCAGCAAGTTTGTGGGCAGCTGCAGCCGGGGGCTATGGAGGCGGCGGGAGCCACCATGGCAGGCGGGACGAGCTCCGCGCTCTCGGAGTCAGGCTGGTAAGTGGGGCCTGCCCGCTGGGCGGCTCCTCGGGCCCGGGGTGGGACTCGGGCCAGGCCTGGAGGGTCAGGACTGGGCCGCGAGGCGGCTGCTGCGGCTCTAGGCCTCTCTGGTTCCTGCCCCTTTCCACCCCGACTTGGAACACTCCCCTCCCGCCTGCCTTGTGAGAGGAGCAGGAAGTGCTCGGTGTGGGGGGAAGGTAAGTGGCTTTCACAGTGCAACGGTAGCTGTTGGTTTGACCTTTCTGGGGCCCTTAGAGGGGATGTGCTAGGCACAGACCCGCAGCAAAAGATCCAGAGGCCAGACCTGCTTTTCCCTTTCTCACTTTTCCCTGTTTATACAGTGAAGGGTTCCATAGTTCCTATTTCTTTTTTACATAGTGATCTCTATTAGCAGGAGCATGCTGTGGCTTTTTTTAGTTAGTCTGTGCACCCGGGTTGCCTTCAACATCTCCCATAAATGAAACAGAAAGCAAGGATCATGGAGTGTTTTGTGAACAGTTAGTGAAATAAGCTTCCCAGCACCTCTCAAGTTGGTATTATTGCACTAATGTTACAGAAATCACCAGCAGGTAAAGTTTAATGCACCAAAAAGTTGCCTAAATTCATAGGCCTTGTCACTGTAACCTTTCTCTGAACAAGGCTGATATTTCAGTGCAGCTCCACTACTGGTAACAACAGTGGGATTGCTGATTTGGACAAGGTTCTGAAGAACCAGGGATGGTTTTTACTGTCATTTTGTTTAAATGTGCTGCAATAGTTTTAGTTGAGATGTAGTTAAAAGGTTGTAGGCCCATAGACTTTCTGGACCACTCATACTACTGCTGGTTGTGCTGCATGGATGGAAAATTATTTTTAAAAGGGGCTAGTGTAGACAGTCTTGTGTCTCTCCAGTTTGTGCTATTATCAGTTGGAAATAATACTTCAGTCAAAATGCAACACTTAACCGAAGTTACCACTTTTTCCAAAACATGTACTCACCTGGGTATGGGTTAGTGTTATTTATTTACTAGATTAGACTTTTTTCCTATTGATTATTTTACAACACATTTGTGAAAATGGGCATGCCTTGCAATATATGATAATTATAAACATTAGTCATTTAGGTCTAACTTGGAAAATAGTTTTAATACATGCTTACACTGCAAGTATGTGAGTAGGCCTATTGACTTGAGTGAAAATACTTGCTTTAAGTTTCACATGTTTAGACTCTAGAATGTGTACTTCCCTACTTCCTGTGTTTTATTGGATTGGGACTTTACAGTGCCTAAATTATTTCTATCTCTTTAAAAGGATCACAACAAAGGTCACATTTTAATTGCTGAAGCTTATATACTGTTAAACCTATACTTTTTTTCCCTTCAAATTTTCATTCAAAGTTTAGTTTCTGGAGAAAATAGCACTCTATGGGAAGACTATAAATCTGCTGATCTGTTAATTTTCTGTTCCTACAAACTTGGATTGCCTTTGAAATTACCTGATGTTCTTTTATGGAATCATTGATCAAACTAAGAAGCTGAGGTATCTTGCTAGGACTGCTTCTCTGCAGATGCTTGGCTAAGGAGTAAAGGTACTAATTTCAGAAATTATCTTTTAACACTATTCTAGGACAAAGGGTCATGACTTTTGGCCACCAGAAATTAGGTACTAAAAGTAATTTTTTATAGAAACTGTATTCAAGAAGATCAGCAATTTATAAATTGAAATTAACAAAGTTTTCAGGCAAGTAGTTTATAATTTATCTTCATTTTTTATTTTTAGTTTGTTATTATGCAATATATAGATATAATTATATGAAAGTAGAGAGGTTATTTTACCTTTTGAATTTGGCACTAGTGCAACTGCTGCTTGAATATTGGACTGTCTAGTTCTGGCATCCATGATTCAAGAAAAATGTTTTGAAGCGGATTCAGAGAAGAGCCATGAGAATAATTAGAGGATTAAAAATCATCCCTTGTAGTTATAGATTTTTTTAAATTCAACACTTGTTTAATTCAACAAAGAGGCAGTTAGGGTCTTGATTACAGTCTGTAAGAAACTGCATGGTGAATAAATATTTAATGGGCTCTTCAATCTGGCAGAGAAAAGTATAAAAGGATCCAGTGGTTGGAAATTGAAGGTAGACAAATGCGGATTAGAAGTTTTGGTTGATTCTCTATATCTGGCTATTTTTAAAATCAAAATTGTTTGTGTTTTTCTAAAAGATGTTTTCTATAAATTATTTTGGGCTAGTTTTTGTGACCTTAGTTGTACAGGAGATCAGACTGGCCAGGTTGGTTGTCGATGAAGCATGGTCCTAGCTCCCCGGATCAGCTGTCTACATCTATGCTAAGGTGTGTGTGCTTGTTGCAGTGGACCAGCTCAGTGAGAGGTGGGACTCTACTGCCTCGTAGGTCAGACAAAGACAACCCCTTTAGGCCAATGGTTCCCAACCTTTTTTATATCGGGGACTGGCAAACCCATTAACAAACTTTTGGCGGACCTGTAACATTTTATTTATATATTTGCATATTCACATGAAAATAATAAATATTCAAATATACAAATAAAATGTTACCCGCCTGCCAAAAGATTGTGAATGGGTTCCGGTCCGCGGTATAAAAAGCCCCAGAGCCAGCCCTAACGCCTAGAGCCCTTCACCCCTCCACTACCCCCCCCCAGTGCCAGCCACTGACCCCAGAGACCCCTGCTCACCCCCCTCCCCCCAGTACCAGCATCTCACCCTCAGAGTCCCCTACGCCAGCCCCCTTGCCCAAAACGTCTCAGTGCCAGCCTCCTGTTTCCAGAGCCCCACTGAACCTAATCCCTCCAGGTTAGCCCCGTGTCAGTCCCCAGTACTAGCCCTGTCCTCTGTGCCAGCCCTGCCCCTCTAGTCCCTTCACTGTCCCCGACCCCAGAGCCCCCCAGAACCCACTCCCCATTCTGGATGTCATAGTGCCCCAGTGTCAGCCACCCCTACAGCCTCTCAGCACTAGCGTTGCCCCCAGAGCCCTGTGCCTGCCCTACCCCCTCACCGAGCCCTGCTACTGCCTTCCAGCCACCAGCTGAGTGCAGAGTGCTTCCCTGCATGGCGGACAGGCTGTGTGAAGCCCGCAGGTTGCCATGCTTCAGCTGAGCACTGTTGTAGCTGGGCCCCTGCTGAGCACAGCTGTAGTGATTGGCGAGGGCAAAGCTCCATGTGGAGCCCAGCAGCTGTGGTGCTCAGCTGGGATCAAGCACTGTGTGGAGCTTGGCTACTGAGCTGCTCAACAGGGGGCTGGCTGCCATGGCATCAGCTGTAGCCAAGCACTGCAGCTGTGCATCATGCGGTCCCGCCAGCCAGGCCACATAGTGGCCATTGGAGCTAGAACTAGGGCCACGGTGAGGCTGCCCTAGTAGGGTCAGCCTCGCTGCAGCCCCGGCTCCAGCTGTAGCACATCTGTTTTCCCACTGAGCCACTCACCCTGCTGCTGTGTGAGAAACCCCAGTGGATGGGGCTCATTAACAGGTAGGAGCATGGCCTGGCAGTGTGCCGCGCCTGGCAGGCAAGGATTCATGGCCCACCGCTGGTCCCCAAACCAGTGGTTAGGAACCACTGCCTTTAGGATACTCTTTCATACATGGATATAAGCAAGTTACGCATCACTTCCGTTGTATGAGATTGCCGCCATTAAACATACCTAGATACCACCCATTATACATGGTTCCTTCAAAAACATTGCTATCTTTCATGCTGTCATCTTAGTCCTTATCCTAAATCTGGATTGGTATGTACCTGTTAACTGTGAGCAATGTGTTGGTACTAAGATGTTTCCTAATGAGGTGTTTTGATGCCATCCATCTAGAATGTGTTTATGGCCTGTTTCTAGTACCTTTTACATGTGAGTTTTTCTGCAATATCATCTCTGTTCTTGCAAAGTTGTGTGAGCAGGGCCTGCCTCTTGCTCACAGCTTAACTTGGCTTTAAATTAGCAAAGTCTTGACCATTGTTGCCTAAGGCTTGCACCAGACCCATGATGCATGGGCTAAACTAAGTTTAGACCCTCATCTTATTGCACCTAGTACTTAAAAAATTCTTAGCATCTGTACTCAAGATGATCTACTGTTGTTGGTCTGTGGGGTATGATGATATTTTTCCTTCACTCCTCCACCTTCTGATAGTAGCATCACAGCTTCAAGCAGATTTTAAACAGTTTTTCAGAATTGGTATTAACTGGTGCATTTCTGGTCTATGGTTGTAGTTTAAAACATGCTCAGCACCAGTTATATTTCAACTGTCACTGTCTGGCACTCCTTGTAAGAAGTGGGTATCATTCCTCCTATAGAGAGAAGTTGAAAAGAATATTTAAGTCAAATTTTGTCTTCCTTTACATCAGTTCTGCTCTTTCTTTACATATGTGAAACACCATTGTCTTCTGCAGCTGCAGTTTGATTTGTGAGGCAGTTGATTTGTGTTCCAGCTTGTTTTCCCAAATCCTTCCTGGTTATGCTACTGTAATAAGAATTCAGAGTAGTAAAAAGTAATTGCTGGTACTGAAGTAAGCAGATATAATTCTAAATATGTTTATGGAGCTGATTTCTTGAGTAAGGTGGTGGTGACATTACACAGTTATTTTGCAGAGTAGAAACTGCTCTTAATTGTTTTTAACGTAGGGGTATTTTAATCTTTTTTTTAAAGGTAGATGTGTCTATCGAAGAGTGTACTTTGAAGTTTCTACTTGAGTCCATCTTATAGACCACATAATGCAACAACTTAAATATTTTTGTAAGCACAAAGGGATACTGCAGATGTAAGATAGAAAACAAACATGTAAGTTACATCCAAATGGATATGTTAGAGATTTGTCTTGTGTATTCATTCATTTGGTATTAAAAATGTAGTGAACCTACTTTGCTATCAAGCGTAACTTTGGTAACAGTCTCAGAGGGTAGGTGTGTTTGTCTGTAACTTTAAAAACAAATAGTCCTGTGCCACCTTAGAGACTAACAAAAATATACAGGACCATAAAGTTTCATGGGTAAAACAGGTTGGAGTGGAAATAACAGAATACATGATATATAACAGCAAAAACAATTATCTGTCAATTGTAGGACGTGTGTTAATGAAGCTAATAAAGTGTGCTGGATATGTCCCATTGATAGCTACTGATGTAAAATGCAAATATCAAAGGCAGGGGAAATTGGTTTTGTAGTGCGATAACCAGTTAATGTCTTTATTGAAGCCCAGGGTACAGTGTCAGATTTGTAAATGAATTCCAGTTTAGCAGTCTCTCTATGTAATTGAGTAGGTAATGAAATGTCTTTGTAGAAGAATGTATCAGAGGGGTAGCCGTGTTAGTCTGAATCTGGAGAAGCGGCGAGGGGTCCTGTGGCACCTTATAGATTATAAGGTGCCACAGGACCCCTCGCCGCTTCTGTAGAAGAATGGTTACTTTTAAATCCACGATTGAGTGTCAGGAAAGTTAAAAAATTAACATACATAAACCTGTAGGGGACCATTCTTGATATCTGATTTGTGTCCATTTATCCTTTGCCACAGAAACTGTCCAGTTTGGCCAATATATGTGGCAGGAGGGCATTGCTGGCACTTGATGACATATGTCACATCAGAGGATGCACAGTTGAAGTAGCCTCTGTTGTTGTGGCTTAGATCCAGTGATGGTCTTGCTTGTATAACAGTGATCACGAATTAAAGTAGGTGTATTTCCTCACTCTGCTTGGAAAATTCAAAGATTCAGCACTAGTATTATAACCATTGGTTTTAGTGGTGTTGTATTTTGTTGTTCTCCTTCAGTCAGTTTGGAATTTTTTTCCTTTGGGGGTCCAGTCTGAACTTTAGGTAGTATACGGTCATAACCAGTATACTACAGTATTTTTTTTTCTGTTTAATGCATACATACAAAATAGCATATAAAAGTAGCATGGTCAATATTAACTGACATATCCTGACTTTTGAGTGCTTGACTTTGTAAGATAAAACAATAATGATGGAGTCTCACATTGATGTAAAAGAATCAGCAAAAACAACAGGTTAACAAGTACATGTGAGGCCAGATGAGCATGAACACTGCAAACATGATTACATGGGGACACAAGATGATCCGTGATGCTACAATCTGTTGTGTTCTTGGTTTGTGCTGATCACTTTTTTCACATATGGTATTAATATGCCTTACTTCATAGTGGTTATTGACAAATCAGCCACCACCTCGCTTTATTGTGGGCTGTTGCTTTCTAGTTGCTGGGTTCAAACCTGATGTGCTTCAAGTGTGGACTTCAGCGTACCTTTATTAGGGATGTAAAGTCTCATGTAATGGATTAACTGATTAAATGGGAAGTTTATTTCACATTTAACTGGTTAACCCAGGCCTGCACAACTCGGAAAGTGGCGAGGGCCATATTACTCCAAAGAAAACAGCTGCGGGCTGAAAGAGTAGGTTTGGGAGCGGGGTGCGGGGAGTGATATTTTGTTAAGAATTTTTCAATTAAATCAGGCCTGCACAACATATGGCTCCCAATGCCCTTACCCTCTCCTCTTACCCTTATGCTTACCCAGCATCACCCTGTTCCCCCACCCACTGACACGTCCCCTCCTGCCCTTTTCCTCATTGTCTCCACTTGGCCCCTTGGGATTTGTGTCTCCTGCACCCTGCCCCTTTGTGCCTTCCCCTTTCTCCTGACTTTGCCCCTCCCCTCAGCACAAGCCCCTTTCCCTCCCCTACCTGGCTTCTGCCTTCAAGTTTGCAGGGCTGCTGGAGCCTTTTTGAATCGGGCGGTCGCCAGCTGTGACGTCACGACGCCACATCACGCCAGCATCCTGGCATCTGTGGGTGTCCAGCCCTCTGGCTTGTGCCCCGCCTCCACGCACTGGAGCTGCATGTAGGCAGCCTGGTAGCAAGAATCGCCGCATTTCCCCCCTCTGGCGGCGCTCCGCTCCTCCGCCCAGCCAGTGGATCGGATGGGGCCACGTCTCTCATAGTTATCACGGGCCGCACAGTGAGCCCCTGCAGGCTGCATGTTGTGCAGGCCTGGGTTAACCAATTAAGAGAGAGTGGGCTCTGTGGGGTTGGAGCATCCCCCTTCTTGGCCAGGAGTGGGGTGGGGACCTGCTCCTGTCCCCATGGGTTAACTGGAACTGGTAAGCATCACCCTTAGTTACCCTTTCATATACCTAATTTTTATACCATTAATAACTAAATAACTTTCTTTTAAACTCTTCCTGTTTTTTTTAAAGAAAACTTTTTTAACCCTACATCATTGTGTTGGTTTTATTAAAGGGAAAAAAGTAAAAAATATTTTATGTAGCACCTTAATCATACTTCTGTCAGCAGAGTTTAAAACCCTTTAGTTCCTTTAGTGTTGCAGCAAATAATCGTACCACAGGAGCTACATAACTAACCGGGTTACCTGGCAGAAGAAGACTGCTATCCTAGATGGTGATCAGACCTCTGGTGACAGGTACTAGATCCAGCAGGTTGTCAGGGGAGCTGGTGCACCTTGACTCTTTCTCCTACCAAACTGGGGGATGTGATGCTCCTGGAAACAGGGGTGATCCTTTGAGATTATGTACTAAATCCGTTTGTCCTGCGGAGGGGAACCTGGCCTGACTCTGTCCCCCAAATATTTTCTGCGGTTGCTCAGATAGGATCAGAATGTTCCTAGTGTGACAGCTGCTGCTGCTTTTGTGTGAATCCAGCTTTAGTATGTTTGTTTTCATTTTACTGGTTGGCATGCTCCCAGAATTTTCCTGAGGAATGAAAGTAAGTAGAGGGATATGGTAATTTTCAACAGTTATGCATCAGCAAAACTGTAACAGACTATCATGGGACAAAGGAAATGCACCTCTCTAACCCTAGGGATTCCCCACCTGCAAGATTTCAGTGGCTTTCTATGGCAGTGGAAGAGTTAGACTTCATAAACAAATCAACCTCCCTACCTCGAAACAGTTGCAAATATCTTTTTTAATGAGACACATTAGGCAACCTAAATATAGGGCTTGTTACCAGGATCCCTTTTAGCAGAAAGTAATGTTTGCCACTAATTAATACAAAGGTAATCTATTTGTAAGTACAGAGGTAAAATGGGTACATGAGACGACGGACGTTAAATTTTGATTAATCAGCTAATCAAGTAGTCAATAGAATTTCCATCGGCTACTTGATCAGTCAATAAGGGGGAGGTGGGGCACTCGCTATCCAGGCTGTGCCGCAGCCTTTTAAATGTAGTAAGAGCTGGCCGCATGGAACACATTGCATTGCTTCAGCCTTTGAAATGCAGCAAAAGCTGAAGTGCAGCGGGGGGAACCCGGTGCGAGCGGGGACTGCTTTAATTCCTGCTTGGGCCGTTGCCCTGCTTCCGTCTTCCTCCCCTGCCCACCACAGAGCTGGTGCTGGGGAGAACTAGCTTTTAAGCCGGCTCTCCCCAGCACCGGCTCCTGCTCCCCTCCCCCCACTAAAATACAGTCAGCTCCCGACTTGCGACGTGATTGGTTCCTGTGGAACCATTACAAGTTTGGGGAGTTGTAACTTGAACCCTCATTTACCATCGGCATCGTAAATGCGGGCTAAAGACATAAGTCGGGGGTTTTCAACACCTTCTGCCCTTACAAAAATGGTTGTAAGTGCAGGGGGGTCGCAACTCAGGCGGTCACATCTCGGAGGTTTCCTGTATAGCGCTTGAAAAACATGTAATGTAAGGTCTGTCAAGTGGCGATGTACTATTTACACATTATGGCGTATCTTAAAATCACTTCTGTAATGCTGTTTTGATGTTAGTGGTAGATACACATACATCATGGCTAGAACAGACTACGAATATTTAGAGGCGGGTAACTGTGTAATCAATATAGTTTGTATTGACTATATGATTAGTCGATAAGGGAAGGTGCTTAGAAGAAGCTACCCCTGTTGTGGCTCTGCAGTTCAAATGTTGTAAGAGCCAGGTGTGCAGGCAGGTTGGCTCCTATTACATTTAAACTGCAGAGCCGCACCGGATCAAGCAGCCCCACCTCTATTGGCCGCCAGCCCTGGCCGCCACAAACAGAGGCTGCTCTGCCAGCAGCCCCTGTCTGTGGCCAGCTGGCAGTGCACAGGGCCTACTTTGCCACAGCAGCTCCTGTCCGCTAAGGGTCCCTGTTCTCCGATGGAGGTAGCAGCCCGGGGTGAGAGTCAAACAGCATCATGGAGCTGCTGCTAGGGGGAACCAGCTTTTCAGTTGGCTCTCCTTAGCACTGGCTCCTGCTCCCCACTTATTTCCCCCGCCTTGCCTCTGATACAGAAGCAGCAGGGAGTGTGTGTGTGGAAATGCGAGTAGTCTTCTCGACTACCCGATAAACTTATCGACAGACTCCATAAAATAATGTTGGTTTATAGGTATTTCAGTGAAAACAAAACAAAAATAACCTCCCTCAACCTTTCATATTCCTAATTAACACTGGGTTTGGTAAACTGGTAAGCATCACCCTAAATGGGTAATGCTTACTGGTTCCAGTTAACTGGAGCAGCTCCCTACCTGACCTGGGAGCAGGGCCAGCAGTTCTTGCTAGCTCTGCTGTGGTTAACAGAAAGTTGAAATTGACTGGTAAAATACTCAAAATCATGAAATTTCAAAATTAATCTTGCATTGTCTGCCTTAATTCTGTCCATTCTAATGCATTACAATGTTTAATTACAAGATTATATACTACCTTATAACATTTGTAAGCATAGAGGTACATGTGTAGTATTGGTATTGTACTAATTTTGCTATATTTAACACTTATCATAATGGTTCAGTATTTGTACTAGGGATGTTAGCGATTAATCGACACGTCATGGAACTGCATCAAATTGTAGTGGTTACACAACTATTTTGTAGACCCCAGTAGTGGGACCAGCAGCCAGTGCACTCCTGGTCCAGCTCCCGGCGAGCCTCCTGCCATCCCATGCTGCTGCCTCAGTATCAGAGGAAGTAGCACAGGGTAGCAGGCGGGAGCTGATCTGTAAAGGGAGCTGGTTTAAAAAACAGCTCCCTGGGCAGACCAGCTCCCTATTTGCTGCCCTGGGCTGCTTCCCTTTATATGGAGGCAGCAAGGGGTAGGGGAGTGTGTGTGGCTGATAAGGTTAATTGATAAACCCAAGCTTATCAGCTAATCTTGTATTAAACTACATGTTGACATCCCTAATTTGTATTGATTTAATTTTATTTTATAATGACTTATTTTTTTAGATGTATAATAATAGCTAGGACCCATAATCTTCATACCAATGCTTTGTTGCCTTTTTTATTTGGGATAAACAGAGCAATACACAATGCTGCAATTGTGCAAAGAGATCATGAAAAAAATCTACCTCTTAGTGTATTGGTTATACAAATGAATAATTTTATGTTCGTAAATAATCCAATGTGTAACTTTTCCCCATGGCCTTATCTGCGTGTGCAACATCTGGGAGTGAGTGTGAGTGTGTGAGAAACAGTTAAAGAAGGTCACTTGTATGAAGAGAACCAAGGAAATCATACCTGCAACATAAGCTTGTGAATATTCTCCAGACCTGCAAATGTCTACATGAGAGTGGCCTTATTGATCAATAGTGTCTATAGATTACAACGTGTATCTTGATTCACTGAAATAGTGCTGTAACATGTTAAACAAATATAATTTCAGTCAAGGATGAAAGTACTTAGAGAGGTTTCAGAAAAGTTGGGTAAACTTTCAGTCCTTTTAACAAATTACTTGCAGATCAAATTATAAGGAAGTCAAAACTAATAATTAAGAGTAAAAGACTTTTGCTCTCTTCACCATTATTTAAATAAAGATTTTACTTACGTAGTATTGATTCAACATTGGTTACATATGGGGAGGGGGCAGGGCAGGCGGGCGGGCTGGCTATCTTCCTAGTGGAAGAAACTGTCTAACTGTTTAATGCGCACACACAGACAGCAGTGTCTCCTGACTCTCCTCCACTCCAGGTGTTGCTATGTGGTGCATGGGATCACAAGACTGTTTAGCTTTGCCCAGCCATCCTTCTAGTCTGATATTGAAGGGGCCATCCAGGACATATTTGAGTGATGGACTCAGGAGCTTCATGTATAAGTAATGTTACAACCTGGCACAAAAGTGGAATGTTTTGGCAAAACCTGGATGGCGGGGGCTGTGACTCGTGAGGCCATTAATGCCTGGAGTAGGGAGCCGAGTCCAGCCATCTCTGAGGGTCAGGGGATGCTGCTATGGTATGCACTATATACTTGTTATATTACTATGTATATAGTATATTGTGGGTAAGAAATATTTAGCGAGTGAGGTTTTTATTGCCCTAAATCTGTTCCTGGATTGTAACAGGTTATGGGGGAAGTTTTCAAAGGTGCCATGGTGTGTGCACATCTGTCCTTTGTACCTTGGAAAATCTCCCCCCATTCCCTTGCTAAACTGCAGCATCACAGCATAGAAAGAGTTATAGTTTTAAGATTGAAATGTTTAATTCTAAATCACTGTTTAAGGCTCCATTCACATTGCCCTTCTAAACTGTCTCTACCATCAGGTTCTATGTATGTTTCGAGAGATGTTTACTGTTTCCCATGCACAGGGTTGCCACTTGGTGTTGGTTTCCATCCACATAGTTTTTTTTTTTCCTACTGCTATTTCTGAAGTGATGTGCACATAAAGCAAGGGAATGTGAAGTGTGTGCTGATTGCACCCTGCATTGACTGTGTCAGCTATGCTGCTACAGTTCAGTTGGCACCCTGCCCCCATATTTGAAGTACTCAACTGTAGTTACCAAACTACACTATCCTGGGAGACCATCTTGGTTACAACAATCTTTTGGCCCACTGAGAAGGAGGGCCACTCATGCAGCATAATCACTAGCTTAGGTTGCTCATCACCGGTCTATATTTAGTTCTCCTATATCCTTCTGTATGACCCCAAGGAAAGCCACGTAATGACTCTGTTTCTTATCTGATTATGCTTACCAGCTTTTTACAAGACTTAGATAGTTGAAGAACTCTATGTAAGTGGTGAGAAGTTTTATAAATTAATGTTAGTGGCCCATGCAGGAGTGGGAGAAGAAACTGGATTATTTTCGGGGATCTCTGTGACTTAATTCATAACAGCTATTTTTGAGTAGTCTAATGCTGTGAGACTGAAGCTGTGAGTGTATTTGGGTATGTTGAGAGGAGCCTAAGATTTTAAACAAGTGTTTTGTAGTGAATAAGAATGCCCTAGCAGAATTGATAATTCTTGCTTAGGATGAGCACTACTCATTACTCTTGGCAATACTATCTTCAACTTTTCATATGTAGGGTGTTGTGTATACATAATATTTTAAATTTAACATTATAAAGTCAGTAATACAAATTCATTCTGGTATTAATAAACTATAGTACTTGTAGCAAATAAAAAGGGAATGGCCACCCAACCTGAAAATTCCTTATTTTTATCTGATATACAGTAGGTAAGCAGGTTTGGACCTAATGAATATTTAAATAGGTGATCACTTGAGGACACTACTACTTAGCATTTATATAGCACTTTTTATTTTCAAAGTACTGTACAAACATTAAATAAGACCAGGTGCTCTAATCTCTGCTTTTCTGCGATAGCAAAGGCTTTTAATGATTTCACACATGGCTTGAAACATTTGCTGTGCACACACTTACTAAAGGTCTGTGCTGGTGCCAAAAGCGCATTCCACAAACTTGGGGCTAGTCTATAGGTAGCAAAAGGTGACAAAATTGTTTTTTTAATCTGTGTATGGTGCTTGTGGGATGTTGACTTTTGCCGTTCACTGTTTCCAGCCTTGGATTTGTCCATAATAGCGCTCTGGCAAACTTTGAGCCTCCCCTTACTGTCCCTTGGCTGCTGAGAGAAAAGAGCAACCTCTGTCTTGTCATGATTCTGGAAGGGGCAGGCTGGACTCCCCGCCTAAACACTGTAAAAGATTTAGAGATTAGTCCATTGAATTCCTTGGTCGTCATATTGAGGCTAGGGATGTAAGCGACTAGTCGACTACCCAGTAAGCAAATTCTTATTGGGTAGTCGAGTAGGGACTCAGCTATTTGCTCCCCATCTCCCCCGCTGCCTCTATCAGAGCGAGACAGCAAGGGGGGGAAGAATGAGTTGGTGCTGGGGGGAGCCGGCTTAAAAGCCATTCCCCCTCCTGAGTACCATGTTTGCAGGGGGCAGTGGGGAAAGGGCATGAGCGGGCATTAAAACAGTCCCACTAGTGCTGGTCCCATTGCTGCTCTTCTCCGTTTGGAATATATAAGAGCTGCCTGTGGCTCTTTTACATTTCAGAGGATGAGGCACAGAGGGGAACCCATGCCAGCAGGGACTGCTTTGCTCTTACTGGCGCAGGTTCCTGCTGCTTCTCTCCCTTTGAAATGTACAGTAATTACTCACTTAACATGTGCCCACTTAACACGTTTTCGCAATAGTACAATATTTTTTTAAGGGAACTTTTTGAAATAACATAACCGTCCCCGAAATAACATGAAAATAATCAACTGGTGGACTACTTTGTGCGGCGGTATAAGTTGGTGAAAACAGTGGTAATACACATGAGTGGATGAATACATGTGGTCACATCGCTCCTCCGCTCATTCACGTGTTTATCTTTGTGTTTTAACAAACTGCAGCGACTTGTATTGCTAGATATCTAATGTTGACATTGATGACCAAGCACCAACAAAAAATTGACTTTGCCACCACCACCTGAAATACAACCCCTATCTTTTCCATTATTTTTAATGGGAAAATTGACCTTGCATAGCACGTTTTCGCTTAGCATGAACATTTTCAGAAACACATCTATAGTGTTAAAGGAGGACTTACTGTATAGGAGCTGCCTTGGCTTTTGTGCATTTCAAAGGCAGAAAAGCAGTGGAAATGGCTGCCCCTCTCTCTCTTTGAAATATACAAGCGCTAGGGTTGGCTCCTGTACATTTCAGAGGGAGAGAGGCAGAGGGAACCCACAGTGAGATAGTGAGTGGCCCCCTTATTGACTAATCGAGTAGTCGATGGAAATTCCATCTACTACTTGGTTAGTTGATAAATTAAAATTTAACATCCCTAATTGAGGCTTCTCTCTACTAACCTCCCCCTTTTTTTTTTCTTCTTTTGTTTCTTTTTTGGTCCTCTTCCCACATAGGTTATATTTCCATCTCTTAAAATCAAACACGTTTTCCCTATAGTGACACCATAAAGAAAACTGGAAAAAACTAATGTATTTAAATGTATTTTGTGTGATCTGGGGCTATGAAGAGTATGTATAATTCCAGTTACACGTGTGCTTCCTGGTGTCTTTCCTGGGTGGAGGTAAGGTTGTATGTCTGAAGTGTATCTTCCTATCTTAAGGTGTGTTAGATTTTTTTGGGACTATAACTGTAATGCTGAATTTTATTGGTTTTGTAGTGCATCTTTTATTTGCTTGGGTGAAGGGGATATACTTAAAACATCCTGGTATTGTTTTTATCCTTAAGTAGCTGATATGTACTATCAACCCCCTTGCCACTTCCATGAATTTGTTCTCTCTATTATTACTTAATAAGTACAGATGACTTGCGTTCAGAGAGAAGCCACAGCAATTGTATTAACTTCGAGATTCAGTTTTCAATGTGGCCAGGCTTTTAGAAGCATGAAGTTCATACTTGACATGCTTGGAAACTTTATATACAGGTTGAATCTCTCTAGTCCAGAACTCTCTGGCCCAGAAACCCCTATTGTCCAGAATGAGTTTAGTCAGCTGGATATACACTTTTCATGGGTGTGGCCAAGTTTCCCACGGTCCCATAAAATTTGTTCACAGCCACCAGTCCTAACTCTCAATGTTCTGTGCTGTTGTTTAGTGCGCAGTAAGCAGTGGAAGTGTTGTCACTGCTGTTAGATAATATTGACTCCAGTAGTCTGGAAAATACTCTTGTTTGGAACCAGTCAGGTCCTGAGGGTGCCAGATTAGAGAGATTCAACCTGTAGTTATTATCTTAGCCACTTTCGTATTAGTCAAGACTGCTGTTCTTGAGCTCCTGGTTAAGGACTTGTCTGCAGAGTCTGATGGTCCATGGAAAGCTGAGTTGTTGATCTGCATAACCTCATGTGCACTAAGGCCCTGTTTCTACTACCTTGTTAAGTCAGCCCAGATTATGCTATTCCAGTTGGATGAATAATGTAGCTGGAATCGATGTAGTTTAGGTTGAATTACTGCAGTGCCTACACAGTGCTGCATTGATTGGTGGTGCTGTCTATCAAATTACATTAATCTTCTCGTCCTGGTGGAGTAATCATTCTGGTGGAGTACTGGAGTCAACCAGAGAACAATATTTGGTCAATTAAGAAGATCAGACTCTCTATATTGATCCCCCCTCCGCTACATGAGTTGCAGCCGCATTCATCCCTGATAAGTGTAGACCCAGCCTAATGCCTTGTCTATGTTACTACATTCCAGTGGCACCAATGTAACTGTTTTATGCTGAGTGAGGTGCTTGTCTGCACAATTAAACCACTTTCAGACAGAGGTGATATCTGTGTCAGGAGAGCATCTCCCACTGATGCTTCTGTCTTTGGTTGATGTTTTTTTCCTCACTCTCTTGACTGACAGAAGTGCTAGTGTAGACGTAGCCTAAGTGGCCCATGGACCTTGCTACCATGCATTAAAAGTTCAATAATGCTTTGACATAATGCTTTTTATTGACAAAAATGCACTGTTCTCTCCCTGATCTCACTGTTTAAAAATTAGTGATCGACTATGTCTTGTCTTACCTTGGTTGCTGTGATCTCCTTTCCAGTCGGTCTTATTCTTACTGACTTCTTTTGCCTCCCCGTTTTGCTCTTTTGTTTTCACACCACTTATTGTATTATCTAATAATTTGGAATACTATTCTTTTTTTTTTTTTCTGCCAAGCCTGACACTTGGCTCCTTCAGATCTCTTACAATCTATTCCTTTCAGGAATCTCTTGCTTCTACTTTCTTACCTTAAACTACTTATTCTCCTGCTGTATTTTGTGTCTTGTCTGTCTTGGGTGTATATGTGAAAACGTACCTTATTTTGTTTGTAGAGTGCTGTGTGTATTTGCAGTGTCATACTGAATATTGTTAGTAATCCTCTTAATTGCCACTGTACTTCAGTAGAAGTGAAAATGACAAGTTACATAAGTTTCATGTTGCTTCGCAGGAAAGATATGGGTAGTGGAATTACTTGCTCAGAACTACTGACTCCAACCTTTGCTTCTGGGCAATACAGGGTGAATAATTTGATGTAATACTCCTGTGGTGAGTATTTAGGTGGTTATGCAATATTATTGAGTGTGCACAATTTTTATCTGTTGAACTTGACCCTTGTAGTAGTAGTAATTTGCTTTTTTGTCCCCTTCTTATGTAGTGCATTTCATACATACATTATTTTCAAAGGTTCAGCATTGCACAATGACCTGAAAAGTCATTTAACTTTAGCCTACTGGTACCATTTTGTACACTAATTTTGCCACATTCCTAAGATCAATATAATTTTTTCCTTTTCATGGCCATTGCTATCATAACCACATTATAGACTTGCAGTTTTTAAAGAAACTCACTGAAGCAAACAAATGTATATTTCATGATAACATTATACAAGGCTGGTCAAAAAGAATTTTGCATCTGAAAATTTTAACTTATAAAACCTGATGGCAACAAATCACTTGATTTTTTTTCCTGCATGTTTTTTGAATTCTAGTAATAATACAGATTTTTCCTCTACTATTTCTAGAACATTAATTTCAATGAAGTTTATAAGTCTCAGTGACTAATATGGTACACAGTAGGGAAAGAAAGAAAACCAATAGTTAAGACTAGTGAATAAGCATACTATTTTTTTTAAGGGACACCTCAAACTGTTAGGTCTTGTCCACACTATAGAATTTTGTTGCCAAAAGGCAGCTTTTGCTTGTAATGATGTTTTTGTGTCAAAACTCTCTTGTCAAGATGGTTTTATTTTTTTGGGGGGGGAAAACAAGAGGCATAGAGCTTTTAATGATGAAAGTTAAAGCAACAGAGCTTCATTGTTACATGGTTGATGTGAAATACTATTGGAGGCCAGTTACAACCTTTATAGCTGTGGTGTTCAACCAGTTCTAAAGCTGCTATAGTGAACTAGCCACACTCAACTGGCCAAAGAGCCACATGTGGCTAGCGTGTTGGACAGCATGGGTCTGTAGTGATTGCTCTGATTGCTGTTGTGATCTCTACTGCCTTGCAGGCATGCAAACCACCCATTCCTCTCTTCAGAGCTCCATGAAGCTTTGACCTTTCTCAGTCCGGAGAGCTCATACACTGAGCGTGGTGAGCAGGAAAACAGCAACATACTCACCTGCCTGGAGTACAAAGGAGATGTGGATTTTTGATTTGTGCATGAAGGAGGATGTAGAAGAACTTGGAGGGAATCACAGAATTATTCATGTGGAATTCTGCTTTCTTGGCACTAGGAACACATAGCAGGCAGAATGGGTGAGGCAGGAGAGACAGCTATGTCTTGCAAAGCTGGGAAAGGAGGCAGTGACTGTTTTGTGTGTGGGATTGGTTGCTTCCAGCTACTGTAAGAATTTAAAAAGAATGTCAACAAACTTTCCTCCAATATGTGTACTCCTCGTCACACACTCTTCTAGTCATACACATTTCCTCCTCCTTCCATTCCCCTCACATTTCAGTGGAAAAGCAACTGGCAATCTAGTGGGATGCCCATGGAATGATGGGTTTGAGAAACCCGCGTCATGCGACACACTCTGCTCTGAGATATTGCAAAGCCTTCCCAAAGCATCCTACAGTCAGTTCACAGTGGCATAGTTACCCGCAGTATGTTGTTCTTTGTCGATGCAAGAACGGTTAGCATGGATGCACTTTGTCAACACAGGGAGTATAATGTGGATATTAAAGTGGTGGCTGTATGTCAGCAAGAACTCTGTAGTATAAACTGGGGATGTAAATGAGTAGTCTATTATATGATTAACCGGTAAGCTTAGGCTTTTCGCATCCCTGCCCCTTTGTTGCCTCTGCCTCGGAGGCAGCAAGGCGGCGGAAAGCAGGAGCTGGTGCTGGGGGAAGCAGGCTTAAAAGGTAGTTCCCCCTGAGCACTGGCTTGGCAGCACCACCTGAATCCCCTCATGCTGCTGCCTTTTATCAGAGCAGGGACGGGGAGGCTGCTGCAAAGCAAAGCGACTCCTGTCTGTGGGGTGGGAGGGGGTCTGACCTCCCTGCAGAGGGAGGTTGATACAGAGGCAGCAATGTGGGGGCAGGGCGCTCTGGAGGAATGGGGCCAGATAGCACTGGCTGCCTCCTTGCCTCTGGGGACTATAGAATAGTTGAGTAACAACTAAGAATTCACGTGGTTATTCAACTATTCAGTTGATAGCTAACATCCTGAGTGTAGATGTAATTTTACTATTTGAGTTCAAGAAACTCTCCCTGTCTGCTTGCTGCCATGAGACTATAAAAAACAAACATATATTTCCTGGATCTAAAAAAAGACTGAGTAGAATACTAAGAGAAGTATAGCCTCCTCATTGCATCCCATTGTATCCTTGTAAAGTGTGACAGAAACAAAAGATGAGCGAGTAAATTCTAGGGTGGATTAAGTCAAAGCAACTTATATCACCAATTTGCATTATGATTTAAATCAACAGGCAGGAAACTTCAATTTAAATAATCAAGTTTAATCATGTTCTACAGTAGTCTTCAGTTTTTTTCCTAAAAAAAAGATTGACTTCCACAGGTGGTTAACTATTAAAACATGTTAATTTACAATTAAATATTGCCTTTACATTAAATTGGATGCTTCTTTCTGCTAACTAGATGGATACATTATATTAATGCACATATATTTAAGCAATTACATAGCTTAATTTACATTTATTCAGATTTTTAAGTTTACATTTTTATTATGTCAGAAAATGGATGATGAATGTATTATATACTGAATTAATTTTTTTTACTTGTGATTTTTGTCAAGGTCTGTCTGGAAATTGAAATAAAATAAAGTACAAAGATAACATTTTCATTTTTTTATTAAAAAAACTAGGGGGCTGTGCCCTCTGCTTGCTACACTAACCCCCCCCCCCACCCCCATGGAGGGTAATCAGCCCCGGCTCTCCCCCTTGGCTGCCTGACAGGGCCATGCCGAGGTGTGGCAGCCCTGGCCAGCCTCAGCTCCCTGTCCTGGCTGCCGGGCAAGGCTGAGGCCATGGCAGCCCCAGCTCTCCTCCTTTACCCAGGGCTGCCAAAGTCAGGGGGATCTCCCTCTGGCCACTGGAGAAATGGGCCGGGCCGAGGCCTGGCCGCAGCCAGGCCCAGCTCTCTTCCCCCACAGATGCCAGACTGCCTGCGCACCCACAAGAGGAGAGGCAATTCTTGATTGAGTCCTAAGTGGAGTGAAGGATCTGCTCTAAGAGGTGAATATAGATGGATTGCTTGGAAATGGTGACCATAATATAAATAAATTTAATATCTCTGTGGCAGAAAAAAAACAGCAGTAGCCCAACATTATGGCATTTAATTTCAGCAAGGGGAAATACACAAAAATGAGGTTAGTTAAAATAAATTAAAAGGTACAGTGTTAAAAGTAAAATCTCTGCAAGCTGCATCGAAATTTCTCAAAGACATCTTACTAGAGAAAGGGCGGGGCACCCTTTTTGGGACCACTGACCCACAGAAAAATCAGTCAGGCTGAACACAAGATAGAAGCAAAATAAACAAAAAAACCCCTCACTGAGGTGGCCCACAACTGAGAAGGAGCAAGACGCTTGTCAAGTGAGAGGACTCTCTTGGCAGTTATGGTAGTATCCCTGTCTTCCTGCCTGTAGTAGCTTCTAAGACAGCATTTATCAGCAGCTCCCCCTCCAAACTTTCATCTGCTCAGGAGATATTTTCATAATCAAATGATCATTTTGGTATTCCTTTTAGTTCCAGGAACACTAACAGGAATTGGTGACAGGAGGAGATTCATCTATGTCATTATCTGTCAGGCTAACGTTTCTTGACATGGTTTCAATCTTCTTCTTGAAAATGAAATTGTACTAGACACAGTCTAGTAAATGTTTCTATTTTAGTTTTATCATTGTGTTCTCTGTGTATAATGATTTGTTTATAATTACTTCATTGGTGGAGGCTGTGAAGAATAGTCAGCTTTTAATAGGCTTACACCACCTTCTCCTCAATGCAGAAATTGAAATGCTTGTCCAAAATTGTTATACTAAGTAGCAACAATTTTGTATGACTATAATGTAGCTGTGGTGGTGCAGAGAATGGATTTCAGGTGGAATCCCAGTGGGCCACAGGTTGCCCACTACTGTTCTACAGTAAGACACTAGAAATATTATTGTCACTTTAGCATTGTATAGCCTAGCAGTTAATTAAAAACATCCTAATGATGTACATCAACCATGTTTTAATCAGATTAATTTATGAAAGATATAGGTGATGAATTGAAAGTAAAATTCACACACAAAATGTGTGATTTAGAGCAGGGCTGGGCAAAATATGGCCACCAAGCCACAGGATCCGGCCTGTGGACCATCCTGCTGGGATCCTCAGGCACACGCAGCTGCATGGTTTAAAACACAGTCCCTGCGTTTCTCTCCTCTGCAGCGAGCGGGAGGCTTCATATGATCTCCTTGCCCCCAGCCCAATCTTCAGCTTCTGTTGGTCAGAAACAACCGGCCAATAAGAACTGACCTCATCCAATCTCTTAGCTCTTATTGGCTGGAAACAGCCAGCCAATCGGAGCTGAGAGATTGGTCTGAGAGACTGGGGCAATGCAAGCCTCTCCCTCCACCCAGAATTGAGAGCCATGTGGAGGGAGCAGCCTGTATTTTCAAATGGGCTAGTGCTGCAGCATGCAGGGAGCCTGGCCTGCCTTGAGGGTGCTATAGCCTGCTGGCCAGGAGACATTTAGGTAAACTCCTCCCAGCCAGCACCTGCCTCTGGCACCCCAACCCCTTCTGCACTCCAGCTCCCTCTTCCAGATCACCATCAAACCCTCTGCCCCAGGTGACAACTCCCTCCCAGACACTGTACTCAGTCCTACACCTGTCCCCCAGGCCAGAATCCTCTCCTGCACCCACACTTCCTCCCTGACCCTACACCCCAATACCTAGAGGTCACTATGCCCTCCTGCACCCAAAAATTCACACCCTACACCATCTCCCTTACCCCATGCGCCCTTCTGCATCCAACCTAGACCCCGCACCTGTTTGTTGCCGGCAAGAGTAATTCTCAGGTCCGACACTGAGTTCTCTAAGTACAAAACACGTTGCACCAGTATCTGTCAAATACAAGCAGTTTATTTCCTGACAGTTTTCAACTGTACATCTTAACTAAAAGGAAAACATGATAGGAAAAGTGGCGTCTTAATCCCTTCTGCAAGCTGGGAACCCCGTTTCAGCTGCGGACGAGCGGTAGGTCGTCTTGGCTTCCGAGGCAGCAGTATCAGAGTCCATCGGTGAGGTTCAAATTGCTATATTGTGGTGCAGCTTTAAATACAGTGTCTCTACCTTGTTTTGCAGTTTGGAAATTTCTGGGGGTTACGTATTATTTGCTAATGTATGGCTCAGCTGTTAACTATCGATCTGTCCTTTGACCTTGTTTACGTGATCAGTATGTCTGGATCAACAAGATTGTTATGAGTTCTGGCCCTTATGTATATCTTGTCTTTGTTACAGTGGCACTACCGCTTATCTTAAATGGCGTGTGTTCCTAGAGGCTTGCTTCTGGCTCCTCAGATATTGGGAGGGGAAGGGGATGAGTGGGGGGGGAAAGAATGTGTACCTTACCACCCCTATATGTTCCACACAGATTTCTTCCACAATTAACCCCTCCACTTCGCCACAGAAAAGTATGGCCTTTGACCACTTTACCAAAACCTTTACCAAAATCAGCCCACCCTGATTTAGAGCATAAACTTTTCAGGAAGTGTGTCACTAACTATGTTGGTACAGTAGTAGTCCACGATTAAGTCGGTGTCCTTTTTATAACAATAGCATGAAGTGTCTTCCATGACACTGTTCTACTTCCCAAAGCAATTGCTGCATCTCATCTGTTACGTGATTTTTATCTGTCTAATTTTTGTCATTCTGTGATGTTTGTTTTCCCCACTGTCTTTCCAGGCGTTTTTTTCCTTTTGCCTTTGTTTTTCAGTTCCTTCTGTTTTTCTATCTTTGCACTTATTTTTCTCTATTTTTTTTCCTCTAAGAACATAAGCACATAAAAACGGCCATACTGAGTCAGACCGAAGGTCCATCCAACCCAGTATCCTGTCTGCTGACAGTGGCCAATGCCCGATATCCCAGAAAGAGTGAACGCAACGGGTAATCCTCACGTGATCGTTCTCTTGCCATCGACAGACAGAGCTAAGGACAACATTCTTACCCATCCTGACCAATAGTAATTGATGGACCTAACTAACCTCCATGAATTTATCTAGCTCTTTTTTAAAATCCTGTTAAAGTCCTAGTCTTAATAACATCCTTTGGCAAAGAGTTCTACAGGTTGACTGTGCGCTGCGTGATGAAAAACTTCATTTTGTTTATTTTAAACCTGCTACCTATTAATTTCATTTGGTGACCCTTAGTTCTTATGGCAGTAAGGAAATAACTTTTTCCCACACTAGCCATGATTTTATAGAGTGCTATAATATCCCTCCTGTCTCCCCTCTTCTCTAAGCTAAAAAGTCCTAGTCGGTTTAATCTCTCTTCATATAGGGCCCATTCCAAACCCCTATATGGTTGCCCTTCTCTGTACCTTTTCCAATGCCAATATATAAGTTTTGAGATGAGGTGACCATATCTGTACGCAGATGTGCACCATGGATTTATATAGAGGCAATAAGAGATTCTCTGTCATACTCTCTCTCCCTTTTTAAATGATTCCTAATGTTCCGTTTGCTTTTTTGACTGCCGTTGCACACTGAGTGAATGTTTTCAGAGAACTATCCACAGTGACTTCAAGATTTGTCTCTTGAGTACTTGTAGCTAAATTAGTCCTCCTCATATTGTATGTATAGTTGGGATTATTTTTCCAATGGGCATTACTTTACATTTATCAATATTAAATTTCATTTCATTTTTCCATGCTGTCCCTTCACCATTTTTGTTGCTTTATCTCTAGTGTGTGCCTCTGTAGTCCTAAGCCTCTCCTTTCCCTATGTGCTGCTCCTGCTACTGTGCCTCAGTGGTTCTATATTGCTCTGCACTCTTCTTACATCATTCATGTTCTTTCCCTTGCTGTGGGCTGTAGGGCTATGTCTAGACTACGCTGACGTGTTGAAAGGGGATATGCAAATTCTTTGGGAATTTGTGTATCTTCTTCTGATCTCACTTTCGAACACCTCTTTGGACACTTCAGCGTAGTCTAGATGAGCCCTAGGTTCCCCACTCCTGTTCTAGTATTTTAATCTTAGTTTGTGTTTTTGTGTATTTACTAGGTAATCTGCTTTGACCTGTTTTTTATAACTTATAATCACTTAAAATCTGTCTTTTGTAGTTAATAAATTTGTTGTTTCAATCCAAACTCACTGATTTAGATTAAAGTGCCTGGAAATCTTAACGCATGTGGTAGGGGCTAATGTTTATTCCTCTTGACATTCGGGGGGAGGCAAACTGGATAATATAATACTGTTTAGGATCCTAAGTTGGGAAGCAGATGGTTATTTTGGCTGTAGCCTCTCTATTGTTGGGTTACATACATGCAGGCTGTCTGACCAGCAACTGTAGCTGGGCGTGTTTCCTACTTAAGTGTATGCTGATGGAAGTAGAAGATCGGGAGGGGATCTGCAGCTTGTCACAGCAGCACAGTGAAAGAAGCAGCCCCAGCTAGTGGTCCTGAAGATTCAGTGATATCCAGTTTCAGATGGCAATCCAGTGGGAACTCATCACCATGTGGCTTTTGAAGTGTTTACTTGTTTGTCCTATTCATATTAAAACAGGCCTTAACCTAGCCTGTATTTATAAACTGGTTGAAGTCAGAAACTGCAATTTTTTTATGTATCAGCTTTTTACATTCTTTAATTTGTACATACCATTTGTTTTGTGTATGTAAATTCCATAACAGTTTGTGTTCAAATGAGTGAGCCACAAAAGTTCATCGAAAATATGGCATATTTTGGAAATTTAGCCATTAAAGTGTCTGCTCCTAACTTTGAGTATGGTACTCTTGGATGTAGACTTTGACACAATTTTCCCTTCTAAAGGAGCCCAGGCCCACAGCAAGGTGCTTTCTGGGTCCGAGAGGGAATCCTGTGGAAAGCTAGCCACTTGGTTGACTGGAATAGAGGAGTCATGCCCAAACTGTATGCATGAGTAAGTAGTAGCCCAGGGCAATAGGTCTTGAGGGGAGGGACACCAGTTCCCCTTTTCAGGGGTTGACACACAATCTACGAGATCCCAGTCCTGGCCAAATCTTCCTACATCTGTTCCACCTTCCCAGTGTTAACAGCCTTAAACACTGAAATTGCTCAGCCAGCAGGTAGCTACAGTGACCACTCATTCACAGGTGTCAAGAAAGGCCTTAGATTCATCGTTGCACACCATCTTGGTAAGACTGATGGGATTGCACATTTCGGGGGCAAGGCTTGCTGGGCTCAAAGGCTTTCTTCAGCACCTTGTGTACTTGCTGGTAGTTTCTCTCCTTTCTCTCTCTCACCTTTGTGAAGTGTTTTGATATGTGCACATGGAGTGCGCTAAGGATTTCAATAAACAAACTAAATGATGAACCTCTTCTTATACTGTGACAAATTTAGGAGAACAGAACTCCGTGCAAGAGCAAAACTTGTACTTTCCTACCAAATACATACATATTTACTACAGATCTGAAATTAGAGAGATGTTTCTGGATTTGAGCCAAGCCTAGCTTCCAAGAAAGGAAGTGCAAGTGATAGGTTAAGCATATTTCTCTTCACATTAAAGACAGGGTAATTGAGTAGTTTCAGCTTCGTCTTCGAGTGGTCCCCGTGGGTGCTCCACTCAAGGTGTCGGGTCCCGACCCGGCGCTACTAGTCGGAGATTTCCAGAGCCGTAGCCGGGCCGGACCGCGCATGCATGAGAGCAGCACGCGGCTTTCGCACCTTTGCAACGTCTCGCGGTCCAGCCCCCCCTCGCCAGTTCCTCTCAACCGCCTGTTGTTGCTGGTGGAGCGCCGTTTATCTCTTCAGAAAAAGCTGTTCTGTGGACAACAAAACAAAACCCACAAATAGTTTAACTCTAGTACTAATAGGTAGGTAGTTGTAAGATTTTTCCTCAGAAAAACAAACAAAACAATTTTTTTTTCTTGTTACTGTTTCTTAGTTTTATTAGTCACTGTATATAGTTACGCTGATCAAGCATCATGCCTGGGTCACCCGGGTTTAAGTGGTGTACTTAGTGTAAGGACGCGATGCCTGCGTCTGATGGGCATGCGACATGCATCAGTTGTCCCACAGAAATGCGCCCATTGTGCGAAATTGACACCGAGAGCACGCAGGGAGAGAGACATGCGGTTAAAACTCCTGCTGTGCAATAAGGCTTTACAGCCCTCTGATGATCATGGCTCAGAACCTCCCGCAGGGCAGAAAAGGAGAGTGCAAACGTCTGCGGTGATAGTGCCAAAAAGGAAGAGAGCTTCTCCTACACGCTCTCTTCCAGCCAGTTCACTGTCCCGGATTAGTCAAGGACACAAGCCGGGTACGTCCGGAGTGATGGGACAGCCGGAGAGATCACACCGGGTGCTATCAGTTATGCCCGCACCTCTGAGTCAGTCGGCATCGGCACCGGCTCTTCCCCCCCGTAAGCGCTCGGCACTTCACCGCGAGCGATCGGTACTGCCAGAGGTGCTTGAACCAGCAACGTCCGCACAGCCGCAGACTCTAGCGGCACCACAAGTGGCACCGATGAGCCGCGACAAGCTGGCACCTGCGCCGGAGTCGGCAGTGAGGGACAAGCCCGGGGAGGAGCATGAACGGGCCTGACAGCTGAGCGCTCCGCAGGATGCCGAGTCGGCACCGAGAAGTTGCTCTCTGTTAACAGTCTCGGCAGAGACAGAGCTGCCCATGGTGCGGTGTGGGATTCCAGCACAGCGGCACAGTAGCACAGTGCACCTGACGGAGGGTCAATCCCCTCCTCTCTCCCCCCGTTCTTTATCATCAGAAGAATGTGAATCTGCTGTACAACTAAGGTCCCTAGAAAGGCGGCTATAAAATAAATGCCAAGGCACTCGATTTCACCATCACCAGCTTTTCCCCCTGAACCTTCGCTTTTGCCGTGTCGTTCAGCGGAAGTCAGAGATTATTCGGCGTCTCACAGTCATGCAGTGCCCTTTCCGCGATGGAGATCAGTGTCTCGTCACTCTGATCATTACGACCGGTATCCCTATTCTCACCGGGGATCATCATATAGGTCTCGTGCACCTAGCTACTTCCCTCCGAGATCTTATCACAGGAGGTATGCTAGCATATATTCTTCATGACGATCGTCCCCTGAGCACGTTGACCACAGGAGTCACCGTTCATCCTATGGGCATGGTAGATCTCAGTCCCGCTCCCATCTGTCTGCTGCCATATCTCTTATGGGTCACGACAGTCACCTCCGATCCAGGATTGTCAAAGGGCGAAATCTCGTCTGGAGACCCCCTCGGCCGCAAATTTCTGATACGCACAATCGCCCGCATCCTATATCTCCGGAGGATATTTCGTCATCCTCCCCAGACGATGCTGTGTTTGCGGGGGATTCCTCTCCTCCTGACGACACACAAGAATTTCAGGATCTTTTTAGGAGGGTGACTCAGTCGCAGGACGTCCAATTATCAGATGTCCCAATGAAGCAATTCAAACTCTGGAGAAATTTACATCCCAAGTAACAATCTAAGGTCGCTCTCCCTATTGATGCGGCAATCCTCCAGTTGGCAGCAGAAATCTGGCATATCCCGGCTTCGACCACTCCAACTTTGAAACCGGCAGAAAAGCGTTATTTTGTCTCATCTAAAGACTCAGAATTTCTTTTTACCCATCCTCAGCCAAACTCGGTGGTCGTCGATGCAGCTCTACAAAAGGCTAAGAACCCGCAGCTAAAAAATGTAGGGGCAGATAAGGAGGCTAAGAAATTGGACATATTTGGCCGCAAAGTATATTCATCGGCCACACTACTACTTCGCATCGCGAATTATGCAGCCCTGTTGGCAAACCATAGTTTTGATAATGTCGCGAAGCTTAAAGAGTTGGCCCAAAGAACATTGGAGGCCGATAAAAAGCTCTTACGGACAATCCTCAAGAAAGGCTACGCGTGCTCAAAAGCGAATCTCCAGATAGCTATGGATGTGGCAGACACGGCGACTCAAGGAGTAGCAACAGCAGTGTCTGAGACACTCGTCCTGGCTTGCCACAGCGGCAGTACCCAAGGAGCTACACTCCAAAGTCAAAGACCTCCCGTTTGACAGGGTAAAACTGTTTGCAGAAAAGACCGATGAGGTACTTCATACTGGCAAAGATTCAAGAACGACACTCTGTACGCTAGGAATGTACGTCTCACCATTCCGTCGTTGTCGTTATTTTCCGTACCAGAGATGGTATGATTACCAGTCTTGTAGATCGCAAAACCTCACGTTTGATCAATCCTGCCTTAGACAGCAGCCTCAGTGAAGGCGCCAACCACCACCTAGAGTGTCCGGCACGTCCGCCTCAAAACAGCAAGTTTGACTTCTTTGTGGAGGGCATGCAAACTCCGCCAATCGTTATTGCGCACGCAGATCCCATTTTCCACCATCGTTTATGAGCCTATTATCACCAATGGGTCAAAATAACATCGGACAAATGGGTGCTGGAAGTCATAAAGGTCGGCTTCACCATCCCCTTCTCTTCCATCCCTCCCACCACACCACCTTCTCTGTCCCTTTTCAGGGACCCATCTCACGAAGGCCTCCTGCGGCAGGAAGCCCATCGTCTCCTTACCATCGGAGCGATAGAGAGGGTCCCAGATCAGTTCAAGGGAAGAGGGTTCTATTCGAGGTACTTCCTAATGGAAAAGAAAACAGGGGGTTGGAGACCCATTCTTGATCTACGCCACCTAAATCGTTACCTCCGCAGGCAGTGCTTCAAAATGGTGACCTTGAATTCCATCATCCCATCCCTCGATTACAACGATTGGTTCACTGCTCTCAACTTACAAGACGTGTACTTTCACATCGCCATACATCCCGCTCATAGGCGTTTTCCCCGATTTGTGATAAACGACTATCATTTTCAGTATCGAGTTCTGCCGTTGGATCTCGCCTCAGCGCCCAGAGCTTTCTCGAAGACCCTGGCTGTCTTAGTGGCTCATCTGCATCGGCTATGGGTGGTAATATTCCCATTCCTGGACGATTGCTTAATAAAAGGTTCCACGGAGCAAGAAGTGTCACAGATGATGGCGACGGTCGAACGCACATTCGAATCCCTCGGTCTTCTCCTGAACGAACAAAAATCAACACTTACCCCGACGCAAACTATAAACTTCATAGGGGCGAACCTGGATTCTCTAACGGTGAGGGCATACTTACCGTAGGAGAGGTTTCAGGCGATCAAAGATCTCATCGCAATACTCAACGGGAATATGAGTGTCTCTGTTCACAGTTGCCTCCGTCTCCTGGGACACATGGCTGCTGCCATCGTTGTAGTTCCTCATGCATGACTCCATCTGAGGAACCTCCAACACTGGTTGTCGATGGTGTATGGTTATGTTGTGAAGCACGATATTCACAAGACAGTATGGCTACCTTTGCATGTTCAAAGATCTCTGCGTTGGTGGACAAAAGCATGAAATCTTTTGTTGGGAGTTCCATTCCACCGACAACAACCATCGGCACAAATAACGTGAGATGCCTCACTCATCGGCTGGGGTGCTCGCATGGCCAAGGCAAATGGTCTCTCATCGAGAGGCGTCTTCATATCAATTGACTAGAGCTCCGAGCAATTTTCTATGCATGCAAACATTTTCTCCCACATACCAAAGGTCTCACAGTAAGAATACTGACGGACAACGTAGCGGCAATATATTATGTGAACAGGCAGGGAGGAGCACGATGCGCCGAGGCGGTGCCGTGTCGGAATTTGTGCATACAGAACAATGTAACCATAATAGCATCGCACTTACCTGGCACTGCCAATGTAATTGTGGACTCCCTCAGCAGGCGTTTTCCCACGGACCACGAGTGGGGAAATAAGGACAGACGTGATTTGGGCGATATTTTGCAAATGGGGTATGCCCCTGGTAGACCTTTTCGCAATGACCATCAACAAGAAGTGTCGCCTATATTGCTCCAGAGCAGGGGTTGGTAAGGGCTCCCTCGGCGATGCGCTTCTGGAAGAAGGCACTCCTATATGCTTTTTTCCCCCACGGTCCTCATCTCCAGGACACTGGAAAAAATCAGGGCAAAGGCGGTGACTGTCATTTTGCTAGCACCAGCCTGGTATCTGTTTTTACACAAAATGTCAATACAGTCACCATACTCCCTTCCTCTCCATCAAGATCTTCTTTCTCAGGAACAGGGCTCGCTGTTACATCCCAGACTCGAGTCGTTACATCTGACGGCATGGCTCCTGAATGGTTAAAAGGAGACGAAAACCTGTGTTCTGAACAGGTCAAAGCATACTGCCACATAGCAGAAAAGAATCTACACAACATACTTACCTTGTGAAATGGCAGAGATTTTCCAAGTGGTGTCTTCAGAATAACGTACAGCTGCTTTTATCTCCTCTGCGTCGCGTTTTTGACTACATCCTACATATACGAAATTTGGGACTTGGGTTGTCGTCTTTTAAAGGTGCATTTGGCAGCTATTAGTGCTTTCTATCATCCAGCAGAGGGTTCCTCGCTCTTCTCTCATCAAATTACAAATAGGTTTTTAAAGGGGCTCATGAATTTATACCCACCACAAAGGGTACCTCCCCCTTCTTGGAATCTCGACCTAATACTGGACACCATCATGTACCCTCCTTTTGAGCCACTAGCGTCGGTTTCCCTACATATGCTAACCATGAAAACTGTGTTTCTACTTGCAATTACATGAGTGAGAAGAGTGAGTGTGCTGGGGGCTTTGATGGCAAACCCCCCTTTCACGTTTTTTTCCAAAGATGCAGTAACGTTACGATTACACCCGGCCTTTATCCCCAAGGTCTGCTCTCCCTTTCACATTAACGAGCCTATTGTCCTCACAGCTTTTTACCCCAAGCCTCATTCTTCAAGTAAGGATGCTCTTTTCCACACGCTCGATGTCCAGTGAGCACTATCTTTCTATAAAGACAGAACCCGCCAATGGCGGCAGACGTACAGGCTGTTCGTATCAACGGCACAGAGATCCAAGGGCAAGGCATTCTCCACCCAGCGCATTGCCAAATTGATTACGCTTTGCATTACAAATTGTCATTCAATCCGGAGCAAGCCTCTTCCTTCTTTACCTTGTGCTCGCTCTACGTTAGCAGTTGCAACTTCTACAGCATTTGCGAGGGGAGTTCCCCTCACTGATACCTGTCACTCGGCAACCTGGGTCTCTAGTGTAACTTTCGCGAGTCATTATGCCATAAGGAGGAGGTGGGCGTCTGCGGTCTTATCCACGGTAGAAAATAACTGACCCGGAGCGCATTCTGGCTTACTGCTTTGTAGTCACCTTGAGTGGAGCACCCACGGGGACCACTCGAAGAAGAGGTTACTCACCTTGTGTAGTAACGATGGTTCTTCGAGATGTGTTGCCATGGGTGCTCCACGTCCTGCTCTCCTCCCCGCTCCGGGTCTTTTCTGGTTTTCTCTTTCAGAGACCGAGCGGTGAGAGGAACTGGCGAGGGGGGGCTGGACCGCGAGACGTTGCAAAGGCGCGAACGCTGCGTGCTGCTCTCGCGCATGCGTGGCCCAGTCTGGCCTGGTTGTGGTTCTGGAAATCTACGACTAGTGGCACCAGGTCAGGACCTGACACCTTGAGTGGAGCACCCACGGGGACACATCTCGAAGAACCATCGTTACTACACAAGATGAGTAACCTCATCTTCTTTACTGGATGTACTTCCAAGATGTAGATTCATTAATAGAAACCATTCTTTCTGTGTAATGAGTTTTATAATTATGAAAGTGTCAAGCAATATCTAGGTAAATTACTTAGGTAGAACCAGTTTAGCTCTCAAGTGGGTTATATGGGTTTGAGCCACATCCAGAATGCCATTTTTTAATTTCTGGGTGACCAGACACTCTTTTTCCCAATGGGTACTATTTCACATGGAAGTGCTGCTGAAATGTCTCTTCTCAGATGTCCAAGGTATTAAAAAAGTCAGCTTTGATACGAGTATAGTCTTGTACCTGACTAGGGTCTAATGCACAATACGTAATTGGCACTCGTCCAGTTAACTATGGGGCCAGCACCATGGCCCATCTGGTTAGTGAAATTTCACAATGCAAGGTAGAAACTAAGAATATTATTCCCAAAACGGAATCAATAATAAGGTGAATTATGAACAAAGCATCAATCCTTAAATGGTTTACAACATATGGAAGAAGTACAGAATTTTTGCAGGATAAAGAAATGAAGTATCTCCTTTCAAAAGAAAAATTAAGAACACCTGAGATACTTGATAGTAAGTATTTTTACACTTACTACAGAATGTAAAGTAAAACAGCAAATTGTCTGAGGCAGAAGTTAGCTGTTAGCAGAAACTCATTAGCAGAGTGACAATACAGATGAGCAGAGACGTATGTACTGAATAGTCCAAGCCTCAGGCAGCACTACACCATCAAGGAACACTAAAAATACTTAATATCTCATGATGTTTCCCAGTTTTAATGTAATTTGACTAGGTGACTAGCTAAGTCCAACTAATGATCTAAATTCCATCCAACATATTTTTGCATATGCAGTAAAAGCTGTGATACCTGTATCAAGGAAAAAAGCTCTGAGAACTAACATTTCTCAACTTCATTGAAAGTCTGGTTTATAGTCTGTCTGGTGCAGGGTCAGCAGTCTGCTTACCTAACTCTGTGTGGCTCCCCAGAAGCAGCAACATGTCCTTGCTGTTCCTAGTTGGAGGCATGAGTCAGTGTGCTGCCTGTCCCAAGTGTTGGCTCCACCATTACCATGGGTTACCTGTGCCTCTGCCTAGCAGCAACAGAGACATGTCACCGCTTGGGGGAGCTGATTGAGGAGTGTCCCCGAAATCTGGCACCCCAAAACTTCTTATGTGCTCCAGTCCCCGCCCTGGACTCTTTTCCGCACTCTAACTCGCTTTGTGAATCTGAACCCTGCTCCCCTTTTCCATACTCTGAACCCTTTGGCTGCAATCAGGCCCCCCCTCATTCATTCCAAACCTCTCATCCCTGACCTCACCCTGGAGCCCATCACCCCTTCTGGTACCCAACCCTCTGCCCTGAATCCCTTTCCCGTACCCTGAAACTCTCTTATCTTTGGCCCAGTCCAGAGCCCACATCTTGCCTCGCCAAGAGGCCCCTCCCTATTCCAAACTGTAAGTTAACAGGCACCCTCATTCTCTTAACATGCTAGATAGTGAGGGATAGCTCAGTGGTTTGAGCATTGGTCTGCTAAACCCAGGGTTGTGAGTTCAATCTTTGCGGAGGCCATTTAGGGATTTGGGGCAAAAATTTGTCAGGGATGGTACTTGGTCCTGCTGTGAAGGCAGGGGACTGGACTTGATGATCTTTCAAGGTCCCATCCAGTTCTAGGAGATAGGCAATATCCATTAATTTATTTATTTAGGTTCAGTCTGTTAGCCAGATTTAGCTTCAGCATCTTTGGCAATGGTGTGACACTTTAAAACCTGTCCTTAGTTTCTTAGGCATGAGAGAACTGTGGATGCAGGCTACCAGATTTTAGTTATCTTGGCTTACGCAGTTAGCTGTTACCATTACATTTGATTAATGCCAAACTGGTGGCTACTGGGCTCCAGAAAATGTATGGTCTGGTTGGGATACTCAGGAGATCTAAATGGACTGGGAATGAATTTTGTCTCAAGCTATCAAACTTAGTCAGTGACTGAAAAGCAAGGCCTTCGGTATGTCTGTTCACCCCTTCCAAGCAGATGGCCTGATAGAAAGTTTTAACAAAATGCTAAAGACAGTACTCTAGTAGTTTTGTCTTCATGACTGTTTAGTGCTGGGATCAGTTACTCCATCCTTTCCTTTTTTCACTTGTGAGAAATTTTCCAATCCTCTACTGACTTTTTATCATTTGAGCTGTTGTATGGAGGCAACCTGGAGGATTTTAGAGCTTGTTTGAGAAATGTTGGTAGAACAACCATCTCAAGCTACTAATATAGTCTACAGGAGAGGCTTGATGCCCTGAATAACCTTCTACATGTCCAGAATGCACAGAAGCTGGCTTTTATTAAAAGCCACGCGCAGGGCCAGGTAGGCAGGCAGAGCTTCAGAGTCTCAATGCGTGGAT
>CM057845.1:252647926-252660732 GCA_030068395.1 Apalone spinifera | reverse complement strand
GAGAAAGAGAGAGATGGAGAGAGAGGCAGAAGACGGAGGAGAGCTGAGAGAGAGGGGGAAGGCAGGAGGAGGAGGAGGAGGAGAGAGAGAGAGAAAGAGACACAGAGCGAGAGACGGAGGCTCAGGAGAGAAGACTGATGTGGAGGAGAGACCTGAAAATTCCGTCTTATGACCGGCTAATTGGCTAGCTCTACAAAGAGTAAGCGTTTTTTGTGGGTGTGTTTTTTTTTTTTTTTTTTTTTTTGGAATAGCGATTTATTTCAAAATAAGTGCTGTGTAGACAGCACCAAATTTCGAAATAAGCTATTTCAAAATTGACTCAAAATAAGCTATGCAATTTGTGTAGCTCAAATTGTGTAGCTTATTTCCAGCTCGGATGCAGTGTAGATGCACCCTTAGTCTTTAAAGTGCCACCAGGACTCATTGTTTTTTTCTGGATACATACTAACATGGCTACTTCTGATAAAATATTCATTGAGTCTACATTTTAATGGCATTGACAGTGTGTTACATGCTGGGTCTTGAAACTTCAGGTTCTGCATTGCACGTGAACAGACAAGGGTTCATTAATTTTGAATTTGAAGATATCAATTTCCTGCATTTTATCTTGATAACAATGAGACCTTTTTAACTTGTGACTTAACTCTTGATCTTATTTACACTTTCAGAGAACTGTTTGCATTTGCTACTTCATTCAGTTCATTTTCTTACCAGTTCCTTCAAATTAATGCACACTGAGTTATTAATTTGTACATTGATATTAGTACTCACAAAACAGTGCTAAGTTATTTGCAGCATTGGTCTGCACCTTTCATCAGTGTGTGTGTATGTGTATGTGTGTATATATATATATATATATATATATATATAGTTAAGATGAGAGACAACCACGTACTGAAACAGTGAAGATTGAATCCTAAAAAAATAAGATCCAGTTAGCTGCATTTACTGTCTGTTTACCATGTGCTTTGTCTACTTTCAGCAAGCTTCTAGATTCTGGCAAATGAAGTTTTTTAACAGCTAACAGTATTTACTCCCCACTCCTCAGTATTAAATTGCAGTTAATTCCTCCCACAGCCCGTGTGTTAGTCACCCAGTGACTACACCATTTTCCTACTCTTCTAATGTTCCCACCAGACATATAATTTGTTTTCTTATGGGTTTTAATGATTTCATTGCTTCCCTTTTCACTTTTTAGAATAGTTGGTTTTAATTTATAGTTTGAAATTAAGCTTATGCTTCTAGTAGAAGGAAAACTTTCATGTATAATATGTTATGTTAAAGAAATCAAAATAGATACAGAAACTGAAAAAAATTAAACAAGTCTGCAACCCAGTGAGAAAGCATAGTAGTTTGCTTTTGTCTACTCCTTGCTCTTTAAAACAAAATATATTGTCACACTCTGAGGGTAAACAAATGTTGAGCTTATCTGGCCTGTAAATACCTTGTAATGGCAGCTTCCAAAGTGCCATGTGTAGGCCTGTTTTCACTTTCTGGTGTTTCTGTAAATAAGAACTGGGCAGCATTATCTCCTGTAAATGTAAATATAGTTGTTTCTTCTTCAGCCAATTGCTAAAAGAAATAGGACTGAATGGACTTGTAGGCTCTAAAGCAGCAGTCTCCAACCTTAAGCATTACATCACTTTTTCAATTTAAGTGCAATCCAAGATCTACCTCAACCCAAATACCCTTGCCCCGCCTCCTTTGTGCTCCTTCTTCGAGGCCCCACCCCTGCTCACTCCATCCTCCCTCCCTCCCCCATCTTCACTCACTTTCACCAGGCAGGGGCAGCAGATGAGGATTTAGGCTCTTGTTTTGGATTAAGGGATTTGGAGTGTGAGAGGGGCTCTGTGCTGAGCTTGGGGCAGGCAGTTGCGGTGCCGGGGGGGGGGGGGGGGGGGGGGGGGGGGGGGGGGGGGGGGGGGGGGGGGGCGAGGTTCTAGGTGCACGTTCTGGGAGGAGGTTTGGATGCAGGGGTGCTCAGGACCAGGGCAGGAGCTTGGGGCTACAGGAGGGCATTCATGACTAGGGTAGGGTTTCCAGATGTGGGCTCCAACTGGGCACCACTTAGCTCAGGTGGCTCCTGGGTGGTGGTGCAGTGGGGCTAAAGCTCACCCCTGCCCTGGCCCTGCACTACTCACAAAAACAGTCAATGAACTTCCTCCCATGTCCTGCTGTGCCCTCCACCCTGCTCCATGGAGATAGGATACAGGGTAGAAAAGGAGGCACCTTGACATAAGTGCCTCTCTTCTCCTTTTTCTGCCCTGCATAGCAAGCAGGAGGCTCCTGGGGGTGGGAGGAGGTAGCTCCAAGGCAAAGAGCAGGAGCTGCGCAGCAGTAGGGGGAAGGAGCAGCTGAAGTGCTGGTACTTGATAGCCTCTTGGCCAAACGAGTCAGGATCACCTGTCAGAGGCTCCAAGATCTACCAATAGATCCCGATCTACTGGTTGGTGACCACTGCTCTAAAGTTTTGCCTCGTTTTATTTTTGACTGCAATTATGTAATAAAAAAATCTGCATATGCAAGTTGCACTTTCATGATAGAGGAGGCACTGTCGTACTTGTATGAGGTGAATTGAAAAATATTACTACTTTTATCATTTTTACGATGTAAATATTTGTAATAAAAATATGAGCACCATACACTTTGTATTGTTTTAATTAGTGTATTTGAAAATGTAGAAAAATAGCCAATAATATTGAATAATCAATTGATATTCTGTTTAACAGTGTGATTAAACTGCGATTACCTACAAAAAAGTTTTCACGATTAATCACACGAGCTAATGGTGATTGACAGCCCTATTCGGAACATAATTAGTCTTTATTAGTTCACAATATATATTGCTAATTGGTCAGCAGTTCTGAAAGCAACCAGTTACCGGTTACTGCAAGGTGTTGTAGAACTTCTAGGATTATGCACAATTAATTGGTGCATTGACAGTTTTATATTCCAACATGTACAGCAATAACCACACAATTCCGAGGTCATAGAAGAAAAGCCCCAGGAAGATGCACTGGTCTGGCTTGTTGTTTAAAATGACCTTTCAAACCTTTCTTGAGCAGCATAGTTCAGGGCTGAACTCTTTTAATATCCTTTGTGTCATATATTCAGAGTCAGCAAACTGCTGCTTCAACTCAGCCCTACACATCAGTGGGAACTTTTCCTCCTTTGCTTAACATTATTTTGCAGGACATAGCTGACAGCTATAACCATTGGCCTTCAGTGAGAGTAATAGTCCAATATGGGGAATAAGCAACACCAGTGTCCTCCTTTTAAACAGCCAAAAACATACTTAACTGTCATCCTGCACTTGCTGAGCTGGTAGTTGAATTGTTGCTTGGTGCTGTTGAGGTGGCTGGTATATGACCTCATGAATAAATAGTGGGATGGGTCCCTAGCATCACCATTGATCTGCCTGGATTACAATATTCCCAGTGGTAATCTGGTATTCAGGAAAGAAAATCCCCATTTGAAGCTTTCTGACACTTAAGGAGTTCATTGCATTTTCCCTGACTAGGCCACACTGATATCAGCAAAACATTCCTGGTGATCCAGTGGGACTTGCTTAACCTTAGAAAAGTAGCTTTTTCATAGAATCCTAGAATACTAGAACTGAAAGGGACCTTGAGACTTCATCAAGTCCAGTCCACGGCCCTCATGGCAGGATCAAGCACGGCCTAGATTGGGGTCAGCAAGCCCCAGGACTGTGAGACAATTTCCCATGGCATGCAGGGTGGTAGCTCAGCCCTGCGTCTCTCCTGTGCAGCCGGGACCTTATGCTGTGGTTCCAGCCTCAGCCTTGCAGTTGCAGGCTAGAACACTAGCTCTGACCCCCCTGCTGGGAGGGGAAGTGGGAAGAGGCCCTGGGGGTGCCCCTTGCCCAGCCTGAGTGTGCAGCTCTTGGGAACTAAGGGGTTAACCCCCTCTATGCTACAGGCTTCCTGCTTCCGGAAGGTGTGAGGCTAGGCCTGCTCCACAGAGCCAGGGCTGGGCGACTGGTCACATGTGGTGCATGGGGGCCTGTGCTGCTCCCCATGGTCTGTGTGAGGGTGGGGAGCTCCTACCCCAGTGCCCAGCTAGGTTGGAACCAAACCTAGGCAGCCCTGGGCTCTGCCTGCCCTAGCCCCAGAGCTGCAGCCTGCAAGCAAAGGGCTGGTCCAGGCAGGGAAGAGACTCTGACCGCCCCCCATGCCTCTCCTCGCCCCAGTGCTGCTGCCCTGCCAGTAAGTGCACTGGGGGCACAGGGATGTGGGGGCTGGAGAGGGGAGGTGAAGGAGGATGCGTGGGGCAGGGGTTGCACTGAGGGGAATGGGGTGATGTGGGATCATGGGACTGAGGAGAGCGAGGCTGGAACCAGAGGGAAGATGTGAGGGGGGGGTGTGTACAAATTTACTTTGCAGAAATTGCACTTTCCTTTACTCCCCACTTTTTTTGTCTTCCTCCCCAACTTGCTATTTGGCTGCATTCTTACCCTCTAACCTTTTCATTGTTGTTCTCACAACCATCTCCCGCCCCCAAACGCCTTCTCGTACTTCCACTCCACACCCTCTCTTGGTACTAAACTCCCTTCCAGACCCTGCACTCCTCCCCCTGTCCTGTATCCCTATCCTACTGGCCGGCAGCCCTGTACCACACATTGAACCCCTCATTTTTGTTCCCACCTTAGAGCCTAAGGGGATCCACAAAATCCACTAACTCTGGAAACCCAGAAAAGTAAATTTGGCCTATGGGAAGCCCTGAACCTCAGCCTCCCTGTCCTTTCCCTTCATTCCGTGGGGGCTTGAGTGCCAGAAGAGTGAGTTGTCTCAGTTGGGGGGGCCACATCAGTGAGGGTTAGAGGTGTTTGGAGGAGATTTTTGCTTCTCACTTGTGAGGTCCCCAATTGATTTCTCTGTCGGTCAGTGATCCCCAACCCAAAAAAGGTTCCTCACCCCTGCCATAAATAAAGAAAATATTGAAACCTTTTATGTTGGACATAAAATCTTACTTTATTTAAAATGAAGTTTGATAAACTAACATGAGACAGTTAAAACGCTTAATCTGTTTCATAATTTAAATTAAACCATTCTCCCCAGCTGCAGCACTAGCAAAATGTCTTGGGCATAATTATGTAATTAACAGTGAGTTTCCATTAGCAACTGGTAGTCTGTGGAAAGATTTGCCTTGAGCTAGGTAGTCCACAGGAGAGAGCCCCTCCCTTCTTCTGGGGGAGAGGCATGGCCCAGGGCAAGAGGGTTAAATCTTGGCATGCCACTTAGGAAAGGTTGCTGACTCCTAGTCCAAATCATCCATGATAGATGTGTGTGTAATCTGCTCTTAAATATCTCTTGTGATGGGGATTCTACAACCTCCCTAGTAAATTTATTCCAGTGTTTAACCACCCTGACAGGAAGTTTTTCCTAATATCCAACTTAAACCTTCCTTGCTGCAGTTTAAGCCCATTGCTTCTTGTCCTATTATCAGAAGCCAAGGAGAACAATTCTCTTCCCCCTTCCCTCCGCCCCCCAAACACCCTTTTAGGTACCAGAAAACAGCTAACATGTCCCCTCTGTCTTTTCTTTTCCAAGCTAAATAAGCCCAATTTCTTCAGCTTCCCCCTGTATGACTCTCTTTGGTCCCATCATGCATTGCCAAATGTTTCCAACAGACAGTGTGCTGAGTGGTGGCTGGTTACGTTATAAGGTACCTATGTAACATATACCTCATTAAGCATTAGTACAAACACTAGTGGTGAATACCTATACCATTGACACAGGAGCCAAATTTGCGTGCACACAAACAATATACTAACAGCAGTAACTGTATGTTGATAAAACTTGTATTGATGTAAGTTTGTAATGTAGGCCTAATAGTGTAACTCAGATGTGTGTGTTTATCTGCTTTAAGCTTGTAAATAACTAATTTCTTTTTCTTAGGTAATGAATCTTTACATAATTTATTATAGGATTGGCTTTTGTGCAAGGTACACCTTTCGGATTTATCTGAATATTTGGTATAAAAGACCATCTATCACAAAGGCAGGCTTACCTCAATGGCAAGATAGATAAGAATAGACAGAATAGAGTCAACTAGACAGTCTGTGACTATGTGAAGGATGGTACAGTGGCTCAGGAGTTTATATTTGATGATAGATTTTATCAGTCAAAGTCAGCCAATTTTGGGCTTGTGACATGCTTCTTAACTATATGCCCTGAGTTTGTTTCCCATGTTGTTGAGATACTCCAGACAGCTTGATGTAATTGTTGGTAAAATAAAATGCAGTTTAATCAACTTTTACGACTTCTGAATATTAACACAGCCTTCTTCCAGTGTTTTCTCTGATCTGGCTTGAAAAAGTAATTTACCCTTTCTGCCATCAGGAGAATTAAGAAAAAAATTACTCTAAGTAGTAAGAAATTGCCCTGAATTAATGTTTTTGTTTTTATTTAAAATTTTACTAAAAAGGTTTGAGTTCCTCATTCTTGTAGTCCTAAATAATCCCTTAGTTTTATCAGACATCTCAACTCGCTATTTAGCGTTTATTTCATCTCTTTTGTTCTGAACTTCTACCTAACGACAAACTGTTCATTCTCAGCCAGATGAGAGACTAATATTTTGAAGGCATAACATAGATGTAGTTCATTGTCGTGATTGAAAGGGCATTCTTTAATGTAAACAATAAATTTTGAAGTATGTTGAGCATATAGAAGGTAAATTATAATTGAGAACTGTGTATATGGAAAATTTCTGAAGTCTTTTAATCACTTTTCTAGGCAAGAATATAGCCTAGTACTTCAAAACTTAAATTACACATATAGTTTTTACACTGTAATAAGTGGGAATGTGTTGAGGCCGGAAATTGTAAAACTTTACTTTTTATAAGATAATAAATATAACTTTTTATCCAAATGACAGAACTATGTGGTAAGCTATATTAAGCATAATAAAACTAAATAGAAACAAATCACATTCATTCTTCTTGAGAGAGTGTTAAAAAGCTGCCAGATTAGTTTAGATAACTGGTTTTTTAAGTGTCCCAGAATGAAACTTATTTTTAAAAAAACCTTACTGGTAAAACTAGCATAATATTGAACATACTGCTGTATCTTTGTACATATCCTTCTTAATTTTCCAGATGGGCATGTATTTTTAAAATTTGCCATTGTATACTTCAGTTTAATAGAATTAATATTTTTACATAGAGTGTTGTTGTTGGGAATTAGTCTGGGCACTCGGGATGCGGTGAAAACAAGTCAGAGCATTTATTAGACACGCAATGCTGGTGGAGTGTCAATCGGGTTAAGCTGAAGCACACTGGTTAAGCAAAACATGACAATAGATGATATCGGGGGGGCAGATGGATGGAGGGAAAGCAATTTGATAGGTTCTAGCAGCAAGACGAAATGAGCATGTAAGCCAATAAACTACGAAGGTTACACAGCATCTCTGCCCATTGCCAAACAAACTCCTTATCTCTAATACAAATAGTTTCCTTAACAAGCTAAATAAGCCAACATCAACAAACAAACAATTAAATGGCAACTTTTGTCTAGTTAAATTATGATGCGTCTACAGCAAGACGGTACTGCCTTGCGTTGGCGTGGTCTTTGGGTCACAGGCCCATTATTTAGGATTAAAGGAAGACAGTGAGCACAAATCACACTCACTAACATTAACAAGGTTTGTTTTGGTACCAGACAGTGTTTTATCTGGATGAGGCCCCTTGGAATGTGGTTGCCAGAGCGATTGTGCCTTCCCAGGGTCCCTCTACTCAGGCTGTCTGTGCTGTTAAGTTACAGGCCTATCTCAAATTTTAGGATTGAATAGGGGTTCTTAGCGAAATACCAGGGACTGCCTCAGTTTACTCTACAGTTGTGGCCACATAGAGATTTTAAAGCCTTCTTGGTAACAGGTAACTTTGTTGCTTTCTCATAGACCATTTTTAATGATGCATTTCATAGTATAAAAGAGAAATGATATTAAAATTGCTCTTTCCACACACAGGTGAGAGTTGATTGCTTCCCCTGTGATTCTCAGAAACATCAACATAGCAGCAGTTAGGGTACTGTATCAACAAACTTTCTTTTTTCTTCACCAAAAGCATTAATCTTAGGAAAATGCCTTTTCGTCAGTGGTAACCAGGATCTTATGATGATATGTGTGTCTTTGCACATATACTGTTAAGATAGTATTTTTTGTCAAATTGAAGTGTTGCCTTTATTACAACTTGGAAGTGTTCATGCCACGAGTAAACAGGTGGGGAGAGGTTGCACAAGTGTTCAGTCTCATTGAAATATGACAATACAGTGATGGTTCCCTTAACTTTCAGACATAAACATCATTGACAGAATGACATGGGAGGAATTTGAAAAGGAAAATGTGTATTTGAGAATTATTAAATGGGAAAAACTCTTTGAGCTTATTTTAATGCAAGTAGATAAAGTGACTGGGAAAACTTATGAGGGAATTCGCAGTTTGATGTTTGGATGGATCCTGTTAATGTATAGAATAACACAAAGTTAAGATATTGCTGCGGCTAATAAATAATTGCACATCTATTTCTAGTCCCAAAACTCAGAAGCCCCATTAAATATATGACATGGTCATTTAAAGTATAACTTTTATAATAATAAAAAGTAAGGATAAATTGAATTGCCACATGTTTAATAAGGCAAAAAGAATGATATGCCGATACATTGATTTTTATTGCTCAGAATAATGCTTCTGCTTTTTTTGCCCTACCAATAAAATCCTTGACATAAAATCTTGCTAGCAGTTTGCCTAGATACAGCAGATTAATTTATTACGTTTTAAACTTATTACCTCATTTTGTGGAAAACTTGAGAGGTTTTAAAGATACTAAACTCTCTCTATACTTCATATTATTTTTGTTGTTCTCTAATGTGCCTTAAAGTTACAGACTAACATGGATACCCCTCTGAGACTTTCTGTATTTTAGGTTGAAGCAACTTTCTGTAATTAACCTAGTGCTTATCATCCACATAGCATGGACAACATTTGAATCAACTTGAAATTTCACAGTTGCAATGTTGTGTTAAAGTAGAATTTTCGTGTAAGTACATAGGCACATCTGACCAGATGTCATGGTTTTTTTGGTTAGTTTTTAATTTTGTAATGTTTGTGAATAAAATCAGCTGGCTTGTTGTGGAAAAATTGTTTATTTTTAATATAAGTGAGGGCTAGAAACCCCAGATTCGTTTCCTTTTGACTATTTCGGTTTTTCAAGTTTGGTGGGGTGTGGGACATCTTTCATGCCTTCGATATACATAAAAAAGAAAAAACTAGTCACATACCCTTTTAACCATTTGACAGTTTAGCTACTTTCAGAATATTTAATAACTATATTTTTTAATGTACTAGTATGAATGCAAACTTCAAGAAGCATACATAGTTGTGCTGACATCACAACTACTGCACTGACTTCAGCAAAGCTGGAAACATAGTAGCCAAAAGGCCTATGTTACAGCCACTGTATGAATTACTTCATGCTGCAGATTTCCTCTTTGCCACATGAAAGGTTCTGAGCTTTGTATATTTTGAGATATTGAGTTTTTACACATGAGGGAGTTTTACTGTGTTAATTAACACACACTTATTGGGATGACAAAACATCAATTTTGCAGATATCCTGACCAATACATATCCCTTTTAAAATTCTGTTATGGACATCAATGCCATGGTGTTCATTCAAAGTCCATTCCATTCCAAAACCTAAAAAAATAACTAATCAGAAAATTAACCGTGGGTATCCATAACTGTGGGAGTGGGAGGAAGAAGGAAGGAAGTAGGTTAAACAAGGTAACTTAAAAAAGTTATCCGGATAATGCTATATCACTGCAGTGAGACCGTCCTATGAACAAATTCAACGCTCTGGGCAGCAACCCTCTCTTTCCCTTTTTCCTATTTTACCCCTTTTTTAATGGAGAAGAGAGGGTATGATATGGGTAGGAGAGACTTTTTTCCTGAGCCTTGTAGTGTTAACTGATCTCTTAAAACATAAATAGTAGTTATTGTGGTCTGATCTAGTCTAGGGCAGCTTAACTACCTCATTCAGGGTTGTGAAAATTTTCATATCCTCTCTATGATGTAATTAAGCTGACATAAACCTGGGTGTAATCACCACTAGATTGACAGAAAATTTCTTCTATTGAGCAGTCACCTCTTGAAGAGGTGGATTTACTAAAATTAGAGAAGAACCCCTTCTTTTGCTCTAGTAAGTGTTCACAAGGAGAGGTGCTGCTGTAGTGTTTCTAGTGTAGACACACCTTGGGTATTTCTACAAATGATGTAATATTGGTTAAAATCCTAGATTTCTGTTTGTATAGGATACTTACGTGACCCCATTACTATAGTGTCTGAGTCCCTCCCAATCGTCAGTGCATTGTTCCACACACTGCTTGTGTGAGGTGGAGAAGTATTGTTGTTTTTACAGATGGGGGAGGCAAAAACAGGCTGTGATTTGCCAAAGATAGCTCAAGAAGTCTGTGGAGGATCAGAGATTTGAACTTGGGGCTTCCTGGGCTTGTTGCCTCATGACCGTGTCATCCTCCATTCTCCTCAGAAGTATTTCAGATGTGGTATTGTAGTTTAGAAACAAACTTGCTTCTGTAAATTAAAACTTCATAATTTGAACTACGAGTTTAGGCGCTGGCTGCTTTTTTTTTTATTAGTTAACATTAGAAAATTGTACCTCTTAGCTTTACTTTGGATAAGTAACTATTTCTAGTATATAGGAAATAGGGATGTAAAATCCTGTTTAATTAGTTAACCAGTTAAATATTATGTTTAACTGGTTAACCAATTAAACTGGATGGGCGTGAGCTGCTCCAGCTGGGCTGAGGCCGCAGTAGGGGGCTGCTCCAGCTGAGCTAGAGGAACACCATGGGGCTAGAGCAGCCCTTCTCCCTCCCCCTCGCCCCCAATGGTAAGCTTCACCTGTTAAAGGTGAGGCTTACCAGGTAACCATTAAGATCCCTAGTAGAAAATATGCAAAATTTTATTATTGGGAAAACTAGTGTTTGATTAAAGGTTTAATATGATTGTGATGAAGCAGTCTTTTAGTAATATGTAATTCCTATAGTACGTCTTTGAATCCTATGTATGCCTTGTTTTCCCCTGTAATTTACATGGTTACTCAATGGGAGAGAAAAAGGATAGTTTGCTTTCGGGGCAGGCTAAAGGACCTAGGCATGAAAATTGTCTAGCTGCCAACATGGCTCACTGGTTAAATATTTCCTTTAACCAGTTAATCTTCTATCTGGGATTTTGCATTCCTAGAGATGACTATGTCACTAAATGTCAGGGAGTGTAAATCATGTTTGTTGGCACTTTCGCCAGCAAAATACTTGCATCTTATTAGTGGGGTTCGTGTTGTCAACAGGAGAGTGCTTCAGCTAACAATGAGCTGTTCACACTTTCACTTGCTCCTGCAAAATTTTTGTCTTTCAGAGGTAGAAGGTTTAAGCAACCGGGAACAACAACAAAAATTATTGTTCAACTGCCAGTGTAGCCTTACACTGGCATATAATTGCATCTGTACTATAGGCTATCTTGGTATAACTCTCTCCTACCCCCAAAATAGTAACACTCTGTAGACCAGGATGTGCGATACGCTGAGGCACAGATATTGATAGTGGGGTTTCTCTCTCTGCCTTGTTATTTAAGGATCTGAAGGATGCCCAAGGCAGTAGTGCCATAAAAATGAATTAGACTTCAAAGTGAATGCAGGGTGTGAAATTGAAAATGTAGAATGTGGTATCAAAGTCTCAGAAGAATCCTGTGAAGTTTGAAAAGCTTCATTGCCTGGGGCTGTACAGCTTTCCAGTGATGGGACACCTTTTTTTTTTTTTCTCTCAAAAGTTTTCATGGGCATCCAAACCGGAGTAATAATTTTATTCAAACTAAAAAAATTACTATTTACACTGAGGAACTTTTCACTTCATGGAATCTTGATTTATTCTGGGTACTAGGATAAAGAACGTAGAGTTGTCTTCATTTAAAAATGTTTGATTGTAGTGAAATCTCTGGTACTGTTGGAGTAAGACCAGCTTTCTTTTTCAGTCTCTACTCTTTTAAGTATTATAAAATCTACACAGTTAATTGTATTGAGGGGGATCCTCAAGGAATCCGTTTTGAAGCACTTGGAAGAGGGGAAAGTGATCAGGAATAGTCAACATGGATTCACGAAGGGCAAGTCGTGCCTGACCAATCTGATTAGCTTCTATGATGCAGTAACTGGCTCTGTAGATATGGGAAAGTCAGTGGATGTGATATACCTTGACTTTAGCAAAGCTTTTGATATGGTCTCCCACAATATTCTTGACAGCAAGTTAAGGGAATATGGATTGGATAAATGGACTGTAAGATGGATAGAAAGCTGGCTAGACTGTCAGGCCCAACGGGTAGTGATCAATGGCTCGATTTCAGGTTGGCAGTCAGTTTCTAGCGGAGTGCCCCAAGAATCTGTTTTTGGACAGGTTTTGCTCAACATTTTTATTAACGACCTGGATGACGGGATGGATTGCACCCTCAGCAAGTCTGCGGATGACAATAAGCTAGGGGGAGAGGTAGATACGCTGGAGGGTTGGGATAGGGTCCAGAGTGACCTGGACAGATTAGAGGATTGGGCCAAAAGAAATCTGATGAGGTTCAACAGGGACAAGTGTAGAGCCCTGCACTTGGGACGGAAGAATCCCAAGCATTGTTACAGGTTGGGGACCAAAAGGCTAAGTAGCTGTTCCACAGAAAAGGACCTGGGGATTACAGTGAATGAGAAGCTGGATATGAGTCAATAGTGTGCCCTT
>CM057845.1:252598669-252647826 GCA_030068395.1 Apalone spinifera | reverse complement strand
GAGATGTCATTATTCCCCTTTATTCGCCTCTGGTGAGGCCACATCTGGAGTATTAGGTCCAGTTCTGGGCCCCCCACTATAGAAAGGATGTGGACGCATTGGAGAGTGTCCAGTGGAGGGCAATCAAAATGATTATGGGGCTGGAGCGCATGACCTATGAGGAGAGACTGAAGGGTTTGACTTTGTTTAGTCTGCAGAAGAGTGAGGGGGGATTTGATAGCAGCCTTCAACTTCCTGAAGGGAGATTCCAAAGAAGATGGCGAAAGGCTGTTCACAGTAATGACAGATGGCAGAAGAAGCAGCATTGGTGTCAAGTTACAGTGGGAGAGGTCTAGGCTGGATATTAGGAAAAACTGTTTCACTAGGATGGTGGTGAAGTACTGGAATGGGTTACCCGGGAGGTGGTGGAATCCCCATCCCTAGAGGTTTTTAAGTCCTGGCTTGACAAAGCCCTGGCTGGGTTGATTTAGTTGGGATTGGTCCTGCCTTGGGCAGGGGGCTGGACTTGATGACTTCCTGAGGTTTCTTCCAGCTTCAAGATTTTATTATTTTATGACATTCGGTTTACCTCCTTGGGATGCCTGGGTGTCCAGCCAATGATCCAAATTTGCAGTCATTTGAGTAAGTAATTTCCAAGATAAAGCCCCTTGAAAGCGCCCCTTTCCCCCCAACTTTTCTTAAAATTGACTTGGGCTTTGTCTGCACTACTGAACTTTTAGCAACATGGCAGTGTAGTTGCTGTTTGTCTCTTTTGCTGACAGAATTTTTCCATCCTCAATGAGTGGCATTCTCATTTTCTGCAGGAGAGTGCTCTTGGAGACAGCGTGTTCACACTGGCACTTGGCAGGGCAAAACTTTTGTGTTTTGAAGGTGGGAGGGTTTGTTGTTCAAATATGAGCATAGACATGGCCTTATTTTAGCAATATGCCCATAATGGGGCGGGGGAATCAAAGCATGGCTCTGATCCTGGCTCAAGAGTTACACTAGCTTGAGGTTATCTACAGAAATTTCCTGGCACTCATTTAGCTCTTTAGAGCAGGGGTGGGGAACCTTTTTGGGGTTGGGGGCTGCTGATCCACAGAAAAATCAGTCAGGGGCTGCCACAAATGAGAAACAAAAAAGAAAGAAAAAAACACACAACAAAAACAAATCCACAGATATGGATGCTGACTGAGAAGGAGAAAGACACTTCCCACATTTCCCTCGCACAGCAGAGCGTAACAGGATCCAGGCTAGTAGATTTTGTGGGCTCTAGCATTGCAGGGAAGAGTCAAGTGGCTAGAGTGTCACCATGGGACAGTGGTTCCCAAAACTGGAGATTGGGACCCCAGAGTGAGTTGCAACCCTGTTTTAATGGAGTTAACTTGCTAGGGCTCAGGACTGAAGCCTAATTTCCGCTTTATAGGGCCGGGAGGTTTAGCTCTGGGTGGCAGGACTCATATTACAGGCTTTGGCTTTCACCTTTCTGCCCTTTTGGTTCCCCTCCTGGGGTTGTGTAGCAGCAGATACAGGTTGCCATGCTCCATGGCGGTCTGTGCCAGTCGCAGGGCAGGAGAAAGACCTTAGAGATTTGACTTTCCCATACTATCCCTGTATGAGTTGGGTTCTGAGGATGGTTCCCTTTTGGGCTCTCTGAGCTATTTTTCCTGCTTCCCATCTTGGGAAGTCCTGCTCTTTGGGTGGAGAGCCCAGTACAGACATACTAGAGCAGTGTTTCCCAATTTTATTTGCCCGTGGCCCCTTTTCAGCTTTTCAGAATTTCAAGGAACCCTTAGGTTTGTCAAGCAAAAAACAAAAAAAGGGGGGACGGAGGAGGGCAGGGGGACCCACCAGTGCATGAAAATCGCATGCCTTTCCCAAGACCCCATCCCTTCCTTGAGGCCCCATCATCTCTGTTCCCCTCGTCTCCATCACTTGCTATCCCCAGCCCTTATACACTCTTGCTGGGTTGAGACAGGAGGGCTCTGTGGTGGGAATTAGGGATTTGGGTGTGGGAAGGGGTGAGAAGTGCAAGCTCTGGGAGGGAATATGGATGCAGGAGAAGGGGATGCTGGCTCGGGGATGGGGCTCCAGGCTGGGGAGTGTTGAGCTCAGATGGAAGGTTGGGGTGCTGAGTAAGCCACAGGCTTGTGGATGTGAGGGTGCAGGAGTTTGGGTTGGATATGTGAGGGGCTCAGGGCAAGGAGGCTGTGAGTATGATGGGCTCAGGACACAGATTTATGATGTGTGGATGGTGCAGGAGTGTTGTGGCAGAAGACTGAGGATGAGGGGATGGAAGAGTTTGGGGATGTAAGAGGCTCAGGACAGGGGGTTCCAGTGTACGATAGGCTCAGATTTGGGATCAGGTGGTGCAGAAGTGTTATGATGCTGCAGCGAGATGGGGGGTAGCCCCAATTGGGGACTTGTTGGCCAGGCTTCATTTTGAAATAAAATATGTCAAACTCAAAAGGTTTTAGCATTGTCTTTATTAATGAGAGGGGGGGGGGAACCTGTTTTGAGTCAAGGGTCACTGACCCACAGAAAAGTCAGTTGGGGCCACACAAGCGAGATGCAAAAAAACCAAACCAAAACAAAAAAACAACCCTCACATAGCCACACCCTCCAAAACCCCCAAGCCTCACTAATGTGGTCCCAGCTGTGCTGGTGGGGTCAGGGGACAGGGTGCTGCTGGGTGCCAGGGTGGATGGCAAGGTGCTGGAGCTGGGGACTGGGTGCTGGGGTTGGTGACGGTGCTGCTGTGTGCTGGAGTGGGTGCAGGGTGCTGCTGGGTGCTAGGATGGATGGCAGGGTGCTGGGGCTGGGGACAGGGTGCTGCTGGGGACAGTGCTGGTGGGGGAAGGTGACAGGGTATTTATGGGAGGATCTGGGCAGCGGACAGGGGCAGCTGGGACCAGTACCTGGCAATCCTGCAACATCTCTGGGTTCCGGGAATTGTGCGACTGCACTTCCCTTCCCCAAACAGCTGGCACGCGCACTGCCTGAACAGCAGGCCTGTTGCACTCCAGCAACTTACTTCCGCGATGCTGTCCTGTGGGGCGGGTGGGCAGGAGGGGCGGGGAGTCCAAGGGCAGAGTGCGCTGCCTGCCAGGTTGGAGCTGCGCTGCCCCGGGTCTCCTGACCTCCTGTCTCCCTCACTATGCAGAAAGGCCACGGAACTAAGTTGCCAGGTGCCACAGGCCCAGCTGTTCAGGCAGCGCATACCAGCTTCTTTGGGAAGGGGAAATGCTATGGGTCATGTGGGGTCACCCCTCTAGTATGTCGGCCGGGAGCAACTGTTCCCCTCTGCCCCCGCCGCGCTACGCCTCTGCGTCTCCAGGTTGGAATGGGAAACGTGTGCTGTTTCTTTAAGAAGTTGGCTAGTCAGCTCTCTCTCTTTCAGAGGGGGCGGGAGACTGCCAGCTCCTCGCGGAACCCCTACTTTCATTTCGCGGAACCCTTGGGTTCCGCGGAGCACCAATTGGGTAACACTGTACTAGAGTCATGCACCACCCATGCACATGCTGCTGTGGCTGGGCTAATGAGCTGAGAATGGGTGCAGCTGATGCTTATCAAGGCTATCCAAGACTAGGGAAGGAGGATGAGATCACAAGAGAATGGAGCAGTTCACATGTCTCAATTGTTGTTTCAGTCCATATTCCTCTCCCTGAGGGTGGTGATTCTGTTGAGAGCAATAAGATGAATGAGCCACTTTACACCTCTCACAGTTTGCTACTTTCAGGATTATCCCTTGCTAAGGATTTTTGTATCGCAAACCAGTTGATGATAAAATTGTAAATATTATAACAAAGTCCCATATTTGCTACAGTTAAGATTAAACCAGTGTTTGAAGAACAGTTTTTTTAAGTGTTCTGAAATCTGCATTCATATCCAGATGGTCCCAGGGGAAGTGGATATACTGTAGGGTTAGTGAGCCAAATGGTGGCATTTGAATAAAAGTTGATGTTTCTGAGGGGGAAAAAACCCTAGGTTTATCAATGCGTTTTGTGGACACCTGGCTTTTAAAATACTAATGGCTTAATGTGACAGGAGTGGGGAGAGAGTGAGCTGGAAATGGTGGTGGGGAGAGCAATATATTGTGGGAAATACTGAAGAAACAAGGAGGGAGAAAAGATACATACAAGTCTTTTCTCACAATACCATGTAATACAACTGTCAAGTTTTTGGGGCATAGACCATGTCTGTGATTTCTCTCATTGGTGCTAGTACTACTCACTGCGAACGTCTTCAAAGCACAGCCATTAATTATTACCTTTTCATTACCTGTGTGTGTGGTAGTTAAAAACAGTCCAGCAACAGTGTGGCCTAATGGAGATAAGTTTTCTGGGTTTCTGGAAACCTCGACTCTTTTCCTGGCTCGTCACTATTGTGCTGGGTGACTTTGAGAAATCACACGACTGTGGTGCCTTCCCCCTTCTTCTCATGCCCTCTCCTCTCCCCTAAGCACAAGCCCTTTCCTCTCTCCCACCTTCCCTTTAATTATCCCCTTTCCTTCCTTTACCTTCTGCCATCTTGGCACCTGCTGTGTGGGGCAGCATGGTGGGCAGTTGCCCTGTGTGCTGGGGCTGGAGTCAGGGTTTCGGTGCTATTTTTAATACTGTGGCCCTGTCCCAGGAGTAGCTGCACTGCGGCCTGATTATAGACTTTAGCCAGGGCCATGGTGCTATTTTTAGTACCGCAGTCCAGCTCCAGCAGCCACCATGCAGCCGTGGCCCTAGCTGCTCCCAGGAGCTGGGCCACATGGCGAGTGGCTGGCCCGGGTGCTAGGACTGGAGCCGGGCCATGGTTCTATTTTTAGTACCAAAGAACAAAAGTAATCAGTATATACTTGTCTTAGTCTTGGTATGCTAATTAGTTGTCTACAGTTGCCTAAACTAATATCACACTCATGGAGATATTTAAAAAAAAATCAAAGCCCCATTAAATACATACAGTTCTTTAAATATCACAACTAGAGGCAGATTAATAAATCTGGAGGAGGCTGAGTAGTAAGGAATGTATATCTGTTGAGATTCTGATTTTTACAGACATCAACAATAAGATGAAATTTACTTCAATTTCAGGACTGTGTAAGAAGGCATTGGTAAAATAATGTTGTAATGTTTGCCTGAGTTTGGCAGTGTTCCATCAGTGTGTTTTCCAAATATTAGTATTGGTCTTATATGTGTGAAGTAGAAACTATTGATTAAAAACACAAGTTTCTGTGATTAAGAAATATTAAGACACTTGAGGTATGCCTACACTGCAACACTATTTTGAAATAACTATCAGTATTCCGAAATAACTTAGTCCACATCTGCACAGCAGGCAGTTATTTTGAAACAGTATCAAAATACTGTCAAACTGGAGGATCTCTTACTATGACTCCTATAAACCTCATTGTATGAGGAATAAGGGAAGTCGGAAGAAGAGTGCTCTATTTTGAAATAAGTGCTGTGTGAATGCTCCCCATTTTGAAATAAGCTATTTAGAAATAAGATACGCAGTTGATGTAGATTTTTGGAGACTGGATTATGTACGTTTCTTTATTTTTGTATTGTGATTTTTTTGTGTGTGTTCTGTTTTCTTTTGGGGGTTAATGATATATCAAGTTTCTTACCTCTGTGTATCATGGAAGCATAGTTGGTTTTAAGTTTAAAATATCTGCTTTTTTCCCCTTCAATAAAATAAGAGAACTAATTGATCTTACCTAGTATCTAATCCTGCTCTCATTGAAGTTAGTCAGAACTTTCTTAAAGGTCAGTGAAAGTAGGATCAGATCCCTGAAGAGGAATGTCCTATACAGGAAATGGGTCTTACTGTCATAGACTATGCAATGTGGGAAGCTCTCCGCTGTCAAACTTGCCAGAAATATTTTCATTTAAATGGACTGTTTTTGTTATTTGTAATATTTGGAAATTTTTAAACATTTTTTTTCTGAAATCCTAGATACCCTTCCATTTGGGTTATTTATAAATACTAATGTGTATGAGGTTTAATATATTCCCAGCTAAACACGCAGGTTAACCATATGAATTAAAATACTAATTTGCTGTATATAATAGGTACAGTTAACGTGTGTTTACCATTTTATCACTAGGTATGATATTGAGCTCAATTATAGTTCCCATGGCAAATGTAGGCTGTATCCACATGCACTGAATCTTAGCCACTCCCATTTTATTTTGTTTTCCATATATCTTTTTTTACATAGAGGGTTCATAGGGTAGCATGGACACAAGTAAAAAATATGGCTGTTTGTTGTACCTTAACTGGAATTTCCCATATATCTTCCAATGTTGGCATTTAAGTATAACATTAACTTTAAATGGTCTGTCTATTAACAACTGTTTTTTTGTTTTATAAAAGGTTTTTTTCTTCTTAAACTTAATTCCAAATTTATTAAGGAGTTGGTCTGGGAATTGCAATGTTTTGGGTTGATTCTTAGCCTATTCACGTGAGTTTCTTTTTCTGCTTGAACATTGGGGTAAGCTGTATTTGCTTACATTTATTCATTTGGTAAATCTTCCATGTGAGGAAACAAATTCCTCTATTAGTTACTTTTCAGATATGCATTTTATATAAAGATGCAGGGTGAAACAAACAAAAAAAAGCTGTTGCTGCTTTTGAAAAAGGCATTTCTACAACTTAAGCCAAAGCATGCTTCAATATGAATATGCAGCGCTTATATGGCAGTACTTCAATCTGATTTAATTTTGAAAAGATGTTCGCTCTCTAATGCTCTGCTTTGTACAGCAGCCTTAACAGAGTTTTAAGGTTTGTATCTCTGATGTTGTAAAGGACTATAATAAAATGCTGTAGTCTACTCATTTTTATAATCCATATAGTAAACAGTTGGTATGTACATGGCCTTGGAGTAACCAAGCTGATTACATGACACAGATTAGAGGTTTTAGATGTTCTATAAAAAGCTCTAGGAGAGAATTAAACAAGACTGGTATGTAATACAGCAAATTTAGAAGTGATTTACTTTACAAGAACTCAGTAACAATGAGTGACTGGGGAGGGGAAAAAGGGCTCCAGTACCTGTTCCAGTAAGACATAGTTCTGTGAGAAACTATTAAATTGCGTACTTTTTTTACCTTTTGTTTTATTTAAGGCACTACTGACATTGGCATCAATTTTAATGTTCCTCTTTTGCATTGTTCAGAATTGTTCACAGGAACCAAATACAGTGTTTCAAAAAACATTCAGGCATATTCAACTATTCAGCTGCCTAAATAGTATGTCTTTGGTTCAGTTCCCATTTGATGAGCATCTATGTTTTAAAAATCACCATCCTAGCTGAAACTAGTTGGCATCTGTCAAGGCCAAATCCCCACTCTGGCACAATGAATGCAGAAGTGGGGGCCCGCAAAAGTACCCCAAAAGATTATCTTTCCAGGCTTTGGTATAAAGCTTCCCCCGAAAATCTGAAGAATCTAGATTTTGGGGATACAAATCTGCTGCTACCACCCAAGTAATAGTAAGAAAACCAGGGAAGTGATCACTTGGGAAATCTCAGCCCTAAAGTAAAACCAGGACACAAAAATTAACCAATGCCAGGTTAATAAAAAAAACAACCTTTTATTATCACCACAATACTCCTGTTACAAGCATAATGACTAGATGGAAAAGTCATCAATTAATACACTCATGGGGGACCCCCATGGGCCAAAAGCTTAGTTACAAAGGAGAGGAAAACCCATTTTTAAATGCACAGAGATCAGATTCCTATTCCCAAACCATAAAACAATAAAACCTAATGGCTTTATCTAAACTTTACCCGACTTACAGATAGTGAAGAATCTTTTCTTGGAGAGAGAGACATGTTGTCTGTCCCCCTCAGTGTCTGGAGAGTCAACTGGCCAGGGACAAAGGAGGAAAAAACCAAAAATTCCATTGTCTCAGTTTGAAATCCCTATCTGCATTTTTATTGGCTGACTGCTACCTGGTTTAGGTACAGTTAACCCCTTAGTCCCCAGGCTGCTGCCCATCCCTCATGGTCATGACAGCATGCACAGATGAAAAACTTAAGAAGGCATAGAAATTGAATTAATTTCTCAAGCACAGAATTGGTCCTCTTGTGTAAGACTAAGGGCTTGTCTCCACTATTTGGGAGATCGACACTGAGGAGATCAATCTTCTGGGTTTCGATTTAGTGGATCTAGTAAGGACCGTCTAAATCAACCGCTGATAGCTTCCCCCATTGACTCCAGTACTACACCAGGTTACGAAGAATAAAGGAAGTCAACTGGAGAGTTTCTCCTGTTGACCTGCAGTGAGGACGCTGTGGAAATTAGACCTAAGGTACATTGACTCCAGCTATGCTATTCAAGTAGCTGGAGTTGTATATCTTAGGTTGACTTCCTCTCCTAGTGTAGACCTGGCCAAAGACATGAAGGCAGAGAGTAGTGTGGATGAGCTTGTACTTCTGAAATCTATCTCAGACAAGACCTGTGCTATAAACAGAGGAAACAGTCACTCTCCAGAGTTTGCAAGTAATTGTTACCACTAAATTCATTAAATAAAGTAAGTAAATAAAGGTAGAAAAAAGGGAGTGGTTGGGGCAGAAATCATGGACAAACTATCCCATAGTTTGATTATGGGATATTATTCTTCTCTCATTGTCTCTCACATGCAGGTGTTCTGCTGTGTTGTTTTAGCTTTTTACTGCTGCTACTCCCTGAAATGTGTTGTCTGCTAGAATAGAATTATTATTAACTCTGTTTACTGGAATACTAGAAAATATAGGTGAAATGGATCAACCAGATAACTCTGCAGTATGGCTGAAAAGTGAAGCTGTTATACTTTTCCTCTCAAGCAGATAGGAAAACTAAATCTAACAGCAGAAAGCTAGAGGCTTGTTCCTTACATTTGTTTCTGTTTTGCCTGGTCATTTTTTCTTTTTCCAGGAACACATTGTCTGACTAGTCAGAATTTGAAAGGAAGATCTGAAATGTTACTGTAATTGAAGATTTAACAACTGTCATCAGTTAACTTTTAAAAAAAAACTATTTTGCAAAAAATAATTTAGCCTTACCCTTGGGATTTTGCAAGTCTCATTTTAACAATTAAAACTTGAAGTTAGGTCATTGCACCTGTGCTTGAACTTGAGAACTTCTTATGACTCTTGGGCTAGTTTCAGATGGAGATGTGAAAGTGTAATCAGAGCCATTGGTTTTGATTTTAACAAATTTTTGAACACAGGAAATTCCAGGAGAATGAGGGAAAATATACTCCAAACCTAATGGTCCAATATTTAAAAAGGAATGATCTAGTTGTCATTGTTAGGTGAACTTGACATCTGTTCCAGGCAAAATTATGGAAAGGGTGACATCAGACGCAAATGTTAAAGAATTAAATAAGTTTGAAAATTAATGCCAATCAGTATGATTTTATTTAAATTTAATCTTGTCAAACTTGATAATATTTTTGATGAGCTGAGTTAGATTGATAAAGACATAATTTAGTTACACTTCAGCAAGAAGTACTTTATGATGTTCTGATTGGTTCTGTATAATGATTTTTTTTAAATGTATCAATTCATTTAGGTAAAAAATTCAGGTAAAAAACATGGGCCACAATAAATATCTCATTCCACTGTTGCAGTCTTTGTACTGGCTCCCTATTGATAAAGGTTCCAAATCAAAATCTGTCTTGGTATCTAAATTCTCAGTGGGACTAGCCTCTTCCTCCAAGACCATAGTTCCTATGACAACTAAATTCTATTGTAATTATGGATTGCTAAACTATTAGGGACAGATTCATGAGTGTAAGAGAAGGTTCTTCTACAAATGATGTCTCCATGGGTGGTCCACTGTTGGTTTTGGGTCGTCCCAGCTCCACAGATCAGAGCTTTCCCTAGCAGTAGCTGGCCAGGACAGCACATGCACGTCAGCCACCTTGTACCGTTTCCACCTGTGGTCCAGCTCCCACCAGTTCCTTCGTTGCTAACCTCAGTCAAAGACGGAGGGAGCTCCTCTCATCAGAGAACCTAGTCAAAGAGAATTGGTTAGTTTAGTAGTTTAGTCTGTTAGTTCATGGGTAGTGTTTAGAATAACTGAGTTTTAACTATGTTGTTCTTGTCAGTTTAAAAAAAAAAAAGTAGCTACCAGCCGCCGTTGAAGGCCACAGGAAAAAAACAAACCAACCACCACCCAGGAAGGTGAAGAGAGACACCACCACTTCTCTTCCCCAACCCCTCCCAAACCTTACATAATGCCAGATTTGTTGGGCTTTAAAAAGTGCGACAGTTGTCATGAGCCCATGCCCGCTTCAGATGGGTGTTCATCATGTATTAGGCACCTCAGTGAGGCGCATGTACCTCAAAAATGCCCCCACTGCTCAAAGCTGACTGCAAGGGCACGCTGGGATAGAGCAGTGTTTCTTAAACTTTTTAAGACCAAAGAACACTAAACAATAATTTTTTTTTAATGAGGAACACCAAGGATTTTTGTTGAGCAAAAAATAATAATAATAAACTTCGGGGGGAAGTTATTGAGCAAAAAAGAAAAAAAAGGTCACCTGGCTCTTTAAGGGTGGCCATTTTGAACTCTGTTGTTCTCCACAGCACACCTCTGACTGCCTCGTGGCACACCGGTGTGCTGCGGAACACAGTTTAAGAAACACTGGGATAGAGAGATGCGTCTCCGCATGCTCCTCTTTGACAAGGTGCTTCAATCAACCGAGTTGGCATCTCCAAGTGCTTGTTCTGACCCTTTTGGGGCTGAAAAATTGAGTGCCACTTCCCCGGGCTTGGGCTGTTCAGCCAAGAAACGGGCCTCACTGGCATGCGCTCTTCCACCAATTTCTACCAGTTAGGTTAGTTCTGGAGACAAGCTGAGAACATGTGAGTTCTTTCTCTAAGGGTGCCGTGGAACCGATGTCATGGCATGTAACATCAGCCGTTCCCAACAGACTTCGGCACAGCTTTCACTACCGGCACCGGCAGTGCTAGCTGCACAGGCAGCAACACTTGCCCCCACATAGACATGATACAGACCACGGGAACTGGCGGCATAGTTTCTTACCCCAGCACTGGAGATGCCAAGCTGACCGCCACCACTCAGCAAAGCCTGTGCCAAGACTAATAAGACATGGGCTCCTAGTTTAGAGTCACTAACACTCTCACAGGCACCATCATCTCCGTCCCCACCTTCACCGGTTCCGAGGCACTCCGCAGCCAGGCACGATCTGCATCCACATAGGAGACATCACCTATAAGCCTCTCAATTAACTCCGATACTGTTCCATACATCCTCCCATGATGCACCACTGAGATGTATGTCCTTCTCCTCTTCCCCCTTCATGAAGGGGCTCAGTGAGATCACCTCGGTCTCTGACATTGTCAACGCATGCTCCCTATCATGGGGATCATGGGAGTGTTTTCTCCCAGACACTACTGTAATGGGCTGCGGTCACGGAAGACCCCTCGGAGGGGCTCCTCAGGGTGCTGACAAGACCGCTGCCACTCACCTTCCTGCTCTCTGGGGTTTCTCACCACCCGGTCCTGCTGGGCCAGCTCTGCTGGTCTCCCCCAGCCCAGGTACTAAGCTGAGATCAGTGCTCCCCTAAAAAGCAGTGCAGACACTGATTCTCTTCAGGTACAAGGAAAATGCAGTTTAGGGCCCAGCTTCCCAGAATACCACCCCCCAAATGGGGTCAGAACCCCAAAGGAATTTAGGTAAGCCCCCTTTAGCAATGAAAGGGGGACTGCATGCACCAATTAGCCTCCAGGTAACAATTATTTACAGTGGGCTTGATAGAAAATAAAAGTGATTTTATTAAGTACAAGCAGTAAGATTTAAGTGGTAATAAGTGAGAACAGGAGAGCAAAGTACATTACAAACTCAAAAAAACAACAGAAAATGCTTAGCTGACACTTAACACTGAAACCTCAGTACACAAACTTATTGCAAACTCACCCTAAAACTGTTTCTTTTTCAGCTAAGCCTTCAAGACCAGGACTATTCCTCACCCTGGGATCTTTGATTCCTTCCCTTAAGTGTGCCAGCTGAAGACAAAAGCCTGCTAAGCTTCCCATAGTTTTAAAGATTCCATTTTTGCATGGGAAGTTACCTGGCTAATTCCTACCAGTTAGGGAAGTCATGTGCCTTCCTAAGATCATTCACTGCTAAGACTAAGGACAAAAGGCTATTTGCTTATGATTGCCCAGACATCAAGGCATCCCAGCTTTGGAAACACTCTTGATGACTTCCATTTACACATTTAAAACCACTCTATATGTCTAATTTTACACACAAGAACGATACATACACCAAAATAAGATAAACAGATCCAGTGGATTAAGACATTAAGATCGATAGGTTACATGAGGCAGTTTGTCCAAAGCATCTTTGAGTTATGCATAGTTGTGTTCATAAGTCCATTTCATAAACCATGGGGCGGGGTGTAGCACAATTCCTCCCCCATAAGATAATACTATGGGCACTATAGATGGAGACACTCTTACGACCACCCACCTTGCTGGATGATTGGAGTATCACTGCCAACGTGCCTACTCCAGACACTGGTCGTCATGCTGCTATAGGTCTTTCTTCAGACACCTATCTGCAATTTCCTCTACACCACTCACAGGCAACCCACCTCACCACCACCTCGGAGCTCCTCTCCCTCTCCCCAACAGCCCAAGCTGGAAGAGGGACAAGTATCTGAGTTTGACAAACAATAACCTGATACTTCCCCCATGGACCAGTCTTGCTTATCCCCTGATGAGGCAGTGATTCCAGGGAATCTGTCGCCCATGGACGACCTCAAGCCCTTTCAAGACCTGTTTAAAAGAACGGCTACCAGCCAGGAGGTCCAGCTAAGGGGTACAGGAGAAAGAGCATCGCCTCCTTAAAAACCTCCATTCTCCCACTGTGCCAAAATCGCACTGCCCATTGATGAGGCCATTATGGAGGCTGCCGATGAAATCTGGCAGACTCCAGCCTCTGTCTCCCCCCTCCACCGCCTGACCAACAAATGGGAAGACAAAAAGTACTTTGTCCCTGTATCCAAACTACGTCAGTATAAAAACACCAAGGCAGACAAGGAAAGCAAGTGCAAGGACCTTTACGGCAGGAAAGCGTAAAGGTCCTTGCACTTCCTCCTCTACCCCACAGCTCTCTATTGTGAATTACACTCTATTGTGCCCTGCTGGCGTGCCACGACTTCGACAGGTATACTAGACTTATTGGTCTTATGGAGCACTTACTGGATAACAAAAGGCTGATCCTAAAGTTGATTGTTCAAGAGGGCTATGCTACTGTGCGAACAGTCCTCAAATGGCTCTCGATAATGCTGGCATAGCAGTATGCTCCACAGCAACCTCAATAGTGATACATAGAGCCTCATGGCTTCAGAATGCAGGGGTCCCCAGAGCGCTGCAGACTGAAGTAGAGGACCTCCCATTTGATAAACAGAAACTATTTGCGGAGAAGATCGATGTGGTCCTCCACACAAGTAAGGACTCAAGGACTACCTTACGTACATTGGGTATGCAGACGCCACCATGTGGCTGAAAACGGTACACACCATGCTAGAGGCACTGTGGCTTTGCGTACTCGCGATATCAATGGGGGTTCGATCAATCCCAGGTGAAACAACAGCATCAGAGGAGACAACCTTAGAATAACCGTACTGCCAGCCAACACGCAAATAAGCAGCAGCTTTGATATATTGGTCGAGGGCATGCGAGACATACCCGTGAGACATATGCACGATAACATGGTTCCCATTTTCCATCACCACTTGAGGCTTTTCTGCCATTGTTGGGCCACCATTACATCCGGTCGCTGGGATGAGATTGTGGCATCATTACATCCGATTGCTGGATACTTGAGATTGTGGCATCAGGCTTATACCATCCCATTTACAGCCCTTCCTCCAACCTCTGCACCCTCCCTGTCCCCTTTCAGGGATCCTTTTCACAAAGACCTACTAAAACAGGAGGTCCATCGGCGCCTCTCCATCGGCTCAGAAGAGAGAGTACTGGACGAGTTTAGAGGCAAAGGCTTCTACTCTCATTACTTTCTCACACAGAGAAGAATGAGTGGTTGGAGACCCATTCTCAACTTTTGCAAGCTCAATGGATATCTTTTTACAAACAGCAGCTCAAAATGGTTATCCTATCATCAATAATCTCAGTGCTGGACAAAGGGAACTGGTTCACAGCCCTCGACCTACAAGACGTCTACTTTCACATCATCATCAATCCTGCTCACGGGCAGTTACTTTGATTCATACTAGGATCAGAACATTTCCAGCATTGCGTCCTACCCTTTGGCCTCTCCTCCACACCCAGGGTGTTCTCAAAGACACTTGTGGTAATGGTGGCATACCTATGTCATCAGGGGACTATAATCTTTCCTTATCTTGATGATTGCCTGATAAAGGGTACATGTTCTATAGAAATGTCCCATATGATACTGCAAGAAGAACATTTGAATCATTCGGGCTCGCTATCAATGACCTAAAAATCTACACTGCAGCAGACACAGTCCCTGGACTTGATAGGCACCTGCTTGGGCTCCACTATGGCATGTGCGTACTACCTATGCAAAGGTTCCAGGTGATAGAAGACCTTGTCACAGCTCTCATCATGAGCCCTACAGTGCCAGTGCTTATTTGCCTCGAGCTCATGGGGCATATGGTGACCACAACAGATGTAGTGCACCATGAATGACTTTCCAGTGCCTTCAACATTGGCTGGCTTCTGTGTAAACCCCTTCGAAGCACTGTATACACAAACAGGTCTCCCTTCTACCCAATGTGATAGCTTCCCTAAAGTGGTGGATCGAACCATGCAACTTATTAATGGGAGTCCCATTCCACTGGGACCAACTGCCTGCCCTAGGGATGTTAAGGACTAGTTGCTTCCCTCCCCCTTGTTGCCTCTGTCAGATAGAGGCAGCAAGGGGAAAAAGGGGAGTACTTCAAAGTGGCAGTGCTGCGTGGGGTCCGGCGCTGCCCCTTTGAAATGCCATCTCAACTTTTAAAGTAGCAGTGCTGCTTGGAGCCTGGGGTCAGCTGGGGAGTCCACAGCTGATCCCGGGCTCTGTGTGTCACTGCCTCTCATTTCAACGGGGCAGTGCTGTCCTATCTACTAATTGAATAGTTGATGCAAAAATGCTCGACTATTTGATTAGTCAGTTACATGCTACTTAATATCCTTAGTCTGCACGCATCACCATGAGCGCCTTCTTCCTAGGATAGGGTGCCCACGTGGACAGTCACTCAGCCCAGGGACTATGCACAGCGAGAGAGACAATGCTCCATATAAATCTCTTGGAGCTGAGAGTGATTTTTCAGTGCTTGCAAGCACTTCAGTGTGTGCATCTACGACACTACCGTCAGAATACTTACAAACAACATGACGATGTGCATATATAAATTGGCAGGGCAGTACTCACTCCAGTTCCTTGTGCGCCGAAGCAGTGCGTCTATGAAACTGGTGCATTTGCCACAAGGTCAGCCTGGTTGTCTCTTACCAACCCGGTATCAATAATGTCACAGCAGGTGCGTTAAGCAGACACTTTGCACCAGGTCACGAATGGGAGTTGCATCGTCAAATGCTCCAAACTATCTTCTGTTCGTGGGGATCTTTTCGGATAGACCTCTTTTCCTCCTACCAGAATACCAAGTGCCCACTCTATTGCTGCAGGGTTGGAATGGGCCCTGGATCCCTAGGAGATGCCTTTCTCAACTGGAGGACCCCTCTATTTCATGTGTTTTCTCCAACGCCTCTCATTCCGAGAGACCTTGAGAAGATTAGCAGAGATGGGGCAATAGTGATACACATAGCCCACTCCTGGGCATGATAGATGTGGTTTCCTTATCTCTCTTAGAGGTCTCCCCAAGCACCCTATCCCCTCTCCAAATGACATGATCTATTGACCTAGAACTACAGAACCCTGCTGCACCCTCAGCCCCGTGTTCTGCACCTGACAGCCTGGCTCCTTGTTGGTTCCACAAATCCGCAATGCTTTGCTCAAACCATGTTAAAGAAGTGTTGAAGCATAGCAGGAAATGCACCACATGTTCCACCTACTTTAAAAATGGCATAGGTTTGTGTCTTGGTGCATTACTAAATGCCTCGACCCATATTCAGTATCCTTACATGAAATTCTAGAGTATATATTCTCTTGAAACAATTTAGTTTAGCTTTTGCCTCTCTTAAAGTCCACCGGCAGTAATCACCACCTTCCGCCATTTGATAGATGGCTTTTCAGTATTTGCACACCCTACCACGAAGAGGTTCATCAAGGGCTTGGGGAACCTTACTCCGCCGCACAGGATGACACCACCGGCGTGGAACCTGGAAATGGTGCTAGTCACTCTTACCCAATCACCATTAGAACCACTAGCTAGCTGTCCACTCTCAATAATGAAGATGAAGGTGGTTTTTGTGCTTACCATAATATTTGCCCGCAAAGTCAGTGAGCTTGCAGCCCTCATGGTAGTACCACCGTATGCTATTTTAAATAAGGCCAATGTAGTATTACAACCTCACCCTTCCTTCATACGTATGGTGTATTCCAACTTCCACATCAACAAATCAATTGTTCTTCCATCCTTTTCCCCTAAGCCATCCTGGAAGGATGCTAATCTTCATACCCTGGATGTGCACAGGGCACTCGCCTTTTACATAGACTGAACTCGATCTTTTTTTCAGGTCACAACAGTGAGATTCAGTGTGTTGTCCATTACCCAGTGGTATACTGTCTGAAACAAGCCACTTCTGGGAGCACCCAGAGCGCATTCCAAGAGAGGTGTGGCAACATACACTGCTTTCTTGTAAGGGGTTCCCTTCACAGACGTCTGCCATGCAGTCACATGGGCCTTGAACCATACCTTCGTGAAGCATTATGCTACATCAGTAGCTTTGGCAGTACTTTCAACAGCTTTTAAACCATGACTCCAAGACCTGCTTACCTTGTGTTCTCAAGTACTGTTACAAAGTCACCCACAGTGCAGCACTCACAGGGACATCACTCGAAGAAGAGGAGGAACTTACCTTGTGCAGTCATGATAGTTCTTTGAGATGTGTGTCCCCATGGGTGCTTTGCTACCCACCCTCCTCCCCCCTTTGGAGTGTCTGTTGTTTAATCATGCCTTTAATCAGGAGGAACTGGTGGGAGCCTTTCCTCCTTTCTCTCAGGGAAAATACAGGCTAAGAGGCACAGCACAAAACTCAGACACTGGGGGGCATAAGGGACTAAAATGACTGAGCTGGCTTTCCACATGTCTAATCATGGCATGTTCGTGGTGGATGGAAAGACTCCCAGAATAAAAGCACTGGGGACCGATATAATTTAGAGCAGCTCTGAAAGCTTGCCATATGGACCACCGTATATGTTGTACCTCCAAAATCTGGCAGCCCAGCCAGATTGGGGATAAGGGATGAGGTAGGGAAGTCAGGATACCTACTGGGGCAGCCTGCCAGCAGCAGGCGATGGGCCTAGGGGCCGGTGGCAGGAGACCTCCCCTGGTCCGCAAATTCTCTCGTTCGGGACCAGTCAGGTCCCAGCAGCACCGAACCAGGGATATTCAACCTACTGTGTCTTCAGTCTATACAGTGCTGTGCACCGTGGCCCCACACTTCCTGCCCTCAACCCAGCTCTCACTGTGCTCCTAACACATCTATCCTGCCCCAGTCTATTCCTTATATCAGAGCATCCAAGGAGATGCTCTGAAGACAGTCTTATGGTTCTATGTCATGGTTCTTTGCTGGTAGCACTCTCCTCTGGCTGGAATCAAGCTTTTTAGGATTGCTTTACACCATTTCTGACATTTTACCCAATATGAAGAGATTGAAGTGAAGGTAAGACTCCCATTCACTGTTACTTCCTAAGGTACTGAACACCATACAAGCTTAGCAACTATGATAGTAAGAGGCAGGTAATTGACTAATCGTGCAGTCAGTATTTGTATTGACTACGAGTAGCTGATAAGGGAAGGTGCTTTGTACTGGCTTGCTCCGGTCCAGGAGCTACCCCTGCTGTGACTCTGCCATTTAAATGTAGTAGGAGCCGGGCCGCTCTAACTACCTTTAAAATGCAGAGCTGCAGCGGTCCCAGACTGGCGCGAGCCAAGACTGAGCCGGGTTTGCTCAGACTCAGCTCACACTGTGTCCAGCAGCCCCTGTCTGTGGCCAGCCCTGGCTGCCATGAACAGAGACTGTACCAGCAGCAGGCCCTGTTTGCAGTGGCCCAGGTTTGCCGCAGGTAGAGGCAGCTTTGTAGCAGCGTCCCCGCCCCCTCCTTCCCTCTCCCCCCGGCTGCCACCTATGATAGATACAGCAGCATGGGGGGGAACAAGCGGCACCATGGGGTCAGCAACCAGTGTGCTCTGGCCGTATCCAGGAGAGTTCCCTGCCACCCCGCCCTGCTGCCTTTGTATCAGAGGCAGCAGCGTGGGATGCCAGGTGGGAGCCTGTCTGCAAGGAGAGCCGGTTTAAACCTGCACTCCTTGTGGACTGGCTGCGTGCTGCACTGCACTCCTCTGTCTGATTCAGAGGCAGCAGTGCAGGGTGGCAGCAGCCCCTGTGCACCGGGAGGTCCAAGCTCCCCAGCCTCTGTCCGTGAGGAGCTCGGACCCCCAAAGTGGAAGCGCCCTCATGGAGCCTGGGGCCAACAGGGGACTCAGAGTCTCCTGCTGACCCGGGGTCCATGCGGTGCTGCTGCTTTGAAATGCCATGCAGAGCCTGGGGTCAGCTGGGGATTCTATAGAAATGGAGCCTGTAGAAACGCCATGGTAGTGTTTCAGATGGGCAGCCCTGCCCCTTTGAAATGTTGCCTCGACATTCCAAAGCGTAGGTGCCGCATGGAGCCTGGGTGTATGGGCTCCGTGCAGCGCTGATGCTTTGATTACACCTTGTTCTCTCCCCCCCCCCCCCGGCCCCCTTCCTGCGTCTATCTGATAGGCTTTTGTTTATCGGATAGTCGACTAGTCCGTAACATCGTTAATTACAATACTAATACTATTACTAAGTTGACTTATTTTTATGAAACATGCTAAAGTAGATTTACTGATATGTTTTAGTGTTGTCAAATGCTGAAAGATAAATTACACTCATACAATAGATGAACAAAACTTATGTAATACAGTTTTTTAAACGTATTAAATTATTTATTTAGTAGGACTAGAACCTGAGAGATAGTGAGGATGATGCTGACCATTTTTAAATGTCTGCTAACTCAAATGAGAGCTAAAGCCACTTGAGATATATTCCTGTAAAATAGTAGCTCACCAAAGATAGATTTTAAAAAAAATCTTGTTGGGTGTTCCAGCGAGTTTGAATTAGCAAAGTTTTATTCTGTTAGGAAAACTGTGAACTCACACATCAGTAGGCTTTTAACGGTGGTATATCACGACAAAAACACCTTTTATTATGTACAATGTAATTCTGATGAATCTTCCAATTTATTCTTTTTCTTTTAACTGATAAAACGTTAAATTATTCTTTAAATAAAATAAACCCAATGTTCAAGGGGAAAAAAGCACACTGTTCTTTTAAGAACTACAATACCTCAGCAGCAGCAGAATATATTTCTGGTGTTATACAGGTACTAGGGAAGTGCATAAAAGCTCCTTTCTTTAAATCTGTGCATTTCCTGCTTTAATACAAGTAATATTTGTAAAACACATTTTTAGATACTTTAATGATATAGTCACTCAGTAAAATTTGTGACACTGCAGCAAAATTTTCTTCTTTTAGAAAACTCCATGTTTTAAGTTCAGCAGAGACCTTTGAAACTATATTGGGAAAAATATTCCCCAAGTTTGAAGTGTCTCAATAATAAATATAGAAAAAGCAATACAGCATCTTTTCTTATGCAGCAATATTGCCACCTAGTGGATGTCTCCGTGTTGTGCATTTTTTCTTTAATTTCACATGCTACATATGCTTTATTTTAGATAACAGAAAGTTATCTAAACTGGACAAAGACATTTGCATGTTGTATATTTAGACAGTGAATTAAATGAAATTGATTTCTGCTTTTGAGATCTATATTTTGAATGAGAACTAAAAAATTCTGATTGGGTTCTTAGTTTGGCAGCCAAAAAAAAAAAAAAAAGATTTTAATGTTTGATATCTGCATAATGAAGGTTCAGCAAATATATGAAGTTTGGCAATAAAATTCAAAATCGGATTCCTTTGTCCCTGTAGTATGTACACACCACCATATTTCATGATTTTAATGCAGCCCTACCTCCATAGTACATAATTTCTCTCACTAAACAGATATAAATCTAGTTAGTATTTGGAAGAGAGCCTTCCAAAGAGAGAACAGGTTTGGTACCTTTAGAAGGAAGTTGGAGAAGGGCTATAGGTTCTGAAAGAGCTGGCCATCAGGGACTCAGGTTATATTTGGGAATGTGAACTTCCAGTGTGAGAGCAGGAGTTGCGCACACACAAATTCTGTGCATTTGGGCCTGGTGGGCAATACAATATCTTTTTCTGTTGTGTGTGGAAGGATCAGGTAGTCCCTCATACATTAAAGAAAATGGATTCTTCCATGACTCATCTCAAGAGTTAACTTTTGCAAGGTGTACCTAGGCTTGGGTATAGTTTCAGATTTGAGGGCAGTGTGTGTGTACATCCACTAGGTAAGTGTACAGAGTCTTCGCAATCGATTTTTTAAAAAAAAAAAAATGTAAAACACATTTTATTTTTAATGCGTCAATTGGCAACATTTATGAACAATAATTTGTTCACCTCCTTTAATTATAATATCAGGCAAATAATTGACAGACATTGAAGTTTTTCATTAGCTGTGATGGTAATGTTTTATGGACAATGAGATTGGGGCTGGGGGGGGAGGGGAGGAGAGGAAGTAAAAAAACGCAGTTGAACTAGAACCTAGCTGAAAGATTTTTCTCCTTTTAGCCTCTCATACAGGAAACCTATCTGGCCTCATTAGAGCTCAGGTTGCACTTAATAAAGCAGAATGTGTACATATATATGTTTAGTCAGAATAGAAATGATTAGGTTTGGAATACAGCACATCCAGAATTCCCATTAGGGAGAGAAAAAAGCGTACCCTTGCTGATTGTTTTAGTAAACAGGAGTTCTCCAGGGCACGAGAGTTTTTTTGGTTCTTATAGTTGCATTTGCACTCTTGGGCCCTGAATGCTCACAGACAACACCTGGGAACTGATTAGAAAGCTCTAGACATTTTGATCCTTCTTTTCTGGTGTCAGAGCAGGTGTGCTGAGGGATCTTTTGAGACTCATTCTATACTTGTTGGTTTTTTCTCTCTTGATGGAAGTAGTGTTGCTGTTAAAAGTTCTGTTACTTAAAAATGAGAACAGTTTTGCAATGCACATGTTCCAACTTACTCTTCAAATATAAGTTATTTGTGTGGATAGTGTCATCTTTGTTTAGCCTTTATATAAAGAATGTTTCTGTCTTGTAACAGTCTTGGGGTTAATTAAATAACAAACATATGATAAAGAAATACAATTTTAATAAAACAAACTGGAGAGTTTCTGTGGTGAGCTACTGCACACAGCCATGTGGTGTTCCCAACCCCCATCTCCAGGGCCCATCACTGAATTTCCACACCCACAATACTATCTCTTCTGATGGAATGCTCCAAATCACAGTCTTTCATAAACATTAGGGATGTAAAAAATCGTGTATTTGTGTGAACATATAATTGCTGAAATTTTTAGCTGCTAAACATTCGCATGCCGGGGGTAAGCGGGAGCTGGTGCTTGTGGGGAGCCAGTTTTTAAGCTTAAAATCTGGCTGCTCACACATACTGGCTCCTGTCCGTGCCCCCTCACCCAGACTGCTGCCTCTGTATCAGAGGCAGCAGCGTGAGGGTGATGGGGGAACGGGTACATGCAGAGAGCTGGCTTTCTCCAAGCACTTGTCTTTCCTCCCCTCCTACTCCCCATGCTGCTGCCTCTTGTGGGATGCAGTGAAGACGGGAGGAGGGTGGTGCATGGCAAGAGGTGGCTCTGGGAGCCAGCACACATGGGGTGCTAGCTTAAAAGCCAGCTCTGCACAGGCACTAGCTCTTACCTCCCTTCCTCCCCGTTACTGATTACCCACAGAGGCAGCAGCATGGGTGTAGGGGGGAGGACCATTGCTTGGGGCAAGATGGCTTAAAAGATTAACTGTTACTCAATAAGGTGGGGTGGGCATGTCTAACTGTTAAGATTAATTGATAAGCCTGGGCTTATGGGTTAATCCTGCAAATGATTACACGCTAACATCCTTAATAAATATATCTCCAATTGCCTATAAGCCTATTAACCAGTGCCTTGATCATTCATTTGTATCTGTACAGATATGAGCCCTATTGATTTCAGTGGGACTCCACATGTGCAAAGATCTACATATTTGCTTGCCTGAATTAAATGAATGTCCAACTTATGATGAGGGAAGGACATAAAAGAAGGGTGGGTAGATGAGTGCCACTGTGTAATTACATTAATCTCCCAAATTTATGTATGATGTTGGAGTGCACACACAAAATAATTGGTGTTTTATATGTAAATCTTGAAGTGAAGGAACTTGAAAAGGAGAAAAGAGGGAGGAGAAATGGCTGAAATGATTTGTAAGGCAACAGTCAATCTAGTTGGAGGGTGTAGGAACTCCTCAAATGGATGAATCCTTCGGTCCCTCTGTTTTCTATACGGCATTTGTAAGGATTCAGAGAATTAGTTATATTTCTTCTGAATAAGCCTGAAGTCCTGACATCATGAAGACTTCTAAAAGAAAGATTAACTAATAGCTTAGTCTAAAATGTGTTTCAAATACCTTCCTAAAATAACTTCATTTTGTTTTAACAGGTATCTTTCAGATGAAGGAATTGAAGCTTGCACAAATTCTTCTGACAAAATCAATATAAGTGACGTTATCCTGATTGCCCTTAATGTAGGTTACAGTTGAGAAATTTTTGAAAAAATTTTGAGTGTTCAGTCTTTACATGCTGTACATAATACAGAATGTTTTTATTTCAAGGTGTCGTTTAATTTAGTATATCTGAATTAGATCTGAGAAATTATCTTTGCCAGACTAATAATCTTTTTAATTTTTATTTTTTTTAAAAAGAGCATATTTAGCTGTTAAAAAAATGTAATTTTTAATCAAATGTTCATTTATTTAAATGTAACATCAGCACCAAAAATACATTTTTAAGGTATACTGGCATGTAAATATAAATACAAATGTTAACTGTTGTGGTAATTAAAATATTTCATTGGGCACTTACAGTAATTCCAGCCTGAGGTCCTACATGCCTTAAAAGTGATATGATGTAGAAATTACTCAGACCTATTTATGTACTTACAAAGATGCATCTTGGAGGTAAAAAGTTTACTGTTGTAGGCACTTGACCCTGCTAGAAAAAATAGTTAGCAAATATTATGCCCATGTGTGTTCTGACAGCCCTAACCATGCCTGTGTATAAACAAAGGAGAAGATGGATCAGAAAGTTAGTTAAATGAAAAAAGCCAAAATTTAATTGAATGCTTTAAGTTTTGAGGGAATAGTTGATCTTTTGTTACGGATGCTGCTTTATGATATAAATATATTTGAAAAACTTTGTGGTACTTGTAACTCTCTTAAGCACACCGTTCTTGTATTATAGCTGTTAACTCCTTGCTTGTAACTTTTATGCATCGTATTCTTCTATTACATTCCGTCCATGGACTGTTCCAAATACCTGAAGATTCTTTATAAGAAAAGTATAACTACAACATAATTGTGGCAATAAATGTGCATTTACTGAAGTAATCTGGATCATTAGTGTAACTATTCCTGTCAATGTGGATAAAGGATACATCATACCTTAGCCTCATATTGGTCATTTATCTTTTTAAGAAGATGGCAAAAGTATGTATGAAATGTTTAGAAAAGTTCAGAATTCAAGTCATTGCCTCCTCAGTAAACCTGATGGAGATGATCAACTGCTTTTTCCCCCAGATTCTTCTTCAAAGAACAGAGACCTTTTAGCCAGGGAAAGAGGCCCGTCAATGTGGCTAATTTAACATTGGTCAAGAAATATAAGGTCTTACCTGGGAAGTGAGAGATTCTGTCTCCAGGCTAAGCTCGGGTCTCCAATATCACAGTTGAGGGCCTTAACTACCAGGATGTAATCAGTCTTCTCAGTCTCTGCTGATAGATTTGTTACACTCTGTACAAATAATTAATTTTTGATTGAGGGAGAGACTGAAGTCTTGTCTACACTACAGAGTTTTTTAGATGCAAGTTACACTGAATATAAAAAAAAGGTATAATTACATTGCTTATTCATGTTCTCATGACGCTCATTCTGTCAACAGAGTACGTCCACAGTTGGTGCTTTAGCGTTGACAATGAGACCAGGTCACTGTGAGTAGCTATCCCATTGTGCTACTCGCCACCTTCTGCAGGTAGGAGTTGTGGGAAGGTGGAATAGATCAGTGCTTCATTGTCTCATGATGTAGTTTTTTCCATTCCATCATTCCATGAGCTTCTGACTGCATTTTGTGGCGTTTTTCAGTGGCTCTTGTTCACTCTATGCCCACCGTCTCTGTCTGAAACTGTGGCTCCTGCATTGCTCTCTATTGTTGTGGTCACGCTTATGAAAACATCACAGCTGGTCATGCAGTATATCATGAGTACCCAATCTGAACAGGAATCAGAGGTGGCTGTTGTACTGTGCGCTATGGAAAGATGCAATATCAGGTTTTTTTGGCATTTGCTGAGCAGCTGCATATGGTAAACTGTTGCTTTTGAGCTTGGAAAACGATCACCAAGTGGTCGGATCACATTGTTGTGTGATCCTGGGATGATGAGCTGTGGCTGAAGAATTTTCAAGATGTGGAAAGCCACCTCTTTGGAACTGTGCATGGAACTCATCCTAGCCCTGCAGCAGAAGGGCACCAAAATGAGAGCTGCCCTCTTGTTGGAGAAGATTATGGCGATTTCCATGTGGAAGCTGGTGACTGCTACCGGTTGGTTGTGAATCCATTTGGAGTTTGGAAGTCCACCATTGAGGATGAGTTAATTCAAGTGTGCAGGGTCCTTAACTGAACCCTCCTACAATAGATAAAACTGTAATAGTGGATGGCTTTGGAGCAATAGGATACCCTAACTGCGGCATAAACACATCAATTTTCACCCTGGTCCATCCTGCAATAGAGTACATCAACAGAAAAAGGTATTTCTCTATGGTATTGCAGGAGTTTGTACATTGCCATGGCCATTTCACTGACATCAGTGTGGGGTGATCCTGCAACGTGTATGATGCATGCCTCTTCAGAAACACTGGCCTGTACAGAAAGCTGCAAGAAGAGACCTTTCCAGACCAGAAGATTCCAGTGGAGGATGTTGAAATGCCTATCTTGATCCCCTTACTTCTATGGCCCATGAAAACTTACTCAGGAAAGCATGAAAGCAGCAAGGAGTGCTTTAGCAATAGACTGAGCAGGTGTGGAAAGACTATTGAATGTGCCTTTGGCAGATTAAAAGCACATGGATGCTGCCTTTATGTCATGTTAGACTTAAATGAAGGAAGTATTTCCAAGATCATGGCAACCTGCTTATGCATTGTTTAATATTTACAGGCTAAGGGTGAAAAGTTAACAATGAATGATCCACAATGTGGCTTCTGACAGCTGTGTGTAATTCCAGCTATCATTTTGGAAGGTGTGTGAAGGGGTGGAGTACACAGGGAACTGAAATTGCCTAAGAGTTGCAAGTAATGTGTGGGAGGAATTTGGAGAGGGTATGGAAAGCAGTTCTGTATGAGCTGCAAGAGGGGCTAAGCACACATGAATTCTGCCTGCAGCATGATTAGGGACTTCAACATCTTTGTTCGCTTGTCCGTCACTTTTATCATCCTCTCCAGGCTCTCCTTTCTGTCCTGTCTATTTTATAATTTTCTTTTGAAGTCTCTGTTCAGACCCCTGCATTCTTGTTTTTGGTCTTTGAGGACTGGAGGATCTTTAGAAACAAATCCTCCTTGCTCCTTCTTGGTCACATCCTTATTTGGCAGAGGCACTCTGCCTGTGTGTAGGGAGTTCCACTGACAGTCACATCCAGGAGTGCAAGAAACAATACAAAGAACCATAATTATTAGTGCAAGCACAGCATTGAATCATTATAGTATAATGCAGTTTTAAAAACTATGATTCTCAGCATCCCCTGGCAAACACATAGCTTGGTGAAAACCCTAAATATGGTGAGTGGGGGTTGGAGGTGGTGGAACCTGTTCATTTAGTTGTCAAGGCTCTCTTGACACATCTGTAAATGTTTTATTCAAAAGCCAGTGTTAGCTCATGTTCCTGTGGTTGACAGATGTAATTATGGGCCAAATTCTCCCTTACATACTCACTTTCCAGTTCCCCAGAACTTAGTTGACTGTTACGCCATTTATCAATGCCAACGTTCATAAACCTTGAGCCTTATGCTAACTGTTGAAGCCAGTATTTTACAACAGGCAAAGATTTTTGTTATTTTTTAAAGGGCATCATTGCAGGCAACTAGGTTCAAAATTGTAAATATTACCATATTTTTCCCCAGGTAGGTGTTATTGAAGCAGATAACTCACTCCTGAGAATAAGCAGCAATGCAAAGATGTATTGCCTGCATGCACGTTGCTTTGGACCAGGTCTCTACGTTACTTGCCTGTATGCTGCTTTGGTTCCTGTGCAAGTGATTGACAATGGGCTTGGGACAGCTTCCTAAATAGTGAAGGGGAAAGCAGCTCTGCCAAGGACTCTTTGGCAAAGGATTGCTGAATACCTCTAAGCAAGTTTCTTATGAAGCTCTCTGGAGGATTCCAGTGAAATCTCAGTGCGCATTAACACACTGGTCCATTGCATTGATTAGCTGCACAAGAGAATGTAAAACATACACAAAACACAGCTAGTCTTATACATTTCTATACCTTCAACCACTTTTATAATATACAAACCAAAACATAGCTCTACCTAATATAACCCAACAGTAACAAGTCAAAAGGTCACTTACCAAAGTTTTTTCTCCTGCATCATGCATAGATGGCTTGGATAGGATAGACCCCTCTGGAGTGGAAACAAGATCCTGACTTATTGCACCACAAGATGGTCTTTCTGTGTGTGTTGCATCATCCTTCAACTCATTCCTCTCATCCATGATTTTGTTCTCAGGGTTGAGTCTGCTGTCACCAGCCCCTCTGAAGTATCCACAGGGCTTGTTATGATGGAGGTAGGGTTGTTCCTGAGGATGGTCTCCAGCTCCTTATATGTGCAATGGTTTGCTTCTTTGCCTGCTGGTACACCTGCCTCAGCTCCTTGATCTTTGCATGGCACTGATGAGTGTTTTGTTTGTACCCATTCTCCAACATGCCATGATAAATCTGACTATAGGTATCAAAGTTCCTAGAGCTGGAGTGGAGTTGAGAGTACAAAGTCATAGAGTCAGCACATCCAGACCAGATCAGAGAGCATTTGACATGTGGAGCTGCCACCAGCACAGCTGATTGGGACTATGTGAGTAAACAGGCAGTGGAATTTCAAAAATTCCTGGACTGTAAAGGAAGAGAGGAAGAAGTCTGTGTACCTGAGTGCAGAGCAGCAGAGTTTGAACAGCTGACCAGAGCGATCAGGATTGGCATTATGGGACACTACGTGGGCACTATTTACAGAGACAAAACCAAGCGCAGTGTCTATATATTTTGTCAATGCAACTTTGCTGTGTAAAGCTCTGTACCTTTCAGAAGGTGGTATTGTTTTGTTGGAAATGTAGGAGAGTTTTGTCAGCGGAAGGAACATGAACATATACTGCAACTTTTTTGTCTACAAAAGCTGACTTTTGTCAATGAAACTCTGCAATGTAGAGAAACCTGACTCTCTAGCCAGTGACTGGGGCATTTAGGTGCAAAGTGGGAGACAAACTGAAGCCCCTGCTCAAATGTTTAACTATTTATATAAAGTTGAAGAGCTTCAGAAGGAGAGAAGCAAAGGGACTCATCACTGTGGCAATGGTTCTCAAACTTATTTATGCCTGACTGCCTTTGGGCTCATCTGTGTTAACATTCGGCCCAAGAGCAGTGGTGCCAATTCAGATGTTTGGTCTCTGTGTGTGGATTTTCCATCCTTGTTTGCTTCTTCCCCATCTCACGTCCAGACCTGTTCCCACCACTTCCTGGGGTCCTTAAGAAAGAGTTGCCAACCTCTTGGTTGGGCAGGAGCAAGAGTTGTGCAGGAGCACGTGGACTTGGCATCCCTGCATAGCTACAGTGGCAGCACAGGTTCCCCAATCCTCCTCTTGCTGTAGCTTCTACTGGACTGGGTGGCTCATTGCAGCTCTGTGTGAGTCTGCTCCCTGCTTGGGAAAAGAGCACAAATAGCCTCCTGCCTCTCCCTATCCTGGAATGGAGCTGCTCGCCACTGCTTACCCCCTTTCTCCTTATTCTCTGATGGCTTGAAGTTTCCAGCAGTGCTGGGAGGATCTGCCACCAGGTTCCACCAGAATGGCCTGGCAGGTGGAGTGCTGGGTGTTGGTCATCCACTCTCCAGAGCTTCTACCTCTCCACCCATCTTTTCAGCCTCTCTTTTTGCTGGTTTGAAGTCTCACAATCATGAATAGCCTTTCATGACACCCTTGGGACTGCTGTTTAAAGTTTGGGAAAATTTGATGTTTATATTACTTGGTGGTAAGGTCTTTACCGGAACATGGGAGAGTCAGGTTCAAGCCACAGCTCTGCATCAGGCAGAACAGGGAAATGAACCTGAATTTCCCACATCTCAGGTGAAGGCCCCTAATGATTGGAGCATAAGCTGTTTTGGGATGGATATCTGTTTCTGCTGTTTTTTCATTGAAAGATCTCGGTTTCATCCTGATATGGAATAGGAAATTTTCAGAATCTCATAGTTTTTTATATGGGAAAACTGTTTTCTATCCAGCAGTAGTCCCGATGTTCATTAGTCATTCATATCTATATTCTTTAAAATATAGCAAACCTCTTATTTGCTTTATCTCTGATTACAATTTTCGAGTCCTCCATTTCTAATAAGCTTAAATCCAGTATGAAAATCTTCCATGTCTGTACAAACATTTCGATTTGTACAATTTTATGTAGAGCCTAGCAAAATAAAATAACCTCTTTTTTTGTGATTTCCCACAAAATCAGTAGAGAAGAAGATTTTTTGTCTGAATTTGCAAATATGTCTGTAGCAGATCTTTGTTTTGTGTGCCTCTGTAGAGATTCCATAAGTGTTACACATGGAAAGAATCTTTTTAAGCTTGCATGCCCTTTCTCATTTTAATTCTTTTATGTTGTCTAGTAGATTTAACATTTTCACAAACTCTTCCTGAAGTACCGTGCCTAACTCTGGCTATGTCTAAACTACATTTTTCTTCCGAAAAAGGAATGTAAATGAGCCTGATCGAAAATTCAAATGAAGCGTGGTTTTACAAATTTCGTGCTTCATTTGCATAATTGCGTGAGAGTGCTTTCTCAAAAGCGATTTTCAAAAAAGAAACTGCAGTCTAGATGGGGTTCTTTCGGAGGAAAAAAACAAACCCTACCTAATTTTTTTCAGGAGTTACGGGTTTTTTCAAAAGAGGTGTTTTTTGTTGTTGTTGAAAGAACGCCATCTAGACTGCAGTTTCTTTCTAGAAAAACCCTTTTTCGAAAAAGCACTTATGAAATTATTCAAGTGAAGTGCAAGATTTGTAAATCCACACTTCATTTGCATTTTCAATTGGGCTCATTTATGTTTCTCTTTCGGAAGAGTAATGTAGTTTAGACATGCCCTCTGCCATTCAGCCTGAAGTCCCACACTTTCACTAAGTAGAATTATGAGTCTGGATGAGCAGAAGGTTGTGAAAAAAGCAGAAAAAACCTATAAAGAAAAGAAACTACCAAGGAAAATGTAATTAATTCTATGTAGCAATCAGTACTTTTTTATTCCAAGGGCTTTACATGCTTTACAAGGGATTGTAAGAATTAATGTAATAGTATGGGAAAATACTATGGGAAAAGAAACATAAAGAAGTTAAATGATTTGCAGAAGAGTGCATGTTGTAAAACAATATTTGTAGGGCAGAGTTAGGTATGTCTGTTGTCTTAGTTTAACAGCTATGGATAGGAAGAGAGCCAGCTCTATTTCTGTCCTAGGTTCATGCAAAACTAAGATTTCATCACTAGTACAGGGCTGAATATTTTACAAAAATCAGATGCCCATCATACATATGTGATCTTTAGTTCCAAAACACATGGCAATGTTGTCAGCTCAAGTCTGAGAATGTGCTCATAGATTCTAAGGCCGGAAGAGACGGTTGTGATGATGTAGTCTGAGCTCCTGCGTAACTCAGACCATAAAACTTGCATGAATTAATTTATTTGAACCAGACTAGAGAATAACATTTTTAGAAAACATACAGTCTTAACTGAAAAATGTCCAGTGACAGAGAATCCATGAAAAACCTTGTTAAGATGTTTCAAGTTGCACCAAACCATGTTTTAAATATTTAGGTGCACTGATAGCCTCAGCACTTATTTTCCTTTGCCAGAGCAACACTATCTTCTAGTTCACCTACTCCTCATGCACACTACCATTTTATTTGGGAGACAAGGTAGATGAGATGATATCTTTTATTGGACCAATAAAAGCTTTTGAGTTCAATAAGAGCTCTTCTTCAAGACTTTTTAAAAGTCATACTTTTTCAAAAAAAGGATGTGGCATGCAAAGGAAAGCCGTGTTTCCATACATTATCTATTTTTCTATAACTCATACTCAGTAGGCCACTAGAAAAATAGAGACCAACTACTGATTGCAGCCAAATCCGGCCATTTGTTTTACTACTTTCAAACAATATTTCCTTTCCTAAATTATGTCAGATTCTGTGTCTTACAATGCCATGTTCAGATAAGAGAACTCCCAAGATAAATCACAAACTTTAACGACTAAGTTTTCAAAATATGCCATCTACTTGTTCACAGCATGAAAGCATATGTAGGCGATAGTGCTGAAGGGTTCCCTATATAGTGCAAATTCATTTAAACTTTACACTCTATTTAAAATGTTCATATATTTTATGTAAGCAGCAGGAGTCTGCATTCATTGTAGACTCAAAATTCTCAGTGAAGTCAATTGAAATTTTGGGTACACAGGAATACAGATTCTTCTCTGCATAATGGTGTCTGTAAGTATTACATTCATGGATGTGCATGTGCACCATGCACTGGAGCACAATGTGTGTCTTTATGCTCCTAGCTGAGTATATTAAGATGTAGGTTGATGCCTCACCAATTCCCTTATAGGTTGCACCTCCCTGGTCCAGCATCTTTGGGACCTGAGCCATCCCAGACCAGGGAATTTGCTGGACCAGGGGAGCTCAATGCTACACTGCTGGCTGCCCTACTGCCAGTTCGTCTTCCTGGGGCTCTCAAAGCTGGGGTTCCCCATACTACCTTTGCCTCACTAACGCTGGCCTGGCCAAGGCTTTGCGCCTGCTGCTGCTGGGGGTTCCCTAGCCAGGCCCACCTGGCTGCCGCTAGCCCCGTTCATCCACTGTTGGCCCCAGTACCTATGGGGGTTCCTTGGGTTTTCCCAGCCCCTTGGGTTTTCCCAGCCTGCCCAGATGCCATCTGCCCTGCTGTTGTGGCCTGGCTCTGCTGTTCCTGGGGGTTCTCGGCCAGGGCTGCCTGGCTGCCGCTAGAGCTGGAGGGTTCCTGGGGTTCCCCAGTTGGGGTTGCCAGGCCGGCTCTGCTGCCACTGGGGATTCCCCTGCTACGGTTGGTACTCCCGGCTGCCACCTGGCTCTGCCACTGAGGTTCCCGGGCTCTCGGGCCACTATGTGGCCCTGCTTCTGCTGGGAAGTTCTCAGGGTTCCCCGGCTGGGGCTGCTCTGGCTGCTTGACCCCACTTATTCCAGGGGTTCCCCAGATGGGATGGAGATTGCCAGACACTGTCTGGCCTGGCTGACACCAGGGTTTTCCTGTCTAGCCCCTGCTGGCCCAGCCGGGACTTTACAGACCGTGCTCTGCCAGGGCTCTTTGGTCCAGAAACATCTGTGACATGTACTGTGGCATAGTGGAGTTGGATCTCCTGTTTCTCTACAAACTTAGGATATGTCTAAACCGCAGGGCTAAAGTCGAATTAAGCTGTGCAACCTGAGCTATGTCAATTGCGTAGCTTATGTCGAAATAGCTTAACTGTGCTTTAGGCACTGTCTACACAGCAGGAAGTTGAAGGAAGAACACTTGTCCTTGAATTTCCCATACTCCTCGTAGAATGAGAGTTACAGAAGTAGGAGTAAGAAGTCTTCCAGCTCAACGTTATTTGAAATAAAGCCTTGTAGTGTAGACGTGTATTTATTCTGCAATAACGCCACAGTGGAGACTTACCCTCAGTGTTTATTCTAAGAAGGCCTTTCTTGTAGCTGTATATAGTTCTTAAATTTGTTTAGTATAGATAATTTACATAGTTGTGATAGTTATGGAGATTTTCTTGGTCTGTCCTCTCCTCCTTGGGACTTTTGTACAATCCAGTGTTCAAGAACTTTTTTTTCCCCCTCCTTCCTTGTTCTCTCTAAACAATGAGCAACAACACTATTTCTGCTGCCTCCAGGAAGGGTGTATCACTGCAGTGTGCCATTTGTAATGCTTTCCCGCTGTGGATCTGGAAACTGTAACAGTTTAACTTCAGCAAGCACCTTAAAGAGGAGACCATGAAGCTGTACACTTCTCACTCACATCTCATCTTGTTGAAACTGATGAGTCTTTATCAAGTGGAGTCCCTGCAGGTACTCCACTTTAGATGATTCTGTGTTATGTGGCTGTAATCAGAGTATTTTGACAGGAGTACTTGGCTGGAGTGCACATTACCTGTCTTGCAGTAGTAGTGGCCATTGACTAGTTCTGTGCGCCCCCACACTCCCAATTCCTTCTCAGTTGTCCTTTGTCAGAGTCGGAGCTCTAGCTGTGCTCTTGCTCGGTTTACCTCAGATTTAGTTTAGTTAGATTAGTCGATTAGACTAGATGTCATGATCATGAGGGTTAGCGAACACCTTGGGGACTAAGAGGTTAACTATGTCCCTTACCTAAACCTGGTTGCAGGCAGCCAATAGAAATGTAGGTAGGAATTCAAACCGGGACAAAGGAATTTTTGGGTCTTTTCCCTCCTTTGTCCTGGGCAGTATCTCTCCATCTACTGAGGGAGTCAGACAGCATGTCTCCCTCCAAGAATAGACTCTTCACTCTTCTGTAAGTAGGATAAAGTTTAGACAAGGGCTTAAATTGAGAGGACTTAAATTGAAACTTATTCTAATTGAGAAGTCCCTCTGTCCTACCTGGGACCTGGCCTCTGACAGAATCCCCTTCCTTCTGTCTCCTAAAGGATATGGAAAAAGGAGAGAGAATACTCTCTCTGCCAAGACTGAATCAAAGAGGAAATGTTTCCTGCCTCTGTCCATGATACTGGCACCAACCATTTAGTACCTTTGAGTCAGCAGGGATTTCTGGTACTAGTGGTACCTTCACAGCTGCAGACCATAAGTAGTCAGGCTCTAAGAAAGAGGCCTGCATCTTGTCATTGACACTACAGGCAAAGCAATCTGTATTGAGCGATTCAACAATAAAATGTCACCTGCTGGCCCTATGTTGAATAGGAGCAGATTGCCACACTTTCCTCAACATGCTGTGTCAGATCTTTTCCTACTGATGTTGCAATGTCCTCAGGGACTACCACAATTTCTGTACTGTCTTTCACATAAGTACTTTAATCAGTACCACAGCCTCAACAGTTCTTTGCACTGAAGGATCTGAAAATTGCGCTGGTATAAGAATCACTGATACTGCTTTGTTACTTTCACTCTCACCAACTACAGCTGCTATTGCTTTGTTACTTTCACTCTCACCAACTACAGCTGCTATTGTGAGAAGGATGAAGATGAAGCCTCCTGATTGTCCTAGCAACGTTTTCCAGCACCACTTTCAACTCCATTCAGACCCCCAGCTCTGGGCTCATTGGCATTTCCAGGGTTGTATCCCTCTGGCTCTGGGTCACATGCGACCTCACTGTAATAGAGCAGAAACCATACCAGCAGGTGCAAACTGGTTAAATCTTTGGCTTGGCACCCACAGTGGACCACACAATGGTCCTTCTGAACACCATGGGCATACCACCAGTCGCAGGGTGTATCCAGGGGCTCTGTATTGGTGGTCTCGATGTACCACTGTTCCAGATTGCAAAGGGACTCTTAAGCTTGACAGTAGGGATGTTGGGTATTGTGTAATTGAGTAGTCATGTAACTGCATGAAATCTTAGTGGTTACATGTGTATTTGATAGACCCCAGGGGTGGAGCCAATAGCAAGTGTGCTCCTAGCTCCACTCCCAGGAAATCCCCTGCTACCCCGCTCTGCTGCCTCTGTATTAGCTCTTCATGGGAAGTGGCTCCCATTTCCCACCCCCGCCTCTGATAAAGAGGCAGCCAGGGTTGGGAGTGCATGTAGTTGATAGAATTAACCAATAAGCCTAGGCTTATCAGTTAATCATTTACTTGACTGTACGCTAACATCCTGTATTCACGGTCCACTGTAGCCACAGTCTCTAGATCATCACAGGAGGTCACAGACATTGGGGCAGTTCCAGTGTCTGAAGCAACCCAAGGGCAACCACTTTGACAGGTACCAACATCAGTCAGGTGCAGGAACAGGGGGAAGATCAGATCCAAGCTGACCCCCTACTAACATCAGAATTCTTGTCTTCATCACCAGAGGAAGCTGGGGCAGGTCCCTCCACCGTGAGGTCTCTGCACATTGGTCTCAAAGCTTATCAAGAGCTCTTCCAGCTAGTAACTCGGAACACAAAGTGGATCTTGTTTGGTGCTCAGCCCTAAAAAAAAAATGAACATTGCCAGTCTTACGTTTTTACATTCAACTCAAATGGCTAATGTCAAGAGGGTTAAATCACTGCAGATGTAAAACTTATACTTAGACTACAACTTTGTCAGCTAAGGAAGTTTGTCTAAATTGCTAGTGATAGTTTAATAATAATTGATCTCCCCTTCCTTCCAAACATAATTATGAAAGTGTTTCCAATACAATCCAGGATGATATGCTTGTTACACTAAACTGGCAAATATACATTTAGGTGAGAATATTTTTTTTTCAAAATTTAAACACATCTCCCAATATATAATATATAAATGTGTGAGATATTTCGGACAAATGAGATTATTTGACCATATGCTGTTGTAGAAATTGGAAAAACCATCCTGTAGATGCTGTTTTCAAAATCACCCATGCACAAACTCACTGTAGCAGTCACTCTCTGAGGTAAAAAGAAAAAAAATGAAAGAATGTTTAGGTAGAATAATCCCTCAACTAATAAATATAGAAGAAGCTAAATGTTAACAGTTAGGTTGTCACAAGTCTTCTGGTTTCAATCCGCTTCAGAAAACGTAGATAAATTGAGAGATTTTTCTGTCTCTTGATTTCCTTCCTTATTTTCCATGACATTGGTAGCAAAACACATTTGTATAAGTTAGGAAAAACAGTTTGGGCAGTATCAGACTCTCAGTAGATTCCAGAGTATTCTTATAAAAAAAAGTTTGTTGACTACTTTTTGCCATCTTGTGAAAAGGGAGACCTCTATCCCCCAAAAAGGAACAACTGAAAACAAAACATTTTTTTCAATTTCTTTTTAATTTCTGTACTTTATGGCTGTTATTGCTAATTATTATTACATTTAAGGAACTTGGAGAAAGAATAGGGTAAAAACCCTAACAACATAATATAAAACCCTAAATACCTATTAAAATAATATTACACATAATTTTGTGAAGAATTTTAGCACAAGTTTAAATCTTAGTTGCCTTGTGTGCTTAGGAAAGTCTGATATATTGTAAAATGTATGGAAGTTCAAAAGCACCTATACTTTTTAATGTACATTGTATATGACTATATTGCATTACAGAAAAAGGTCACAAAGTGGGCTGATTTTTTAATAGATACTTAGAGTAAAACCAGTGAGCATCTTTGCATTCTATAAAATGTGAGTTTTAATCTACTCTGAGATTTTTATCTGTTAGTTCAAGAACTCATCCTAACTGGAAAAACTTAAAAACAATGAATAGTCCTGAACAGTGTGTGTGGTGTGGGCTGTTTTTTTTTTTTTTTTTAATAAGCAAAAAAAACTCATGGCCAGGGCTTCTGTCCGGCACGGCGCGAGTGCTCACTCCGAGGGCTGTGCCAGAAGTAAGCGGCGAGTGCTCCCAAAAAAAGGTGACAGTGCTTACCATCACAAAAAAAGCACTGGTCTAGAAGCACCTTAAAGACTAACACAACATGTAGATGGTGGTATGAGCTTTTGAGAATACAATCTACATGTTGTGTTAGTCTTTAAGGTGCTGCTAGTCTATTTGATGTTGAAGTTTTTCCAGTTACAGACTAAAACTCAGCTATACCTCTGAAGCTTTTGATCATGGTAAATGGTAAGAGCTAATACCCCCAAGTTTGGCATGCAGCTTCCTCTTATCGTAAGTTAAACCAATGTAAGGGTTTGGTTATGCCAGGAAAATGGGATGTGCCTGGTATGGGACTGTTTCTCTTAAAACCATAAAGAAAAGAGACAGACTCAGCAACCAGGTGAAAAGGGCTGGTTGGGGTGCCCCCCCATCTCCACGAGGGACCTCCCCAGTCTCAGCCTCCTACCTCTCCATGCTCCTTTTAGGGAGAGTGGGGGGAGCTGAAGTTCCTTCCCTCCCCACCAAGATTCGTATAGGGACATTGCTACATGTTCCCCTTCATCAGGGAACAACAGTTTGCTGCTTTCCTCACTCTGACTGGGGAGTTCAAGGACAGATGAGCTTTGCACTTAGCTTTCACTCCTTGACAGAGACAGGAAGGGGCAGAGCGAGGAGCCCTGGTATGAGTCTTTGGGGGGGCAGGAGGGAAGAGTTGGTCAGTCCATCCTGCCGCCCCCGCCCTTCCCTTCCCAGAGCCCCTCACCCTGACTCCTGCACCCCTCTACACTCCCACCCCCTTGCCATGAGCCCTTCCTTAGAAACCTGAGCAATGTTGGGTAAATGTGCTAGTATTGTATGTGTAAAAGCATAAAATACTGGATTAATTAATTTTAACTGCTGAAAACCAATAATAGTTCTGAATTAGGATGATAACCCGTCTAAGATACTAGTTTACCATTACTAGGGCAAAGAAGTATCCAAGTGATATTAGCAATTCCATTCTAAATTTCTGGATGAATAAGGTTTACATGAATTTATGACAGGCTATTTTCTATATCTGTAAGAAAACATTAATAAAATAAGAAAGTGCTATGTTTTCAACAGTGAAATTTACCTTATCCATATTTTTTTTTAAGGCAGCAGAGTTATTTCAAACATTGAAATGGAGAAAAAGTATGTCTTCTCCACGGCAGGACTTAGTGCATGGCAAATTAATGTGAATGTACAGCCCACTAGCTTGCTGCATACTAAGTCATTCTGTGGACCTTGCTATCACATGCAAAAAGTGTCAAAAAGCAGTACATCAAAGTGCATGACGGAATTTTTAATGCAGAGTCTATGTGGTGACTTATGCTGTATATTCACCCTGGCTTGCTGCACACTAAATCTCTGTGTAAACACTCTTAGATGCCAGTCTGGGCTGCACTGTTGGTTTTCCTTATAATATATGAAGCTGTAGTAATAAGTCATGCAAGCAGTTTAGTAAGATTTGGATGAAGTTCCACTCATTTTGCATAGGACAGATTTTAGATGTGGAGTTTCCTTCTGTTATCCAAACTCAGAGTAACTGAAATGCTTGTCTAAATTGTTTATACCCCTTGTTTGGAGTGCTGTGTCCAGTTGTTTCCTTGATCATATAATGTTTTTTCTTTAAATGTTGATGTCCTTGTCACATGTTTGCTGAATTGGATAATATTGATTAGCTATTTAGCTCAATCCCAAAATAAACACACATTTAAACTAAAAATATTTAATTCCTTAATATAAATGAAATATAGACTGTGCATATAATTGTGAAAATTGTCTGCAAATTTTGGGAGACTTGAAAGGTGTATACAGATCGAAATTGGGTTTTTAAAGAGGGTGAAGACAGGAAGAAAAAAAAGATATGCCAACTGTCTAAACGACTTATATTAATGTGTTTAATGATTAGTGTTACCTAATACTTGAAAAAAATATGCAACTTAAACATTTGGACAGTTTTTGAAAAGCACTCTAAAATAGTAAGTTCATAAGAATAAATATGCATTTAAAATCACCATTTTCATAAATGTGTATGTAGGAATTGCTCTTTTAGAATAAAGCACATTTATTCAAATGTATATGTATGACATAATATGCAAGTTAAAAATATTGTATATAATACTGGTAAATTTAGTATGTTTCTTGTACTTTATTTAAGAAAACATATTTTGGATAATATATTTCAAATGAAATTTTGTTATTTGTATTTTCCTTTCAGACAGATCTAAGAACCATTGGCAAGAAATTCCTCCCCAGTGACATCAATGGTGGAAAAGTGGAAAAGGTACCCAAATATGAGTTACTAATTTTTCTTCATTTTGACTTCTTGATAATAGCTATATGTTTCATTCTATTTGTGTAATCTGGCTCACATTAATTTATATACATATTATGCAGATATTTAGATATTTCTTTTTTTAGTGCATACCTCTATGTCACAAGTTTTGGAAATTTGGAAAGGTGTAAGCTTAGAGATGAAAAGCCATTAAAACAATTAAAATTATATTATTTAACCAATTAACTATGGAAGACTGGTGCAGACCAGCTGGGGTCCTGCCAAAGCTGCACTCCCACTGCTTCTGTGGGATAAGAATCCCACCTGCTGGATGAGGTGGGTGCTGCTGCAGGTAGGGGCCACTGCAGCTGAAGTCCCGGCCTGGCCAGCCTACCACATTGAGGCTGGGGGCCTTCTCCAACTGGGCTCACCATGGTTGGGGGCCTACTTGACAGGCCTGCCGTGTCCAAGATGGGGGCTGTTCCAAACCTTCCTGCCACGGGTGGGGTCCAGCCAGCTGAGCCTGCTGTGCCATCTGCAGGAGACTGCTGCAGGCCACCATAGCTGGGGTCCTGCTGGCCGGGCCCACCACACTGCGGGTTGTGAGCTTTTCTGGTCAGGCTGGTTAACTGGTCACTGGGCAAGCATGAGTAACCAGTTGAACTTTTACATCCCTAGTGAAGTCATTTTTGTCTGTTTGAGTACAGCCTCTATAGTCAATTAAAATAAATGGGAATATGATCAATGTGTACAACTGGTTTTTCTGTGTCCTTAATTCTCATACTTAATTTAACTCCCCCTTTTTTAATAACTAGTGGTAGCTTTCAATTCAAAATGTTATGTTTTGACTAACTGTTGCTCATGGGAAGGTTTGTGGAATTATTTTTCATTAGCCACTTAGTTGGTGAACTAAGCAAATACAGATTTATTATCTGTAAAATTTCAGAAAGGAGACATGGCTACCCATTGTGTAGATATGATCATGCGTTGGTGCTTTGCTATCTGTCTCAAACCATGACAAATGTAGTATTAGTTTTAATGAAAAAAAAAACAGTAACAGAAGAAACTCTGACAATAAACATTCATTTGAGATGTTTTGTAGATGAGTTTTGAACCAAACTTTGCTTTGTGTTCATGTAGCTATTAACTGTTTAAATAAACATTTCTCTGACATAAGAGATTCTGTTTTTATTTAACGCATCAAAACTGTTTTCTAAACATTTTAGAAACTTTTAAGTTTGTGTTTTATCATGTGTTGCTGGTAGATTGATTTTTTTTTTTTTTTTTTTAGCCACTGAAGTTTCTAAAAAATATGCTGTGTAAGTTTAATATTTTCAGTTCACATCATATGAGTGTTCTTTTCCCATTTTGTTTTTCATTTGAATTTTATTTATTTATTTCCCTATCTGTTTTGTTTTTTCTTGATTTCATATTGGTTACCCTTTCTGGGTTTTTTGAAAAAAAAAATCAAGTTGATAGCTTTTGTTATACTGAAAAAATTAGCGTGTAAAGGAATAAAACAAACACTTCAGTCTTCCTCTGCCCCAGCATGGTATCCACCAGACCCTGTTGGCAAACAAATACAATTTGGAGAACTGGTTTAATTTCTGCAATAATTTGTTGTAATTTTCTGACCTCTTATAGATTACTCGAGGGTAGCAGTTTGTTAGTTTTCAAATGAGCACTGGGAATAGACCAGATAATTGTACATGTCATCTACTTCAGAGCTTTACCTACAAAGAAAATGCTTGCTGAAATATTTGTTACCATGACCTTGTTAGTTCAAAATGTGAAGGCCGTTTTCTCTCAGAAATATCTTTGCATACTGAAAATTTGGTAATTGATCTGGTTGTCCTGGTCACCACTGAATTCTGTTTCTGCTACTGTCTCAGAACAGGTTCGAGAATGCCACTCTGTCATGTGTTTTCCCAAGACTGTGCTTCACAAAGGGCTCTGTGTTTGGATACCATGGTGATAGGTGCTTTAGAAGTAAGGGAGATAGTAATGGCCAGCTGCTACAGCGAGCAATTGCCAGAAAATACAACTGCACTTTGCAGGATTGCATGCAGAAAGAAAAAAACAGTGAATTGCGCTTTAAAGCTTCTGCTTGGGGCATGAAAAAAGAGTTCAGTGCCCTTAGTTTAAATTTCAAAGATCATCTTATAAATCCCTCAGGCATAATCTAATGTATGTTGCTACATCATATGTATTTGAGGAACGTGATTCACATTTGGAGACATTTATTGCTCTGATAGCAAAATTTAGTACTATACGTCCATTAGGTCTATATGTCAAATAATTTGTCCAATGTGCGTCGAACATTCACAGAGCATTTAAGGGGTTAATGAATTTTTAGTTATTTTTATCACTCTATTTTTTGGCTTTAGTTTTGTCTCCCCTATTTTTGTGAGCTGTCTTTTGTTGTTGCCTTTTTTGGTTGGTTTATTCATCTTTTCTTGTTAATATGGTCCTCTGAGTTGATCCGCTTGGAAGGAGGGCAGCACATCATTTTTAAAGAGGAAGAGTACAATAAATAAATAATAATGGAGATTGCCTATCTCCTAGAACTGGAAGGGACCTTGAAAGGTCATCGAGTCCAGTCCCCTGCCTTCACAGCAGGACCAAGTAATCCCTTACAAATTTTTGCCTCAAATCCCTAAACGGCCTCCACAAGGATTGAACTCACAACCCTGGGTTTAGCAGGCTAATGCTCAAACCACTGAGCCGTCCTTCCCTTTCCCTCCCATTTACTGCTTATATACTGAGCCCAAAAATCTGGGGATAGTACAGAAGTGAATTTAAAGATCAGAAAAACCATGCAGTAATGTGGGACCTTTGATTCTAGAACTGATGTCTTCTCAGTTGCCACTGAGACCATATGTACGCCTACACTTACATCAGAAAATATGTCAGAGATTTGAAGAACAGTCTCCCTATTCCCCTTTGTGCAACATAAGATTTGCTGGCATAAGCAGTAGTGTGTGAAGGGCCTTGTTGGTGGGAGAACTCCTTGCTGCTGTTGGAGATGGTTTAATCATATCGGTGGGTGAGCTGTCTCCCATCAACATAGAATGGCTACACAAGTGATTTTACAGCAGTGCAGCTGCATCTGTACAGTTGTCTCTGTAAGGTTTCTAGGTTAGACATAGCTTGAGCATCAGAAGCTTCAGTTGCAGAGGATATGTCTTTGTTAGTTAAGTGTTAATTTTTATATTAAAATTATTTAGTGAGAATTATGTTTTGGATTCTAAATATCAGCTTGGTGATTTTAGAATTTCCTTACCTGTGTTGTAAAAAAGAAAAAAAAATAACTGTAATGCCTGGAAATGTACTGAGTTTTTGCTACAGGCAGAGCCATCCAGTAGAGGGAGCACAAATAAACTACTATTGCCAGCATTTAGAATAGTAATAGAGATGTAGCTGTGTTAGTCTGGCCCATGAAAGCTCATCACCTAATAAACCATCTTGTTAGTCTTTAAAGTGCTGCATAGTCCTGCCTTTTTTTGTCAGCATTGTATTTCAGAAATATGGGACAGATTTCAGATGCACCCAGTATTAACATTAGCCTCTGAAGGTGAGCCCCTTTTTCTCCCTTGCCCTTTCGAAGAGTTCTGACTTCAACTCTGGGTCCTGCACAGAACCGAGAACTTCAGATGCTGGGCTCTGGGTGACCACTGTGGCAGCTTTGCAGGTTCTGCACGGGTGCTGGGAGTTATCAGAGGCTGAAGTAGGTAGTCTTTGCCTGCTGCAGTGATCCTCTGGGAGGCTTTGCTGCAGCTAGCAGGAGGATGCCATTTCAAATTTCCGTGGGAAGGGCAACTTTCAGCAGGGGTCCAGAAATTTGTTCCAGCCACCCCTCTGCCCTCTCAGATGCATGGCAGGGCCAGTTTTGAGTGGCATTGTAATGATGTGCATTTGGTCAAGTTCCCAACCAACAGCACTTTGCAAAGTGAAGTGCAGGAGCTCTGCTGACTCCTAAGATCCAGGTGCAAGAGCAATAGTCTGGACTGTTCTGGTAGCACAGCACCCGATTTGGAAAAAAAGGATAAAAGGTGTCCTGTTCTGATTTATTTTGAGAGGGGCAACTTTTTCTTTAAATAAAGGACATCCTTTATAATATGGGACTGTTGGTAATTGTTGGTATAAACACAGAGTCATGCCCTGGCCTAAGCAATAACTAGAGAAGGTCCTCCTCATGATTAAGCTCCCCCTGCAACACATCCTACTTCTGTCTGGTAACAGTAGGGAGCTCTATAACCACTCCATAATTTCTTTCCTAAAAAGGCAATGTGAAAGTGTGCAAAAGATTATAGAAAAAGTGTATGATCTTGAACAAGTACGGGTAAAATATGGCTCACGGGCCAGATCTGGTCAGCTAAACATTTAGATCCGGCCCACTGTGATCTTCTGGGCTGCTAATGTCCCCGCAGCCCAGTGAAGCACTAGACAGACTGTTTGCCTGCCATGGCCCCTGGTCAAAGTGGCAGGCAAACTGGTCAAAGTGTCCAGTTGCTGGGGCACGTATATGTCTTCATGCATGCCTTTTGTTGGGAGGGACAGCTGATCTCCACTTGCTGCCCCTGCCCAGAGCAGCATCCTCATAGCTCTTATTGGCTGGAAACAACAGGCCAATGGAAACTTGGGATGTAATAGTTAGTCAATTAAATGAACCGATAAGCATCGCTATTGGGTACATGCAATCTTTCCCCTCCGGCTGCTCTGCACGTACATTTTTTTAGTGGGCTGACCGACAAACTGGCTCAGTTCTGGCTCGAGCCAGGTCCTGGCAACTTCTCTGCTGCAACTCTGCATTAGAAACACTTTAAGAGCCGGTGTGACGGCAGGTTGGTTCAGTCCTGGCTCGAGCCAGATTCCAGAAACTACCCCCACTGCAGCTCTGCACTAGAAATGCATTAAGAGACAGCGCATGGGCGAGCTGACTAAGTCCCTGGCCATGTGCCAGCTCTTAAAGTATTTCTACTGCAGAGCTGCAGCAGGGATAGTTGCCGAGACCGTGCTCAAACTGGGATTGGGTGTTTGCAGTGCTAACCCTTATTGATGGATCGTGTAATGGACATATTTGTTGCCTACACAATTAACGAATTACACGCTTTTTAACATCCCTATTGGGAACTGCAGGGGGAATGCTTTAAGGTATGGCCAGTGTGTGAAAACTCACTGGTTCCTTCCCCCAAGAGTTATGCAGACATGCTTGCTCCAACATCTGGCCACTTTGAGCAGCATGTGGGGCTGTGGCAGGCAGGCAGCCTGCTTGAGGGAAGTTGCCAGAAGTTGCCAGAAACACACATTGAACATTACTGATAACAGGGTCTCATGCCCTGATATGTTGAATAAGAGGAGAAAAGTCTGAAAAACTGACACACACACAGTTAAAGATGTGACCACTAGAATTTCTTTAACATACAGCAGATTCCTTAGGTGAGGCTAGAGTGTCTGAAATCTGGGAAGGTTTTTTGTGAAGTTTTGATTGTAATCAACTCATTTTAGTTTTGTGGCAAACTTGATTTAAGCCATGTTAGAGTTTAGGTTTTTTCCCTGGATAGTTCTTTATAGCCTTTTCCAAAGACGCTATTGGGATTGATCCTGCTTTTAGCATGAGGTCAGATTTGATGACCTCCTGAGTTTTCTTCCAACCCTATGATTCTATGAAAGAGAGGTAAATGATCCTTCAACCTCCGAGGTAATGATATAATGAATGCCGGGGAGCACTTCCTGTCCAGATATCGCTTTGGTTCTCCGTTACAGACTAAGAGCAATAGGTACTATATCAATAACTTTATTTTCTAAACTGAGCAATATTTGAGTCATTAAAATCATTTAATATGCAGCAGATCTGACAACTTCTTCCATCTTTTTAACATTTAATACTTTTAAGGGATATGCCATAAAATATACAAACATTGCAAAAGCACATGCAAGCATATGAAAATAGAACATTTTATAAGTAAGCCTGGTTGCAATGATTTCAGCAGCACAGTACCAACTGCTTAGGATTCTCGCAAAGCTATAAGCAGTCATTTGTGACTTTGAGATACCTGATAAAGAAAAATCAGAAAGTACATTTAAAGTTATTTATAGGTGGATTTCTACTTTTACCTTCCTCTTTAAATTTAACACATGATTTAAAGTTTCTAGATTATTTTGGAAAGTATATTTGGATTAGCTGTAACTGTCTGAATACATGCATTTCTAATTTATTCTAATCTTCCTTGGGAAATAACATTTTTTTGGGGGTAAAATCACTAATGTCAGTAACCAGATACAAAGATTTGTGATTTAAGTCTTAAGAATTACAATTAAGATATCTTGAAAGAAAACACAGAATCCATACAAAATACTTTGTGACAGGCAAGAGTTGTGAAGCGCAACACGGGGTATTCAGATATCATGATTGGTACACAGGTTCATTATATTCCTATGCGTTAAGACACATTTTATTTTCTGTGTAGCTTTTGCATAGTTCTTAAATTCTGTATTATCAACCACAGCCACCAGATGGCTATGTTAGCTTAAAATTAATAATCCTTGCCTCTCTTCCCCAAATATATATATTCCATGCATAAACAAGAAGCATCTTGTATTAAATACAAATAAGACTAGGTTTCCTACTATTTCTGTAGTAATTTGTAAGCCACATTCATCATTGTGTACTTTTCTTTCTTTCTTCAGCTTTTACTGGGGTTTTTTTTGACTGTCATATACATAATCAATTAAGTAATATGGGATGATCTAACTTTTTCTTAATGTGAACCATATGTTAAAAATATCACATTGTGGAACTCTTCCTTTCTTATTCACTATCCCACTTGTGACACCTGTGTAGCATCTGAGAGAGCTACAGTAATTGCCTACATAAGAATGTATTGTTAGGTATGTAGTTATTTTATCTTGAATGCATTTGTACTCAACTGATATTGCTCTCATCAAAGTCTATAATGGCTTCTTAGCTAAATGTCAGAACTAGTACTCCATCCTCATTCTCCTTTATCTGTTAATCACCTTAGACCCAGTAGTCCATGCTCCTCTTGAAATTTTATCTTATGTTGTCTTCCCGATTGGCTTTTCTTGGTTCTCTTCCTACCTCTCTGGTCATCTCTCCAGTGTCACCTTTGAAGGATCCTTCTCATCCACCCTTCAGCTTTCTGTGGATGTTTGACAGGGCTCTGTCCTTAGCCCCCTTCTTGTTTTCTACACCTTATTTCTAAATAAGCTCATTGCAAACATAAATTGAAGTACTATATGTATGCTGACAATTCATGGATGTACTTCTGTGCTCCTATGGGTCTCTTTCTATCCAAACTAAATATTCTTCTGGTCTCTGTGATATCTCATGGATATCTACATAAGAACGACCATACTGGGTCAGACCAAAGGTCCATCTAGCCCAGTATCCTGTCTTCCGATAGTGGTCAATGGCAGATGCCCCAGAGGAAGTGAACAGAAATAGGTTATCATCAAATAATCCATCTTCTGTCATCCATCTCCTGTCATCCAAAGTCCTGGATTTTACAACATCCTCTGACAAGGAGTTTCATCTAGCTGTTAGCTCGAGCTTAGCGTGACTGAAAGAGAGCCCTTAATGAACTCTCCCCATCCCTACAACCATCCCTGCTATCTTTTGTCTCTGTGAACAAGACAGTCATCATGCCTTTCATTCAGTCTGTAACCTGGTGCAGCGCTGTCCTGGGGTTGCCGTGTGGCAACCCCCCTCACTACTCCAGGTGCTGGGCCCAGGACAACCCTGCCCCTTCTCCGCCACTTTCCCCTGCTCCACCCCCTTGTCCAAAGCCCCTTTCTCTGAGCAACACAAGTTGGGGGATTACTAGAGGTCTTGGCATGGGTGACAGCAGGGTCCACCCCGCAACACTCAGCATGGCAACAAGAGCCAGAGTGACCCAACAGTCTTCTCCATTCTGCTGCCCTCTCTCAGCTCACTGCGCTCCATTTCTTCATGGTGGCAGGAAGTGAAGCACCTTGGGGGCTGGGATACTCTTCCTGGGATACTCTAGGGGCTGGGTATCTACCTGCTACTGTACCATGGTGAAGCAAAGTTTGGCGGGTTGGGATAGAGTGGCAAGGTGGAGCAGAGCAGGTTGCTGTGTTGCTCCTGCTACTGTCACTGTGGTGATGGGGGGCAACCCCTGCTGCCATCCCACACCAGGTCTTCTGATAATCCCCTGGGCTGCTGTAGGCCCCATCCATAGGACAGTTGAAGCAGCCACTGTGGAGCCTCTTAAAGCACGGCACCTGGGGTGACCACCCTGAACTATCCTATGTATGGGATGGCTCTGCCTGGGTGTTATCCTCAGCATAAATTTCCTTCTGGGTCTTCACATCTAGGATATATTCAAATGTTGCAGATTCTTTCTACATAAATTAACATAATATCTTTAAGATACGTCCTTTCCTACTGATCCACTAAACAAAGCTCAGTCTTGTCTGAGGTCCCATCTCACGTCTTGATTAATGCAATCTTTTTCTCTGACTTGTAGAAAAACAGTCTCACCCAACTCATATCTATGCAGAATGTTGCTGCAAAGATGATTTGCTAGTCTGTTGCATTGACTATACCAGTCCTCTTTTTGTTTGTCCACTAGCTCCCTCTTTTCTATTGTATTGAAAGTAAGCTACTTGTATTTTCAAGGTCCTTTGTGGCCTATCCTCATCCTACTAATTGCCTTTCATTTTGCATCAGATGGTTGGCTTTTGTCTGTGATCTGCCCATGGCATTAAGTTTGAACACTCACTGTTACATAGTCAAACAGATCTTTTCCTGCTTTCTCCTATGTTGCCCCTCATGCTTAGGAGTTGCTCTTTCTAAACTTCCACAAAGCCACTTGATTACTCCTGAAAATCTCTCATTTGCCATGGTATCTGCAAAAAAAAGAAGGAAACAAAAAAGACAATATTTAGTTTGTTGGTGTGCTGAGACTATCTTGCTGACCAGTATTATATCATTGTTTCCATATATTCCTTTGTATTTGTCTATCCATATGTTGTGTCTTGTTTTATACATAGATTTTAAGATGTTTGGGGCAGGATCTATCTTTTTGTGTTGTGTTTGTACAGTGCCTAGCTCACTGGGATACTGATTCATGTCTAGGATTCCTAGGTGCTATGATACTACTACTAATTAATACCTTAAATGTGGTGGCTGTTTTAGGGTGAAAGTCTCATTTTTCTTCTCATTTAATCTCTAATCTGATTTCATCTGTTCTTTTCTCCTCAGCCTATGTTGCTTACTCCTTGGCTCCCCTGAACATTTATCACCTGCCAGTGACTTCTGCCTCCATACCCACAGGGAGGCAGAAGCTTCTAATGAGGTTTGCTTGTAAGTCTTTAAGAAAACCCTACATGACACTGGGTACAAGAAGCAGCCAAACCAATTTAACATACAAACTCTGTGGTCCACCAGAAAGTACGCTATTGACCGAATTGGGAACGGATTAAATGATGCATATTAGGCATTTAGGAATGAAGTACAACATCAGTTTTGGAAATAATTGTGTATATTGTATTTGCCTATTATATGCCCTATTACATAAGATGAATTATTAAAGATAGGCATTGCTAATAGTTTATAAGAAAAACCTTTCATGCCTTAGGGTCCACAGGCATCAGATTGTGAAATAAAATAATTAAAATAAACTCTTCTGTCTAAATTACTAATTTGCAGTGCTTTTTGTACATTTTGTATCTTCCCTCCTTGGCCAGAATTGTAGCATTTATTACTTCTATTCTGCTTCTGCTCAGAAGGAGAGCACTATCTTTGGTCTGCTGATACTCAGTATACATTGTAATATTGTCAGCCCCATGTGCCTGAGAGAAAGATGTGAAGCACCTGCCTCCAAAACCGGTTCTTGACTATATAATGAGAGTACTTTTGGTTTACCTAGAGCCATGCTCTTCTAGTTTATTAACCTTCCAGACATGCTGGTAGGCCCATTTGTTTGCTGTGGATGTGAGGTAGATTTTGCTAGAAATCGATCAATATCTACAAAATGTTTTCATTTGTTTATATGTGCTAACTTAGTGAAAAAGATCAATGCATTTGTCTATTGATTGATTGAATTGTTAAACTAAGGAATACTCAGAACAAAGAATAAGCACTCCTTAATATTGAATGAGTGTATAAATCAAAACAAAAGTACACTGAGCAATATTTAGCATAACTTTACAACTCTGAGTTATTGTATGATAATGTTTTAATTTATTGAAATGATACATTTTAAAAGGGATACTTTTACATTGTTGAATACTGAGTAATTGTATTTTAAAAAAAGACTGAAGAGAATTAGTTTAAAGTAGGAGTAGGCAATAATTTTTGATCATTCACTACTCCAAGATTTTGGCAAGTGGACGTGGGCTGCACTTTTCTATGGCGAAGGTGCTGGGTCTGGGATGGAGGCTGGGTGCAGAAGGGAACTCAGGGTAGGGGACCAGGAGTGTAGGAGAGGGTGTGAGGTCTAAGAGGCAGTTGGGGTGACGGAGGTGGTCGTGAGCTGGGGCAGGGGATTGGAATGCAGAGTCTGGGGGGAGGGTATGAGCGCAGGAGAGGATTCTGGCCTGGGAGAGGGGTATTGAGGAAATATCTCAGGATGGATGTGGTATACCTAGATTTCAGTAAGGCGTTTGATACGGTCTCGCATGATATTCTTATCAATAAACTAGGT
>CM057845.1:252564889-252598569 GCA_030068395.1 Apalone spinifera | reverse complement strand
CGATGACCTCTTGAGGTCCCTTCCAGTCCTAGTATTCTATGAGTCTATGAAATGCAGGGTCTACAAGGGGGCTGGATGTGGAGGGGGCTTGAAGCTTCGAGGCACAGGACTGAAGCTCAAATGCTTAGTGCCCCTCATGGGCCTGAAGTCAGGAGATGCAGAGCTGAAGCCCCCTCCCTGGCGCTCCCTGTGGGGCTGCAGCCAGAAGGCATGAGATTGAAGCCCCCCTCCCTGGCACACTCTTTGGGGCTGAATCCTGGAGCTTTGAACCCTGCTGCTCCCTGTGAGACAGAAGCCCTGAGCCCATGTGTAAGAGTTGAGGTTATGGAGGGTATTTCCCCTTGCCAAACTGCGGTGCAAGAGCATAGCAGTCCTAGGGCCACTCTACACCTCCCTTCTACCTCTTCTCCCCACCCCTGGACAGATTGGAGGCAGGAAGCTGGAGAAAGGCAATCTGGGGCAGCTGTTGCTTTGGCTGGTGTCATGAAGCAGGTAGGAGCACTGTTCCCTCATCTACTTCTGGTGTCCTGGGTTGAAGCTGCTTCTCAGGTCCCAGTCCCCTTTACTCCAGCAGAAGCAGCTGGTAAGAGCTGTCAGTGGCCAGAAGGCCCCTCCAGGAACAGGGACCACAGGGGAGCTTTCCAAGCACACAACCTCTATTGTCTTCCTTTCTACACCTGAACTACATCCTCCCTGCATCCTGACCTCTCCCCCTATCTGCCAGGTACTTCTCTCCCTGTACTGTGAGCTACCTCCCTGTCCTGACACAGACCCAGCTACACCCTGCCTACATACAACCCGTAACTTCAGTCCAATGCCTTGTGGCTTCAGGCCCGTGAGAGGTCCTGGGGATCAGGACTTGCGTTCCATGGCTTCAGCTATGGGGCCCCCAGCTCCGTTGAAAGGGCTCTCAGACCTCCGCTGGAGAGCAACTGTTCTAAGTAATCAATTTAAATATTTTCTTTAATTTCATAAGATTGCTTACTTTGTCTGTCTCTCAGCTGTTGGGTTATGATTAATAATCAAAAGGATCCCTCCCTGCACCCACAGCCATCCTGGGTTGTTGCTGTTACAGCTACCTCCTCTGTGCACCACTACTACAGCTCCTAGCTACTCCCTGCTAAGATGGATTGGGGATATTGGCACTCAATCCCTGGATTCTGCCATGCAGAGGTGACTTGAGCCCTGCTAGGTGGAAATTAAAGAATGCCCACCCCTCTATGGGGCCTGGAGTTTTAATAGCATGTCCAGGGGGGTGTCAGAGAGAGAAAGGTTGAGGACCCTTGACTTAGAAAAAGATGATTAAATCCCATTATTTCCCATTAATTCTCCATTAATACAAATGTTCTGTACTTAAATGGCTTCTTACACTAATAATTAGTTAGCAAAACTGTTAGATATCATGTTGGCTCATAAAACATTTTACTATTTACATAGCAATGATATTGGGAATTATATGAGGAACTTTGCATTAATCTAACATATTTGCAAGTAAAAACCACTTAGAGTGATCCTGTAGCACCTTAAGGACTAACAAAAAAAAAAAAGTCATTTCATAAAGATATTGGCCATTTCAGCATTAAGTAAGTTAACAAATTTAAAACATTTCCAGTGCAAAGAGGTGAGGGCTGAGCTTACTTTACCTCTAGGTTTTAAGATTTGATAAAGATCTTCAGTGGTAATTCTCTGTAAAGTGCTTTTGAGCAGATTGATTTATCAGTTACAGCCTTTACATTTAAAACTCCTATCAAACATCCTGTATGAAGCACCCATCATAGCAACCAAGCATGCATCCATTTTTCAAAAGATTGTATAAAATAATTTGGAAAGAAAATGCAAAGCAAGAAAAGTTTGAAAATGAAGCTTTTATGTTACGTAAACACCCTTAAGGGCAATAAATGTGGCTTCTTTTATGGCCAGGGAAGAGTTACTTCTCTGACATTTACTTGTCTCTAAGGGCACGCATACACGGCACACATACACAGCAGGGCAAAAGTCGAATTATATACAACTTCAGCTACGTCAAATGTGTAGCTGAAGTTGAAATGGCTTAATTTGGCTTTTGGCGCTATGTACATAGCAGGAAGTTGAAGGAAGAACATTCTTCCTTTGACTTCGCTTACTCCTTGTGAAATGAGGGTTACAGGAGTTGGAGTAAGAAGTCCTCCATCTGAACATTATTTTGAAATAATGGCTTGCAGTATAGACACACTGTTTTTTTATTCTGAAATAGAGTCAGTTATTCTGAGATAACACTGCTATGTATATGCCAGAAAACAGAATCCTCCTGAAAATTCTTTTGGTTAATTTACATTTTTTTAATAATAGAAGTAATTAAAATATGCACAGGTGTTATTTTTTTCAAACATTTTGATTATATCATACTTTCAAGGGACAAACAAGTTAGTAATATTAATGTTTGTAATGTAAAAATATTATAGTTTCATTAAAATCATTTTTGCATCAATAATAAGGTCTTCCTCCCCACTATAGATGCAAATGGGTTACTGATAAACCTGTTACCCAGTAAGCCTCATACTTACCAGTTGATGCTTACTGGGTAACAGTTGACTAGTGCCAGGGAACAGCCCCCTGCTTGTACCCTGCTGTGGGCTGCTCTAGCCTCACTCGAAGCTGCTCCAGATGGCCGGAGTGGGATTTTACATCCCTACTCCTCACAAAAAACTTAAATTATAGGTATATTTTGACGCGTACGCTTTAGGAATGTAAGTGACTAGTCGATAAGCTCCATCTTATGTTCCTGGGATTCTACTGCACCTCTAGTTGGAGAATTTAGGTGACAGTGCCGTCGGTAGGCTGCACATGTGGGGCAGCTAGCACGTGTCAATGCGGCTACTCTGCATATGCAGCCAACTATCATTTCAGTTCCTTCTCTGCCACTGAAGACGTCCACGCAGTGTGCAGTGGCAGTCCAAAAAAGCAAACAGGATGTTAAGAATCATTAAAAAAGGGATAGAGAATAAGACGGAGAATATCTTATTGCCCTTATATAAATCCATGGTATGCCCACATCTTGAATACTTCGTACAGATGTGGTCACCTCATCTCAAAAAAAGATATACTGGCATTAGAAAAGGTTCAGTGAAGGGCAACTAAAATGATGAGTTTGGAATGGGTCCCATATGAAGAGAGATTAAAGAGACTAGGACTTTTCAGCTTGGAAAAGAGCAGACTAAGGGGGGATATGATAGAGGTATATAAAATCATGAGTGGTGTGGAGAAAGTCAATAAGGAAAAGTTATTTACTTTTTCCCATAATATAAGAATGAGGAGCCACCAAATGAAACTAATGGGCAGGAGATTTAAAACAAATAAAAGGAAGTTCTTCACACAGTGCACAGTCAACCTGTTGAACTCCTTCCCTGAGGAGTTTGTGAAGGCTAGGACTATAACAGGGTTTAAAAGAGAACTAGATACATTCACAGAGTTTAAGTTCATTAATGGCTATTAACCAGGATGGGTAAGGAATGGTGTCCCTAACCTCTGTTTGTCAGAGGGTGGAAATGGATGGCAGGAGAGAGATCGCTTGATCATTACCTGTTGGGTTCACTCCTGGAGCACCTGGCATTGGCCACTGTTGGCAGACAGGATATTGGGCTGGATGGACCTTTAGTCTAACTCGGTATGGCCATTCGTATGTTCCCTTTTCTTGTGTACCGCCTTGCAAGCATCCCTGAATGCTTCAAATACAGCCTCTCACTCCATTGCTAAGGCCATAGTTATGAGCTCTATTTATCCAGTTCAAAACTCTTCGCTGACTCCACGGATGCCTCCTTTCACTTCCTAAAAGACTCCAGTGCCGTGTTGAAAATACTAGGCATCCACATTGCTGCAAGAAAGAGGAAGCAGGGAAAATATTTTACTCAACAATACAGATCCATGCTTTTTAAACAGCCAGAGGCAATATGAGGCCAGATGAAGATAGTGCCAGACTAGGCACAGGTAAAGCACCAACCAACCCTCAGCTTCCCAACCTTCAAATTCCAGACAAACACTTTGAACGTCAGGTTGAGGGTACAATAGCCCACTTACCTCTAAGGCAACTGGATGCATTATCCACATTCCACAATTGCCTGACACTCTTCTACCTGAATTGGAGTTTGATCACCATGGACAGATGGATATTGGACATTGTCAAGGATGGTTATTGTCTCTCCTTTTCATTTATTCCTCCAGTCCACACACCTCTGTCCCTTTTCAGGGAACCATCTCATAAGACCATCTTCCTCCAGGAACTCAACCACCTGCTACAACTGGGAGCAATAGAAGTCCTGCCCCAGCATCACAGAGGGAAGGGATTCTACTCTGATTATTTCCTTACAACAAAGAAAACAGGAGGATAGAGGCCAATTCTCGATTTGAGAATGCTTAATTGCTACATATGCCTTCTGTGGTTCAAGATCAACAATAATTCCTGCTTTAGAGAAAGGAGATGGTTATCGACCGTTGACCAAGATGTGTACTTCCATATGTCGATTCACCCAGCACACGCAAAATACCTTTGATTTGCGTTCAGCAACGGACATTTTCAATACAAGGTGCTCCCTTTTGGATTCTTCATAGCACAAAGGGTCTGGCTATGGTGGCAGCATACCTCTGCAGGCGGGGAGTCACCATATTTCTGTACCTCGATGGCTGCCTGTTAAAAGCACAAACGTATCAGGTGATGGAAGATGCAGTCACTTTAACTATGTCAGTGTTTTAGAGTGGTTTGCAAATAAACCTACAAATGCAAGCTCACAGCTACTCAAAAATTAGAGTTCATAGGAGCCTACCTAGACTGCACAGTGGAAGTAGCCTCTCTCCTACAACAAAGGTACCAGGCAGTCACAGAACAGGTAAGACTTGTACAGGGCAGACCCCAGGTTGCTACAAAGTTATGCCTTCAGCTATTGTCACATGGCGACAGCCACTTTTGTGATACAGCATGCCAGATTACACTAGACCCATGCAGCTGTGGCTAAGGACGTTTTACAAGCCACATTTCCATAGCATCAACAAAATTATCCCAGTTCATAACAAAGTGAAACAGTCCTTAGCTTGGTGGACAACCCACTCAACATGTGCAAAAAAGTACTTTTCCACCCTCAACTACCATAACCATCACCTCAGACACATCTCTTTTGGGTTGGGGTGCACACACCGACAAACTCAAGAAAGTACGATGATTCCCAGAGGAATCCAAGTTGCACATGAAGATATTGGACCTCTGGGCAGTAAGCAATGCCTGCCAGCACTTTTTACATCTGATCTGCAACAAAACAGTACAAATTTTCATGGACAATCAGAGAACCATGTACTACATAAACTGCCAGGGCAGAGCCACTTTATACCACCTCTATATAGAAGTGGTCTGGCTCTTGAAATTGTGTGTCACATACAACATACATTTTCAAGCCACCTATTTGCTAGACAAGGACAGTACTATGCCCTCAGTAGGAACTTCAATTTGAATCACAAATGGAGATCGATATGATTCTCCTAGTAGAAATGTTCAGTCAGTGAGGATTTCCTTTGGTTGATCTGTTCACAAGAAGTGTCCATAGTACTGTTCTCGTGCGGGCATTGGAACACACTCTCTAAGGGAGGCGTTCACAATAACATGGAGTGCATCACTGTCGTACGCATTTCCACTGTCGTATGCCACACACCCTCTCTGATCACCTTCTTCTTGTTAACATGCCTGTAGAAACCTTTCTTGTTATCTTTCACATCCTTAGCCAGTCGCAATTCCATTCGCGCTTTCGCCTTCCTGATAACCCCCGGCATTCTCGAGCTATATATTTAAACCCCTCGCTGGTCATTTGTCCAAGTTCCACTTTTTGTAAGCTTCCTTTTTGTGCTTAAGTTCACCAAGGATTTCCCCCGTAAGCCAATCTGGTCTCCTGCCATGTTTGCCTCTCTTGGTACACGTCAGGATGGTTTCTTTCTGTGCCTTCAATAAGGCTTCTTTAAAATACTACCAGCTCTCCTGGACTCCTTTCCTCTTCATGTTAGCATCCCAGGGGATTCTGCCCATCAGATCTCTGAGGGAGTCAAAATCTGCTTTTTTGAAGTCCAAGGTGTCTATTTTACTACTCTCTTTTCTTCCTTTGGTCAGGATCCTGAAATCTACCATCTCATGATCACTGCTTCCCAGGTTGTTACCCACCTCCACTTCCCCTATTAGTTCCTCCCTGTTTGTGAGCAGAAAGTCAAGCTGCGCACGGCCTGTGGTCGGATCCTTCAGCACTTGTACCAAGAAGTTATCCCCAACATTCGACAAAAACTTCCTGGATTGCCTGTGTACTGCTGTATTGGTTTCCCAACAAATGTCAGGGTGATTAAAGTCCCCCATGAGAACCAGGGCCTGCGATCCGGAAGCTTCTCTAAGTTGTCTGAAGAAAGCCTCATCTACCTCATCCATCTGATTCGGTGGCCTGTAGCAGACACCAACCACAACATCACTGCTGCTGTTTGCTCCTTTAAACTTAACCCATAGACTCAACTTTGCTCCCTCTATATACTGGAGTTCAGAGCAATCATAATGCTCCCTTACATATAGTGCAACTCGTCCTCCTTTTCTCCCCTGCCTGTTCTTCCTGAACAGTCTATACCCTTCCATGGCAGCGCTCCAGTCATGCGAGTCATCCCACGAAGTCTGTTATCCCAATTAAATTTAATGAGACTGCTAAGATGTTGATTCCTTAAAATATTTTTAGAAGGTGAAAGAATAAAAAGGTACCACTGAAAATCTTGGTGTCTTTCTTTTCTCTGTTTATTTTTTCTGCAACTCCTAATTCAAGGCTGCACAGTCAGTTATCCTGCTTAGATGCTATATTGATATGTAGTAGGAGACCAATTTAGACAGAAAAATATGCACACTGAGGAGGACTTTTAACTTGGAAAGTAACTAATCATAGCAGTGAATACAGAATACTGCATTTCATCATACTCTCCCATGTATTCTACTTGATTTTTCTTTAATTATGAGACCAGCACTGAGAATAGGTAATGTGGTTCTGAAAGAGCTAGTTCCTTCTTCTGCTGCACAGGCTGCCGATTCTGTTATTTTTAATTCCTGTTTTCCCTTTGTTCCTCAACAGCTCCTTCACCTCCCTTTCTCTTCTTTCTATGCATTATTTTATCTCTTCCTTCCCAGCATTCCTTCAGTATGTATCCCCTTGGTTACTCGTGTTCTTTCTTATCTTCAACAAAATCCTTTTTTCCCCCACCTGAAATTGCTTGAATTTTTAGTTGTCACCCAAATCTCTCTCTCCATCACTTATATATTTTTTTTCCTATTCTGTCCCTTTAATCACTTCCTTCTTGATTTATCCCTCACCTTCCTTCAGATAAATTCATATTCTATCCATCAGCTTCCACTTCCTGTTTTTGTGATCCACCAAAATCCTTCAAACTGTGTTGCACTGAAGGTAATTGGAGAATCTTGTGTAACCCCTGTTCCAGTACAGCCATTTTCTTGATGATGATCTTCCAGATCTAGTGTATATCTCGCCTTACATACTAGAGACTAAAGTCTAGACGCAGCATATTTTTCTTCCTTGTATTTAGAGGGACTGGGATTAATCCTCTGTACCTGCAGATCAGAAGAATGGAGGAGAGCCAACGTGGATATTCCTTGTGCTACATCTTAACTATAACCAGGGTGGCTACAAATCCCTTAAAATTTATTCTTCATTTTTAAATTAAATTACATTTTCTCCTTAAAATTAACCTCCCTAAAATTAAACTTTGAAAATGACAACTTATTTTAAGGATTAAATTTACTGTAGTCCAGGGCTTCTCAACATGCGGCCCATGGCCAGTTTGTTTGTGGCCCCCGGTGCAGTTTGGGTTTACACGGGGCTCAAGATGGGGCCCGTGGGTGCGATCCTTTGAACATGACCTCCATTGGGAGCATGCTCCACAATGGCGAGGCGTCTCCCAGGCGGGGTGACCATTTGAAAGATGCAAGCTGACGGGCTGGCAGCAACAGATGGGTGCAGGGTGTCAGTGTTTCTAGCTCCCAGGGAGGAGGTGCTGGGAGTGCCAGGGCATTGTGTGAAAGAAGCTATTTGCATATATTTGCGTATATATGTGCATGTATATGCAACCACACTTAAGTTGTGGCCCTAGGCATGTGCTGGGAGTATCGTTGTGGCCCCAGGGGCTTCCAAAGTTGAGCAGCCCTGCTGTAGTCATCATTTATATGAAAGAAAACATGTTGTATCAGTGAGCACTCAGAAATTTTAATGAGTTAAAGGGTGCTGCTTTTTAATTACATACACAATCAGGGAAAACTTTTGAGGTCAACTCAAGCTATATAAATAAGTCACAGTGCCACATAGTACATTCAGTACCTATATTATTTGCAGCTCTGATGGAATGTATGCTGCTATTTAGATTTTCCCCCAAATGTTATAATTTTATTTTTTATTGTGCAGGAAAGCTTTTGCCTCATTTTTGGTTTGAATTTGACTAGCAGACTCAGAGACAGTATTTTCTTCATATGGACTGATTCATTACAGTTTGGAAAATAAATTTGTAAAAGTGGGAGAGTTTGTTTTTCTTTTCCAATTTCTGAATAAAAATAATGTGTGGGATGACATTTACTAATTCTAAGAACTTGAAGGATCGGAGGCCAGATCATCAAAGGTATATAGGCATCTGAAGATGCAAATAGATATCTAGGGAGATTTTTTAAAACGATCTAAGCAAATTAGGTGCCTAACTTCTATTAATTTTCAACAGAAGCTAAGCATCTAATCTTCTTAGGCATTTTAGAAAACCCTTCTAGTCACTTATCTGCATCTTTAGGCACTTAAATAGTTTTGAAAATCTGGGCCATGGTGACTAAAACAATCTGTCAAGTTGCTAAGTACATATTTTGTTTAATAATCACTAAGGTTTTTTTGTTAAACCTTTTTCCATATGTATCCATCATATTTAAGGTAATTTTTATTTAACTAATAAAAACAAATTTAAAATACTGAATTTTCTGCATTTTTAAGTACATTCCTATGACCACTCAAATACAGCTTGGTACAAATCTTGAGTTAAAAAAGGTCATTTGGTAAATAAGAAATGCATCATTGCTATTTTTAACATAAATAAATGTACAAAATTAAGAAACTAAGTAGATATTTATAAAGTTATATAGTCACTGAAATAAAATGAGTGCAGATATAATGAATATTCTGGACGAGCAAAAAACTTAAAGGCTATATTCAGTTGTGAATCAACATACTTCTGTGGTTGTACCAACTTTTTTTTTTAAGCCAAACAATTAAAAATACAAATGCAAAACAAGATAAAAATGATTTAAAACAAGATTTTCTGCTTGCTCATTGAAATCATTGCTCATTGAAATTATAAAATCACTTGGATTTGTATGAATCAACTCTGACTGTAAGTCAACCAAATGAGATTCTTTTTTGGGGGTATATAGTGCATTGTGGATTTACTGAATTTAGTGTAAATGCATTCTTCTAATTGTTAGGCCTTGATTTGAAGACCATATGTTCTTAGGTCAGGTCTATACTAGGGGAAAAAGTCCACATAAGAGGCAACACCTGCTATGAAAATAACGTAACTGGAGGTTGACGTACCTTAGGTCAGATTTCTGTGGCATCCCCGCTGTGGGAGCTCAATAGGAGAAACTCTCTTATCGACTTCCCTTACTCCATGTGAGCCATGGGAGTACTGGGGTTGACAGGGCACCATCAGTGGTCAGTTTAGTGGGTCTTTACTGGACCCACTAACTCAAACCCTTTGGGATAATCTCTGGAGTATCACTCTCTGGGTAAGTGGATACAAACCCTTTGATGAGCTGCCAGAGCTATCTGGGAAGCAACGCCCTTTTAAAGCCAGTTGATCTGTACAGCCAGCTGATGTTCTTGTTACTGTACTCTGACTTTGGAAACCTATGGTGTTTGGTCTCCCACATAATCTGAAAGTGACAATATTTTCTTAGCTTTTTAAAAAAAAAAAAATACTCTTCATCCCCTGCAGATAATTGGTAGCTAGTAAACATAGAAGAATGGCTTTTCTCTGCAAATCCATTTTTATGTACAATGCAATCTAAAACATGAAGTTTCAGAAATTTCAGACCACTAAACTGTGTGTATCCTATGGGCTTCAGTTTATATGGCTAGACAATACCATGTAGCAAAATACCAATTTAAAAAAAATCCAACTTGATTGAGTTTTTCATGTTTTCACTTTTCATTTTTTCCATTTTGTATTTATAGCTGGAAGGCCCATGTGTCCTGCAGATACAAAAAATACGCAATGTTGCTGCACCAAAGGATAATGAAGAATCTCAGGCTGCTCCCAGAATGCTGCGTTTGCAGATGACTGATGGACACACAAGCTGCACAGCAATAGAATATAATTATATGTCAAAAATAAGGTGGATGACAATTTTTTTCACTAACTATTATATAAAAAGTAATTAATGAAAAGAATCAATAATATGCAAAATATTTCCCATGTCAAAATAACTTGAAAAATAAGCAGAAGTAATTCTTACAATGCAATAGTCCTTTTTGTTCTTGACTGCATTCTTTTTTCCCCTTTTCTTCTTCTTCTGTTCTTGATTTTTACTGAAGAAAGAATATAGTTTTTGCTTTTTGCTTCTTCCATGCCAGAGAGCTTGCATTTTTCTTTGTATTTGTTATGGTCAAGTTCCATAGAGAATAAAATCAAAGACTGTGGTCTGGGAGATTTGTGAGGAAGAGAAAACTTGAAAAATACTGAAATGTTAAGCAACATAGGTAAAATTAGCTATTGGTATACAAGAGCCAGCAGATTTGTGAAAACCAAACATTAAAAGATTGAGTACATGGTCACAATTCTTAGTTAGACTATATCTTTTTTGTGGTGCAATGCTCGTAACTAGAGTCCTGCAAATCTGTGGCTATTCACTTCATGTCCTGCATGTGGATGCAGATATCAAAGGCTAATTTTTGCATATACTTATATGCAGGGCTTGACAAACCGCAGCGAGAGCTACTCGCCAGCCCCACACCGCGCATGCGCCAGATCGGCACTGCCCATGCACTCAGCGCTGGTGAATGGGGCACATGGAGCAACCAGCTGAAATCTACTCGCCACGGGCAAGTAGAATCAGTTGTTTGTTGAGCCCTGCTTATATGGATACAAATTTTTTATCTGGAACTCTGCAAATTTGCAGATATCCACTTTATATCCACAGGTACTAATTTCGTATCCGCACCAAGCTCTGCTAATAATGTATGTAAAGCAGAGCGAGAGATGAGTGAATGAAGTTGGTCCCCAGAATTTCAGAAGTATTTCTTTCTGAGGCTTTTTAACTGTGGACTTTTTTTGGAAATGGAAAGAAGAAAAGCTCAGAAAGATTTAATAATATAAATTAATGGCAATAACTTTGTAAACTTCTTTGTTTTTTTTTTAAATGTATTATTTTATATCTGTAATGAGTAACAGGCCTTTGGATTGAGTCTGAGGAGAAACATGGAGACCAAGACACTAATCTCATGGGGTGGGAAATGGCTAATGAATAAAGTTTTAGTGATATGCACTTTTGTGTGTTGTGTTCTTACAAGACTGATATATTTCCTGGTTCATCAGCAGTCTAACTAGCAGCTGCTTTTTATTAAAGTATTTTTCAGGGTAATTAATGATGTTGTTTATGTTGAAATGGCAAGAATAATAGGGTGTTCATGTTGAAAGGGCAATATAATGGTGCAGGATTTTCCTTCCGATTGCCCCGCAAAATATCACGTGCCATGGACAGTGACTTGAATGGCAAACTGTGTTTTTCTGGCTAATGCTAATAAATAAATCTCAATGAATGCTGCTTAAACACTGGATATGCTAGGAAACAGAATTTGTTATGCTAAAACCTTATCTAACTCTAAAGGCAAAATCTCATCACTCTGGAGGAATATAGGGCTCTTTCAGTAGTCTGTTTTTTGTGCCGTTGCTGCTGTTGAGCTCCTCTTAGCTATTAATTTTTGATGAAATATGTGATTTAGTTTTGCTGTACCCTAGTTTTACTGAAGATGGTTCAACTATCATCCATTACATCTAGTTATACATACTCATTGCAAAATATCCACTGTCACAGATAATTTTGGCAAGGAAAAAAAGGAAAATTTTTACTGATGGAGTGGCAATAACAATGCAGTCTTATGGATGCTTCTCTCAATTAGTTTCACTTGTATTACCTTCATCCTTAGGATATTGCTCTAATATTTTCCATTCCTGTTTAAGTAACTGCTGTTGAGGTATAATTAAAGAGAACTTTCTGAAAAGCGGCACAACATTATGTTTTGGGGGTTATGAAGTTGTTTCTGTTGGTTCCAAATAAGTTTCTTGATTTTTTTTTTTCCTTCCAATTGGAGGATTGAAATGTGATTCTTTTTGTGTTTGAGGTATTCCTTTCTGTAGTACGTGAGGTTTCAGAGATGTTTCCTCGGTTTCTCAGCATATTTCAAACTTTAGATTGTAGTCAGATGATTCTAGATAATGAACCCTCTGGTGATGTATCTGTTGTGGGATCAACCTGAACACCACCACATATTTTGGCGCAACTGGTCCTCTTGACATTGGCAACACTAGGGGAAGATGAAGTTGCTAAGGACCTTTGGTACCTTGTGGTGCTGGACTCCCCACTGCTTCAAACTGATGGGGACATTTCAGCATCACCTCTTTCTACGGTGAAAATGCTCATGACCGCTTCTGTTTTGCCAGAAGCTGAGAATGAGTGCCATGAGATGGATCACTCGATGATTACCTGTTTTGTTCATTCCCTGTGAAGCACACGGCCTTGATCGCTGTCGGGCTATGTGAACCTTTGGACTGACCCAGTTTGGCCCTTTGTATGTTCTTACAATCTTGCCAGCAGAGTTGATGCATGCTGTTAGCAGCCACCCGTTTCATCTACACCAACTCTGAAGAAAGACTGATGAAAATTCAAGAATGACAGGATATCAAGCCCATGCAAGTACTGATGTTATCTCTGATACCAATGTCCACTAGATTGGTCCTGGTACTGTCCCTCAGAAGCTATTGGAATATCAGAGTAAGAGGTTGATTCACATGTCTGCTGTTTGGATTACAGGAAGCCCTGAGATTCTTCTCTCCTTCATTTGACACTTGTTCATATGTATGCTGTATATGTTCACACAGAAGTAGGCTTGGAGTTGATACGACTGACTTCCTATGCCAACTTGTGTTCCACTTCGGCCCTACTGTTATCCATAGAGTATGCTCTCTACTTTGAATTGGGCTCCCCTGTTTTACTGAAGTCTGTGTCATATAGAAGTCTGTGTTGTATAGAAGGAAGTCAGCTGTGTCCTTTATCAATTCCAGTCCCAACCTTGGTACCACTGCTGCTGAGACAGCATATTCTTTAGCAGCCTGAGCTGTACAAAGGTACCCTGAAGAACAACCAACACATACTGAAACTGCTCTCCCTACAATAAATACATCTTCATCATCCTCCAACGTGCCTCCCTCTGGTTTTTGAATCTTCATCTCCACTTGATAATGTCTTAAGAGGAGTGCAGGAAAGTTTGTGTTGCCACTTCTGCTCTAATTGTTTAAATAAAGAGCAATATATTTCGCCAGGTTGCTAATCTGCCATCTTTCCTAAACATCACATTTAATTTGAATGATGCAATCCTAATATCATGTTTTATTTATTGTATTTATGATTATTTACACTCTACATTTCAAAGGTGATTTAATAGCTGTTTCCTTAATAATTTGATTTAAATAGTTTTTCCTAAGCATGGTTTATTTCATTTAAATAAAAAAATGTACAAAAAAGGCCAAAAGCAAATAATCCCAACAGCTCACTCAGGGGGCTGAATGTTTCCAGGGTTTTATAGTTACTTTTTATCTGTCTGAGTGAGCCTATTTATGGAACCAAAGCAAATACTTTGTAACTCAATATCAGTCTTTCTTTATATGGGAAAAACATATATGTATAGTTTTAGTTTTCTGTAATTACTGCTGCACATTATTTACTGTACTGCTATCTAATGCTCTGTGATGGGGTTTTCTCTGGTGGAATCTCTGAATATAATGTTTGAAATTTTTGTGTGCATTTGTTTTTGATTTTAGCCTGAACACTCCACCTGGAACAAAAATTAAGCTGTCAGGAATTATTGAAGTGAAAAATGGATTCTTGCTTTTGGATGACAGTAACACTGTAGTTCTTGGCGGTGAAGTGGAACATCTTATAGAAAAGTGGGAGTTACAAAGGGTGAGGTAACATCACTGAATGTTTGTCTAAGTTATATATAAGTAACTTCTGCAAGCTAAATTTTACTAACAAAAATGTTAGTAGTTTTTATACAATAATGTAATAGTATTTTGAATAAAAAAATCTAGATATTTGATGTACTAATTATTTATTATAGGTAAAGCCAAATCGCTGTAAATAAATGGAATGTTTTGTGCTGCAGTTCAGATGCTGAATATGTAGAAATCAAAGAAAACCTTTTAGCAGCAAATGATACTTTTTTGATCCTGCAGAATTTTAAACTTAAAATGTGGGTTAAAAATGATCTTGGTCAGCAAAGTGTCTTTAATTGTTCACTTCACCTGAAGCAGGGATGTGGCCTATTGCAATGTCTTTAAGTGTGGTGATGGTTGTCAGGATTCTTGTGGGTTCCCTGACCATTGCATATAGGGCTTCTTTTTTTCTTTCAACAGATTTTAAGATAAAACTTTTCAGTTGTGGTCTGTAATATAGTTTTCTATCACAAATTCATAAAAGTACATTTCTTTTTACAATGGCAGCGGAAATTATGTTAGAACCCTGCAAGTTATAACTATGCTTAGACAAAATTGGAGCTTATACTTCAACAGGAGCATAAATAAGGCTGCAGTCACTTAATATAAACAGAAAGTATTAAGAGCTTTTATAGAAACTATAAAGAATTTTGATTTAATTCACTCCACTCAAATGTGGCCAAATTAGGAGAGCATATCAATGGGGAAAATGTTACAAGCTGGCTGTTTCCTTCTCCTATATAAATGTTAACACAAAGCAGTAATGATTATTCCCAGAGCAGGAAACTCTGTACTTGTGACAATATTCTAGTCTGTTAATTGATTTCTCTAATACTAAATGGCTGCTGGAGATTGAATCACTTTGTCATATGGACGTTGTAGCCAGACATTATTTATTATAGGTAAAGCCAATTCCATAACTCAGTTTGCCCAGAAAGGTTTTTTTAAAAAATGTTTCACCCCATAAGACCAAAGATAGTGTTCTTTTTTATTGTTGAAACTTTTACCAACATTAGGGTCTGGTTGGAAATAATGCTCCTGGATAAAAGGCTTTTTGATTAGTTGATATATGGAAAAGGTCTATTTTCTGAACCAGTAAATACTTAATAGTTTAGTGGACTAAAATACCTCAGTGGTCAGTGCTACATTAAGTCTTACAGTCACAACCTTTCAGTGTATATGGTGCTGTTGATAAATTGTGTACCCTTTGCTTGACTGCATTTGGTTCATTATGAAATATATATGAGGATATGTAACCAGTCAGTCATGTTTATTGCTCTATCAGGGTAATCTACAGATGGGCTGGAAGACGTTCTGCTGATGCTGACTATCAAAGGCATGGCCCCCTGCAGCTCCCTACTGATTGCTGTTTGTGGATAATGGGAGTGTAGGAAGTGATAGGCCACTGACTCCCACTTTCCACAGTTCCCATTGGCCCGGAATGGTGAACCGTGGCCATTGGTAGCTGCAGGAGGCAATGTCCGTGGACAGTCCATGTCACTAAAATGTCTTCCAGCTTGCCAGTGGACTACTCTGATAGGTTGCGTACAGTACGTGGGACACAGGTGCCCCCACAACTCTAAACCATTAATAATATTGCACAGGAGAGAGGTTCCATTTTATATCAATCTCTGGGAAGCTATCTCTTGCATCAGTGTTTTGTTCATCCTCCGTAGAATGTATGTTCCCAAAGTTACACAATTTAGTGCTATGAAGATTTTATAAGTTACACATCTCTTTTGCATGTCACTAAAAATCCAGCCAAGTTCTCCAACTTCTGTTTCTCTTCCTTTGATACTAGCATTTCAGATGCACACCTCTTAAAATACTTTATTTCTCTGATACAGGCAGCAAAGGAGGGGAGGAGGGCCGGCGAGGGAAGTGACTAGTCGAGTTCCTGCTTGACTACCCAATAAGCTTTTGCTAGTCAACTAGTCACTTGCATTTCTTTTAACAGGCTTCCACTCTTCACATTCTAGTTTTATTTCTCTGGTTTAGGATACAGTGACTAAAGAATTTTTATGTTGTGAAGGAGTTGGTTTTTGAAAACACATTTACCTTATCTAAGTGATAGTGATATTAAAGGACCTTTCCTGTTTGAAGTTCATTAGTCACACAAATGAAAGGCATAAAGCAAACATTTTTATCCTGTTTGTGATTTTTTTTATCTTGCCACTTCCATTAACTTCCCAAAATTCTGAGACATTTGTCAGGGAACCGTGCCATGTATTCTTTTGAAGCTTATTAATCAAAAGCTATTTGTTTTAATTTTATAGAGTTTATCAAAACACAATAGAAGCAACATTGGAACAGAAGGTGGACCACCCCCTTTTGTGCCTTTTGGACAGGTATAGTAGTCTCTTTTTAACTTTTGACCTTCGTATAGACAGAATCCAGATAAGCATTTAGTAAAATAATGTTAACACTGTAATGACTAGACATTTTGTTGTTAGAATGTATAGAATGAGTATTTTCCTAACTTCATTTTAATACCATACTTTTTGATGTTCCTATATAACTAACTTTTTTACATTTTTGAAAATGTTAGTTAAATATTTCCACTGTGGTAAATTGATACTTTAGATAATCAGGAACATTGCAGTCTTTAACACCTCATTGCTTTCAAGTCATGATCAAAATTTCCCCTTTACAATTTAAAAAAATCTGAAAACATCCTAAAATTAACTTAAAATGCAACTAATGGTTATTGAAAGTGTAGGTGTGTGAGAATGTGTAGATATAAGTGTTCGAGAAACTTTTCAATATGTTAGAACTTGGTAGAGTGAAGTTAAATGTCAAGCTCTGATCATTCATAAGTAATGAAACATTTTTCCATGGACACCATGGCAAACATGAAGGCTAACATTCAACACATTGTCCAAGGTAATACTGGCTATGGGCAGTGAGGAGATTGTGTAATTTTTAATGAATATCAGGTGCCCCAAAGTTATTCCAGATATGCTTTACCTGACTTCCAGGAGTAAAATCAAAAGAGACCATTTAGGGAGAAACCAATGGGAAATGAAACAATGACACTGGGAGTCTTGGAAGAAACAAGGGAAAAGCTTTTTATTAGGGAAATACCCCAACTGACTCCATTCAGGCTAGGATGGTTTAATCTTAGACTGAGCCTTAGATCAAAAGAGAATGCTAAATTTAAGAAAAATTCTGGCTTGGGAAGGAACAGGATGGGTTGTGAGCACATGGAAGCTGACACCCAGATTGGCAGAGACAGGGGGAGCCTGGTGTGAGTTGGACAACAGTCACTTCCTGGAGCTGTAGTTAGAGAGGTAAGTTTTTTGAAGGAGGTGCACATCTGTATCTTTCATTGTATTAACTCAGTTAGCAAAATGCAGTTTATCTTTAAGGAATGAACATATAATGCTTGGTCTTGGAGATACTACTTGTGTCACTGCTAATGTACACTGTCGCTGGCTACGAAATGGAAACTCTTATGGGACCCAAAACCATAGTTGTGAGCCAGTTGTACTGCAGCCTAGAGAACCAGTATGTAAGAGGTCAGACCAGAATGAGGTACAGAAAGCCTAGTCTGTTACCTAAGAGATGCATTTAATTGGGACTAAAAAGGAATCTAAGATGCGGTTTGTTCTGAAAATATGTCTCTAACCAACTGCTTAACTGTTTCTGTTGAGGCCACAACTTCAAGGACTCATAAAAGTAAAATAAATGGTATTTAATTGTGTCCCTATGAATTCCAAGTATTTCACAGAAGCAGTCTTGTATTTCAGGTTGTTTATCAAGATCCCTAATAACTCCTGTAGTCAACCATGTGATAATACTGGTGGATCTTTTGATACTTGCCAAAGTACTAAGTTTGATCAGTCCATCATCTAGAGAATTGTTCAACACTAGTTATCTTTGGGGAGCCTGTAACTCATGTGGTTGGCAAACACAGGTGATGCAACTCTTTGCCTAAAGGACAACCGTTGAGTAGAAATGCTGCTCCACTATCAGATACCTGGTGTGCATTAGGAATGTAAACAAATAGTCGAGTAGTTGATTACCTGATAAGCCTAAGCTTATCGGGTAGTCGAATCAACTACTCACTCCCCCTTCCCCACTGCCTCTGTATCAGAGGCAGCAGGTAGAGGAAATAGGAGCTGGTGCTGGGGCGGGATCTGGCCACCTGCTCCCTGCCCCTTTCCCCGTGCTTGGGGCGGGGGGAGTAGGGGATGCCAGCCTCTGTCTGTGGCGGGCCCAGGCCATTGCAGACAGGGGATGCTGCAGAGCAGGCCCTGTTTATGGGAGCCCAGGCTGGCCATGGGCAGAGGCTGCTCCAGCAGCATCCCATATTTTTTGGTGGTCCCAGCTTCCTGCTAGGACACTCCTGCAGACAGGGTTGCTGGACCTGGCGTGAGCTGGGATCAGGCAAGCCCGACTCAGTCTCAGCTTTTGCTGGTCCAGGACTGCTGTGTTTCTGCATTTTAAATGTCATAAGATGTATGTAGTTCTGGCTCTGACCTGGCTCGTGCTAGTCCAGGGCCCACACCTGGTGCTCCTTTGCAGTTAAAATGTAGTAGGAGTTGGGCTGTCTGTGTGCCTGACTCCTACTACATTTAAACTGTAGAGTCACAATGTGGGTAGCTCCTGGACCAGCACAAGCTGGGACAGAGCCCTTCTCTTATTGACAAATTGTATCGACTACATGATTAGTCAGTTATCCGCCTCTTAACATCCTTAGTGTGCATCTGAGTCAGAATATACAAATTTAGGTTTAAATGCTTCAAACATTGTACAAATGTAGCATTCCCAAATCCTACTGAAGAGAGTTTAATACCCCTCATGATGATTTTTATTTAGTGATTTACTTAATGAATTGGTGTGTAGTACTAGTGTGCCAAGTTAAAAAATGTTAACTTTGTCTTTTGAAAATTTCCCCTTCTACTCTTTCTTGCCACATTTCATTGGCAACTGAATCTGCCATCATTGACGGGTAAGAGTATGTGCCAAACTTTTGATCCCCTCCTCCTCTAGTAGAGGTGAAAGTTTGAAGGCCACTTTCTTCCATGGACCAGAGAGATGGTGTGAACCAATATGTTTAGTTTTCCTAGCTGTATATTTTTTTAGATTTGCTTTTTTAAAAGTTATTAATGCAATATGAGTGTTTTGTTTAACTAAAAACAGAAAGGAGAGAGTAAATTTACATAATAATGCTTTTTGTGTCACAGAAATGTGTGTCTTCTGTTCAAGTGGATAGCAAGGAACTTGATCGGAGAAAGACTCTACAAATGATGATCACTGCTAAACCTGTTGGAGACAATGATGAATTTGAAAAACAGAGAACAGCTGCTATTGCAGAAGTAGCAAAGAGCAAAGAGGTTAGAATATACAGTTGCTCCAGTATTTTACTTAATATACTTCATTATTTTAGTTATTTCAAGTATTTTTCTTCTTAATATGAGATGCATTTATAGTATCTGTTTTTTTTATTTTATTTTGTCTAGTATGTATTAAGAAAAAATAAAAAAAGGAAATCTAATGCAGTGAGCCTTTTTGGAAATGTGGTGTGTATTTTCCCTTTTCTAAGGAGGTAATGTGGTATAGGCTAATCATAGGATATTTTATTGTGGATCTGATTTTGACCTAAACCAAGTCTGCTAAAATATGCATGAATTTTATAATTCAGTTTTGCTTTATGCACACACAATTTGAATAAGGAAAACTTAGTTACTAGGCAGCGTGTCTTGGAGTTATTTTGATGCAGGGATTAAGGTAATAAATATAGTTATTAAATTCAATCACTATTTCCAAGTTCCAAAAAACTTTGACTCATTGTGTTTGGTATTGTTGAATTACTCTTAAACTTAACATGTTTAATCCTTGGGCTATTTTATATTCTCCCTTACAGTTTTCCATTTAAGTTTATTTTTATGATTTGCCTCAGAGTAACTCATAAAAATTAAAATTGTATAACTTTTTACAGCCTCATCCGGACATAGGAAATAAAGGAAATTCTAGCTAATAAATGACATTTGTTTTATGGAAGTCATCAGTGTTGGAAGACATATCCTTTATATGTCTGTATAAAGGATAACAGTAAATATTTAGGTACCTCAGATTTACTGCATTCTTCTGTAGTAGCATAATCTTAATGTTTACTTCCTTAACTGTGTTATTTACAGAATTTTTTTTCTTTCTTATCTAAAGACCAAGACATTTGGAGGAGGTGGTGGCAGTACTAGAAGCAATCTTAATGTGAGTGCTGGAGGAAATCGAAACAGGGAAGTGTTCCAAAAAGAAAAGATAACAAAACCTGAGGGGAAAAATGAAGGCGTCTATCGTGAATTGGTAAGGATGAGGATCTAAATGGAACCTGAAATATCCATAGTTGACATGTTATTAAAGAAGTTAAAACTAGTTCACCGTTCCTTTTCTTTAAATACTATGAGATAATGATTTTTCCATCAGTTTATGTAAAAGATCATGAAGATTTTTACATTTTACTCTCTGTTGATTAATTTATTTTCATGGACTAGCTAACTCATGAAAAATAAAATTCATCAGGCTCTATATTGCAGCAATGTGGAAACTTACACAAAAAAGACTGACCTTGAAAAATTGTTATTTTTGTGTGCTGGGTTTATTAAAGCAATATTTTTCTTGAATTTTAAAATACTTGCAGCAGTTTGCAATTAAAGAAACTTAATTGTTATGATCAAACATTTTTTTATACCACAATTTAAAAGCCCAAAGCAAGACATTTTAAAACCATTTTCCTTCTGGAATAATATTGGTTTATCATCACAGAATATGTTTAGTGTTTAAACCATGGAGTGAAGTGCTGTTTCTGATATTTAAATTGGGAAGAAAAAGAGGGACACTCTTATTCATTCTCATTCTCGAACCTAATGTTCGGTCACAAACATTGTGTTATGTAAGATGGTAGCCTGTGGCAGGATGTTCAAAACTATCAATTTTAATTCAAAACATTGTTTTTAAATCTCTGTCACAGTTACTTGATGAGCAGTATTATTAGTTATGTGAACTTTCAGAACACGTCAGTGGGCAAAATGGATAGTTTATAAAAACAGTCCTCAAAAAAACTCCTGCATTTATTTTTCTCAGTTCATATGGTTTGAAATGTTTGTCACCAGGGACAAACCACGAAAGATGTTTAAATATTACAGTTGACATTTATGTGTTTCATGCTGGAGGCTGGCATCTTGCTGGAAAGAGGTGTCATTTGTGACAGTGAGGCAGCATGATAGAAGGGATGGTGAACTAGTTTTAACTTGTTCAATAATTGCTTAATATAGGATTATTTTTTTCTTCCATTTGTTAAACCAGTATTAAAGCAGGTTAGAGATTTGTTTCAAGGACCTCTTTATGTAACAGGAGTTTAATACTTCATGTGCCATAAATTTATTTTTAGCAAGATGTCTGCCTCCAGCATTGGATTTAAAAATATTAAATGTAATTAAAGAGTTTAAAAAAAAGTCATGGATCATTTAATGTGGTAGTTGTTTCCTAAATCTATATCCTATGTGTCTCTGAGATACATATCTCCACAGGATCCGTGTGTTGTTTATATGGAGATGAAAAAGAATTTTTCATAAATTAGATTATATTATTCTGCTTTCATCACATGACCGACTTAATAACCTGCACGATAGGCGTAACACGTAGGTTGACATAGTTAGGGCAATGCAGCGTCAATCTATACATGCACTTATGTCAACTTTAGTAATATCCAAGATCTGTTCAGTGTTTCAAAATTCCCCCTCTACCTATGGTTGCTCTGGTCACCATTTTGAACTCTGTGACCCAGTGGCCAGTTATGCAGGTACATGCCCCTCTCCTTTTAAGGAATTTTTGAAATACTGTTTTCTATTTGCTGACTGTGAAGAGCTCTCTTAGGAACTAGGTGGCCAGTCACGCCAGCTCTATTTTACAGATGTGTACCTGCCTAGACTACACTAGAGGTGATAGATGTCATGGATCTGTGGGGAGAAGAAGCTCTGAAGACACAGCTGTGACCCAGCTGTAGAAATTTCAATATCTACAAGCAGATTGATTTGGTCTTGGGAGACAAGGTCTAGAATTAGGGAAGTAAAGAGTTAACTGGTTAACCAGTAAGCATTTGGCTTACTGGAATGCTTACCAGGTAACCTGTTAACTGAACCTTGTCCAAACCCTAGTGGATGACCAGCTGCATCGGGATGGAACGTCTCCAGCTATATTAGGCTGGACAGCAGGACTCGAGCAATGGCTGCACTGGGTCTACAGGTGGGGCCGTGATCACATGGCAGGCAGGCAGGTGAGACCTTGGCCACCACTGTGCCAGAGCAGCCCCAATGAGCAGATGGGATCCCGGCCATACCACACCAGAGCTGTGCCAACCCCATATGTGATGGGCAAGCTAGTCTGAAGCAGCCCATGCCTCAGAGACCCAGCAGGAACACTGCCCCAGCTGCCTTGTGGGAGCCAACAAATGGTTAAACAGTAATAGTTTTAATAGTTTTACTGGTTGACTATTTTAATTTATATTTACATTCCTAGTTACAGTAGGGACTTGCAGCAATGCCATGTGAAAGTCAAGGAGCCTGCAGCAGATGCACCATTAGGCAAGAGTAGCTAACAGTCACTGGTACAGATCTGTAGACATTCCATTTTACAAGGAGCTGCATCCCACCACCGTCTCCAAGGGTTCTGTGGGTATTTGGGAGGATTCATAGTCACAGGCTACTGGAGTGAACTATGAGGAGAAGGTGTTGGACAAGGAGGAAGAGAATGGGGGACTGGAAACCAGGGGATCCAGTGACTCAGAGAGCCACGGGCTCTTTTTGACTCCAGAGCAGTAGAACTAGTGTGTAGTTGACTATGGAGACCATGAGAGAGTCTTCTGAAGGGAAAAAAGCAGGAGTGCAGTTTGATTTGATATTGCAGGATACATCTGTTCATTTTGTGTTTTATCAAGCTACAAGAGGTAGTGAAACAACCAGTAGAAGCAGAGTTGCTTTTTACTTCTCATTCCCCTGTACAGTTAGGCAGAGGGGACCCTGTAGAATAGTTTGTTTATGTGTACTGAGATGTTGCGTGGCTCTCTTAAACTTTCCTAGTTTGTAGTCTTCTACTGAATGTTATTGAGAAGAGTTGCTTTATTTCTTCTGCCAAGGTAAGACACTTTGCCATGCCACTCAGCAGGCTTCATTGCAGCACACAGGCTAGCAGCATCCTTTCAACCTCTTGGGAATGAGGTATCAGCTAATGTCACCGCAGCATGTGGAAAATGGTACCAGTATTCAGTTCCATTGTCCTATCCACACACATGCATGCCTGTGAGTTTCCCTCCCACTTACTGTGCTAGCTCGTTCCCCTGCTCCTTCCCACTGTGTCTGGGACTGTCTCTGTGCTCTTTGAATTGCAAGCGGAAGTGAGAAATGTAGTCCTTATAAGGGGAGTGAGTTTAGTACATCAAATTTCCATTTATCTTGTAAATATATTCACAGTAGTTCCTCTGTGCGTTGTAGTTTTGAGCTGGAAATGCAATCTTGAAGAGATCCTGCATAGTTTTAGTGCCGCAGATACTGTGCACAAAGCTTGGAGGTTCAAGCTCACAGACAGAATGGACAGAGATAGTTCAGATAGAAGAAACGCATTGGAAAAGGAGAGTGATGCAAAGCAGATTATAGTGCTTCTGAAGGGACAGACATATGTACTGCAGAGGCTTGTTGACCTTCAAGATCAAAAGATCTGTGCAAGCTTTCTTTGCAGCCCATAAAAAATGGATTCTGGGACTTCCCTACACTTTCTCACATCACATTCCATGTGTCCATCTGGAGCCAATGCATTATGCATCCCGACGGGAAGTACAGATAATCATAGCCTGCCATCCACTGACCTGTCAGAGAGCCAGTTAGTGTATGTGTTTGTGAAATGAAAATTACTCTTCTTTCCTCTTCAAAGGTTTTTTTCCTCTGAATTGATAAAGTTTCATTCAGTTAAAATATTTGTTTGCATGTGTTTGGAATAAAAATCTATTTATGGAAGCTTAAATAGCTCATATTTATTAGTTTACAACATGGCTGAGGCTGACGATATTCACAGGTAATAGAAACAGAAGCATTTGTAGTGTTTATCACATGGCAGTTACACGTTTCAGACTGGGATGCAAAAAGAAAACCCAGTGTCAGGCACCCCACACACCAGCAACAAACATTACTGTGTCTCATTATTAAATATTCTTTCAAAGCCTCCCTGAGCCATATAGCTCCCCTTTAAGCTTTTTTTTAATACCTTTGGTATTTATCTGGCTGCTCAAAATCAGCAGACAGCCATTCCACCTACACTTTGTGGAAACTTCTCCACCTTTGCTTCATAAATACTCTGAACCGAACAGCTCTTAACTATAACCATAGGGATATATTTTTCACTGAGGTTTAATATTGTGAGTAGACAGTAGCATCCAACTTTCAAGTAGCCAAAAGCACATTCAGTTGTAATTTTGCACCTGCTGACTATATCCTTTAAGTCAGTGGTTCTTAACTTTACTGCAGCTTGCACCCCTTTGGTTCTCAAAATATGTTCTTGCACCCCTTATTAAAAATTGTTGAAGTAGGTCAGTTTTAAACCTAAGATATATCATAAAAATCTGGCATGTCTCGCACCCCCCGAAAGGGCATCTCACACCCCCAGGGGGGCGTGCACCCCAGGTTAAGAACTACTGCTTTAAGTGCTCCTTGCTCTTATTGATGTGGCCAGTGAACAGCTTCATGAGCCACAGGAGTAAGGGTGTAGGCTTGGTCTCCCACCTTCTCTATTGGCATTTGAACATCTGAGTGGTAATCCTTTACTCTGGAAAGAAAGTCCCTGCTTCCAGATTTCTGTAATGGTCTTTGTTTTTAAAGATTCATGTGTCATGCACTTTCTCTGATGGTCATGTGTTCATGTCAGTAAAACGTCCCCAAAGGTCCAACTGCACTTGCAATAAAATAGAAAAGTAGCTTTTTCTGTTGATATGCTTTGTGGCAAGGTGGTCTAGTGCAAAAATAATGCTATGTCATTTATTTCCCCACCACAATTTAGGATCCCAGTGCAGCAAAACCACAGTCCTGCACATACCCCCGAGTCACAGTTCTTTGTAGCAGATGTGATTAATGCCCCTACACATGTTCCCAACTCCATATTGATACCTGACTAATCAGTAGCAATCTAGCATTGCTTCAAGCTTTGATGTAGGGATTGCTACTTGTTTTCTCAGAATGTGCATCTGAAAGTTCTGAGCTGCTGCTTGTCATCCCATACTTGTGTAACAGTGTGATCTGATGTGGCCAGTGAATAGTGTGATCTGACCCTATACTACCAGCACCCCCAGCTATCTCCGCAACACAACTGACTTACTGAGGAAACTTCAAAACAACAGTAATCTGTCTGAAAATACCATCCTGGCCACTATGGACGTAGAAGCCCTTTACACCAACATTCTACATGAAGACTGATTACAGGCTATCAGAAACACCATCCCTATGACAACATTGCACGCTTAGTCTGCAAGTGTAGACATACCCTATTTCGGAATAGGGCTGCAAATGTAGGCATTCGGAATTGCAAATCAAGCCCGGGATTTAAATATCCCGCGCTTGATTTGCATCTTCCTGGCCGGAGATTTTCCTCCTGCAATGAGGTTTAACAGGTAATTTGAAATAGGGCTTTATTTCGAATGCCTGTTTCACTGCCATGTGTAGATGCGGGCAGTTATTCTGGGTTTGTAAATTAAAAAAAAAAAAAAAATGGCGCCCGGCCGGGAAGATGCAAATCAAGCGCAGGATATTTAAATCCCGGGCTTGATTTGCAATTCCTAATGCCTACATTTGCAGCCCTATTCCGAAATAGGCTGCAAGTGTAGACATACCCTCAGTTACAGAACTCTGCGACTTTGTCCTCACCCACAACTACTTCCGATTCGGAGACAATTTGTATTTCCAAGTCAGCGGCACAGCCATGGGCACCCACATGGCACCACAACATGCCAACATCTTTATGGCTGACTTTGAACAACGTTTCGTCAGCTTTCACTCCTTAACAGTCCTACTTTACTTATGCTACATTGATGACATTTTCATCATATGGATCCATGAGAAAGAGACTCTTGAAGAATTTCACAAGGATTTCAACAACTTCCATCCCACCATCAACCTCAGCCTGGACCAGTCCCTATGGGAAATTCACTTCCTGGACACTACAGTACAATTAAAAAATGGACAAATCTCTACCACTTATACTGGAAACCCACTGACTGCTATACTTACCTTCATGCTTCCAGATTCCATCTCAGATACATTTTTCAATCTATTGTATATTGCCAAGCCCTTAGATACAACTGGATTTGCTCCGCTCCCACAATAGAGACAAACATCTGCAGGATCTTTATAGAGCATTCCTAAAACTGAAATACCCACCTGGAGAAATGAAAAAACAAATTGACAGAGCCCAAAAAATACCCAGAGATGAACTACTCCAAGACAGACCCAAAAGAGAAAATAACAGAATTGCACTTGTCATCACCTACGATCCACAACTCAAACCTTTCCAGTGCATTATCCACAATCCCCCAAGGCCTGTGACCGTGAGGGATCATTTTCCAAGATAAGTTGTAGAAAGGCCTATTCTCACTTACAGACAATCCCCCCCCCCCCACAACCTGAAACATATTGTTTCCAGTAACCATGCTACATAGCTACATTATAAACATACAGGAACCATCCCGCAATCAACCACGGTGCCAACTCTGCCCGCTTATCTATACAAGCAAACTCATTACTGGAGCCAACCACATAAGCCACCAACTCAGAGGCGCATTCAACTGCACATCCAGTAATTTAATCTATGACATCAAATGCCAGCTGTATCCCACTGCTATATATATTGGTCAAACTGGACAGTCCTTACGTGAAAGAATTAATGGACACAAATCAGATATCCATAAAGGAAACATACAAAAGCCTATGGGTGCACACTTTAATCTCCCTGGGCATGCATTAACAGATCTTCAAGTGGCTGGTTTTTTTACAAACCAGTTACAGGAGCCAAGAAAAGCAACAGTAGCAGCCACACTGACAGAGCCAGGACAGTTCCTTTGCCCCCACTGTGAAAGCCCATGCCGTTCACGGCTTGGACTCCTCAGCCACATGCGAGTCCACAACGAATGAGCCTGTGCAAGCTCAAGATGTCATCGTCGGACACAACGGACTACCCACAACAACAGGAGCCAGATACACAGAGGACTGGAACTTCAGCTCATTCACAAGTTCAATTCTCACACCTCTGAATTAAACAAAGATACTGGATGGTTAGGTCATTACCTACCTATCAAACAATGAAGGCAACAATGGTTCTTTGTCTTTGAAGAATCTCATGATACCATCTAGATGTTTCATCAGTCTTTAAGTATTTCCTGACTCTCTGTTGTTTGCTAATTAAGAGTTCTTATCTACCTCCTTTGACTATCTAGTCTTTCGGTGCTTATAGACTATTTGTTTTCCGTATTGCTTTCCAGCTCGGCTTTCCCTTGATATATTTTTTACCCACTGTCTTTTCTTTTTTCTTCCACCCATCCCTCCCTAGACATCCAACACTCCGGTCCTAGACATCCAACACTCCGGTCATCTGAAGAAGTGGGATGTGCCTGCAAAAGCTCATGATACCATCTACATGTTTTGTTAGTCTATAAAGTGCTACCAGGCTATTTGTTGTTTTCAGTTGACCTGTCAGTACTTGTTTCTCAATCAGAACCAGCACTTCACTGTGTGCAGTGCGTCTGTGACTGGCAACAACAGCCTGGAATTGTTTCTTTCCATGGTCTTAGTAAACTAACCTGCCAGGAATCTTATTCCAAGCAACTTCTCTTCTGATTCTGGAAATACTGTGGGATCAGGCATGGCGTGATCACAGTGTTCATCACAGAGCTATGCAGGATCCATACTCCTCAAAGAGATGGGACATGTGTGGATTTGCGAGGCTTTTGAAAAGAGGCACGAAACATTATAGGATACAGATAAAATTATGGGATGGAGAAAACTCCATCATGGGATCTTGAAACAATGTTTCTAGTCATATCTGCATGACTCATTTGCCTCCTGAGGCATTGCAAATCCTTGGCAAAACTGTGGTGCAGTGTGATGTGCTCGGTCAGAGCAGTGCCCTCCTCCAGTGTGGCAGGCCTGGCCTGGCTGGAGCAGCTACCCACCCACCTTAGTTTAAGGGAATAACTGGTTAAACATAACATTTAACTGGTTAACGAATTAAGCGGGATTTTACATCCCATCTAATATTAGGCATGATTGTTTATTTGAAATGAAAATTTTAACACAGATTTAAGGTTTCATTCATTATTTTATCTTCTCCCATATCCGACAAAAGAATCTGATAGCATTACATCATTGTCCAGTGTACCATGAAACAATGAAGTCGTTTGTCATAACTGTTACACTGGTACCAGGTTGGTCATTCTGCCTCCTTCAACTTTAAAACACAGACTATACTATTCTAATCTTTCTTTCTTTTTCTCTCCAGTCTTTATATATAAAAATGATCAAGAGAGAGAAGCTTTTGGTGCTATATATATATATATATATATATATATATAAGAAGATTGTGAGTTTCCTTTGGAGTCCATAGATACTCTGATTGTTACAAAGACTGTATGACAAAGAGGATCTCCGGGAAAATTGCCTTTCCCTCATGTCTCAGATTATGGTCCTGTCCAAGATTAGCTCTCCACAGTTCAGACTGTGGGTAGTGGTTAGCTCCTGACAAAAACAAAAGCCGCCTTATATATCAGCAGACAGGGAACACTGAGTACTTCCAACTCTGAAAGGAGATGATGTACCACTGGTGCAAAGTAGAATTTCCTTTCTTCCCTTTAGTAACTATGTAAAAGATATTACCTCACCCACTTCATCCATCTGCAAAGAAGACAGAACAGTAAAAGAGATTTGCTGAGCAGGCTTCACCTAGTGCTAAAGGAATGGATTCTAAACCAGCACTTCTTTTTTCCAGGAGAGCAGCTTTCTAATCTACATTTTTTGCTGATATACTCAACTACATGGCCCTTGTCATTGTACTATGTGTGCATTTTAGTCATTAATGAATTTTATGCTCATCACACCCCTGTATTATAGGGAGGCTCTGCCTATTTTACAGGTGAGAGACTGTCACGAGTTAAATTAACTTTTTTGGCCTCATATGGGAAATCTGTGACAGCTGGACGTTGCATGTACATCACTTGAGTGTTAGTAGCATGACCATCCTTCCTATGACATTAGCAGAGGTGAAAGTAAATGGTGGGACTTACCAATGCTCCCTGCACTAGCCTCAGCATTCTCTGGCATGAGAGGATGGCTCTTGGCTCGCAGAAGGGCTGGGGCTTTGGGCAGAAGTGCTGGGGTTGGAGGCCCCTTTATGGCCACTGCTGCTACAGTGGTCAGGTGCCCCAAGGTTCCAGTGGCGAGTTGAAGGACCATTTAATGTTGCTGCTCTGTTTGCTCCCCCGAGCAAAAGCAGCAGTAAAGTGTTTTTGCAGTAGCACTTCTGGAACCAATGGCACGGCTACCGACAAAGAGGGGAACAAAAGGGACAGTGATGTTAAAGCACTGCTATGATAGTGTTTCAGACATAGTTTCCAATTGGGAATGAGAAGTCATGTATTACTGAAGAAGGAAAATTACATATTAGTATTTCCTTTGGGTTTATTTTGCAGAGACTTTAGTCCATTGGCCACACGGTTTGCCAGACCGTCAGAGGGTTTGTTTGCCTGAGCATCTGAGGCATGGCTGCCAGCAGATCCCCAGTGGCTGTGGATCGACATTCCCAGCCAGTGGGAGATGCAGGAAGCATAGCTCCCATTGTCCAGATACAGCGCACCATAGCCATTGGGAGCTGCAGGGATCTGTGCCTGTGAGTGTATAAGTAAACAAACCATCTCGTGGCCCACCAGCGACTAACCTTGACGAGCCATGTGCTTGCAGTGTGCCAAAAGTTCCCTGTCCTGGTTTTAATGATTGTATATCTAACCTCCCTATTTTGGGGAATGTATAATCTAATTTTGCATAACCTTTGTCAGAAATCTAATTTTGTATAACCATTGGCAATGTTTATACCAAGAACGGAAAGCTCACCCGTTACGCTAGCTATCCTTGATACATTTTTGTCTTCTTTTTTTTTTTCTGGCTAAGGGGAGAGATACTGCTATCTGTCAGGATATTCATGGAGGGAGAATTAAACTATGGAAATCAGAGTTTGACATGTGTATTCGAAATTAAATCAGAACAAAAAGGAAAAAGAAAACAACCCCCCCCAAAAAAAACCCCAAACCCCCCAAATCAAAGAAAACCTCCCAAAACACATCCCCTAAAATTACTTCTGTCCCTGGCTCTTCACCTCAGTGCACTCTAATCAGTTAAACAAAGGCACAAATGCTTATTTATTAATATTTTTATAAATGTCTCTAAGTATTGGTCATCATGCATGAAAAATAAATTAATGTTCTGATTAAATATTAATGTGCAATTTACAAGCAAACCTAGTATTTATGGAATTTGTGTTATAGTCCATGATTACTTTTGTGTATATCTTTCATTACAGGTTGATGAAAAGGCTCTAAAACACATAACAGAAATGGGTTTCAGTAAAGAAGCAGCAAGGCAGGCGCTTATGGATAATAGCAACAGCCTAGAAGCAGCATTAAATTTTCTTCTGAATAGCAGTAAACAGAAACCTACTCAGGGACCACCACCTAGAGGTATAACTTGTGAAACTGTGTTTTAGACTGAAGTTTCTACGTAACAGGGAATCTTGTGTTACGAGCACAAAAAGATGATAATGGTCTTTGCTGGTGTATTTGGAATAATACAGTGGCATAATTGCATATATGTGTTTCTAAAACTGTGGGTCCCAACCCCCCGTGGGGTTGCGAGGGGGGTCGTGAGCAACTTAGAGGGCGTCGCAGTATCACAAAGTTTGAGAACTCCTGCTCTAGGTCATGATGTATTCAAGACCTGACAGTGAATAATTGAAACATATCTCTGTGTGTTATATCTATAGTTGTTTGCTAGTTAAAAATCACACACTTAAGTGTTTTTAATTGAAAATAATCCATGTAGTAGGTGGCTCTGATTTATTTTCTTGTTTGAAGGCTTGAACTGAAATGTAGAGTTACTATAGATTTATCTGGGTCTAAGTCACTTGTTTGTAATATCCACAGGGAAAGGCAAGGGCAGAGGCCGATTAAGACCTGAAGATGAAGAAGAACTAGGAAATGCCAGACCTTCTGCACCCAGCACACTCTTTGACTTCTTAGAGTCAAAAATGGGTACTCTAACAGTAGAAGGTAAGCTGCTGAAATTAAAATGATCTATGAAAGTAAAAGCGGCGAGGAGTCCTGTGGCACCTTATAGACTAACCGAAGTGTTGGAGCATGAGCTTTCGTGGGCAAAGACATCTGACGAAGTGGGTCTTTGCCCACGAAAGCTTATGCTCCAACACTTCGGTTAGTCTATAAGGTTCCACAGGACTCCTCGCTACTTTTGCAGATTCAGACTAACATGGCTACCCCTCTGATACTATGAAAGTAAGGTCACAGACCATTGGCATAATTTTTCTACGTTGCTAAGCATCTTCTTTATAGATATTGAGATTTGTGTCTCATCAGAACATCTGAAACTTCATGTTGTTTGGGTTTTTCATGTAAGCGTTGTGTTCAGTTAACAATATATATTCATATTTTCTCACTACCACTTGGTTATCGAGAGATGTTACAAGTTTATTAACAGGAAGAGGCTTAATTGCTTCATGGTCATCTTGGTTCTAATGGAAAGTATTACATTTTTCTTTTTACCACTGTACTGTGTTAGTAATCATTTCTCCCCCTCTGGCCCAGTGAGAGACCACTCCCCTTTATTATAGACATGAAAATTTTAAATGATAATGTTCTGTGAGTTTTCTTTCAATTTGTTACTCAGATTCAAGGCAGATGTGCATGTAATAGTATTTGCTTTTGCTAAAGTATGGGTGACTAGGTGTCAGTCAGATAGGGTGTAATGGGGTCATGAGTTATCTTAATATAGATCTGCAGCTCCAAACCACTCAAGAGTGTGACAGAGAGAAGGTGAAAGAAATAAAGGTGCCTACAGTAAAAGAGACCGGACGATCCCAAAGCAAATAGTGCTATTTTCTCATGAGAGGACTAGTTTCCTTTCCTTCTAGGTTCATGGGATTTCAGTTCCTTCCTCTCAGCCATTCAGAGTGTGTGTGTGTGTGTGTGTGTGTGTGTGTGTGTGTGTGTGTGTGTGTGTGTGTGTCTCTCTGTAGGTAGTCCTTTCTCTCTTGCCTGGTCTACTCTACATGTTTAGGTCAATATAAGATGCCTTTTGTCAACCTAGTTGTGAAAGTACCTTCACTTAAATTTGGCTCCCACTATCATAAGTGCCTCTCTATGCTGATTTAATAACCTGCCCAATCTCCTGCACATGTCCTCAAGCCCACCGATTACCATTTTGACCTTCCCAGTCTTCAAATCCAGTACCATGGCAAGATCAAGTATCCTAATCCATGTCCGCTCCATTTCAGAGTGTGGGATTTAGATCGGCATCTATACTCTTCAATGGTCAAGTTCCTCCACAGTATAAGGCATTCTTTTAAATAGTAGATAAGATTTCACTAAACCGTGTTATCAGGCTAAGTGGAGATGCATTTTATCTTGACCACAACACAGGTTTTACCAAAAATGGTAGAGATTCCATTAACCTAGACTACATCCTATCATTAAAGACATTGGATCATGCCCTCAGCACTTTGAGAGTCCACCTAACAGTGATCAGCACTTTGCATACTCCTGTGAAGGATTACCCTGTTTTTTACACACCTGCCAACGGATAAATTTTAGAAAAAAGCCATCTAAGAACCTTCCAGTGCCTCCAAGTGATTGTGTCTCAATAGGCTATGAATCTGATACTCAGTATTAACAATCATTCTCTCCCTTTAAACCAGTGGCATTTTGTTCCAGGTCTCATCTCTCTGTAAAAGCCACCCAACTTGTTACTATCAAATTGGTGGGAAGGACGGGGACCTTGGAGCTATGATGGCAGAAACACTATGTATAATATTCCACTCAGACAAGGTTTTCTTACATCTATAACTGAAATGTTTACCAAAAGAGATCTCCCAGTTCTTCTTCGGGTAGTCCCCGTGGGTGCTCCACGTCTGGTGTCGGGCTGGTCCCGGCACCGCAAATCGGAGCTTGCCAGAGCTGTGTTCGGCCGGACCGCGCGTGCGCGAGCCGGTTTCGCGCCTTTCACCTGCCGCGCGCGGTCCGGCAACCACCAGTTCCTTCTCATCCGCCTTGGGTCGCACACGGAGCTCCCCCTTTCTCCTCA
>CM057845.1:252522505-252564789 GCA_030068395.1 Apalone spinifera | reverse complement strand
GGGACACACCTCGAAGAACCATCGTTACTACACGAAGGTGAGTAACTTCTTCTTTCTTCTTACTTGTTATCTTACCTAAATCTAACACGTCTGCAGAGGAACATCTTTCATTGTTCAGTGAACTTTGACCTTTTACTTGCAGAAAATAAAAAGCAATTAGAAAAGCTCCTAGGCAACTTATTGCAATAGCAAAGAGAATCCGGGGACATCTCCAAATGGATTTCCAGCTGCATTAAACTCTTCTATGTGCTTGCAAATCCACCTCCCCGCAGTAGAGTATGGGCTCCCTCCAGTACAGCTGAAGCAATAAGCATGGCATCCCCTCAGGAAGTGCCTCTCACAGATTTATGTAGAGCAGCCATATGGAGCTTTTTCTACATGTTAACAACTTTCTGTGTCTTGGTCCAGGACTCCGTCTCAAATGCTTCTTTAACACTGCGATTCTCTGCATAACCTTTCTGGTCTCATCCTTGCACACTTCTTAGACTTAAGTACTGCTTGTTAGTCACCCATAATAGAATATAGTACGGATTGTTACTCAAAGAAGTTATTTACTTGTAAGTGGAGGATCTTTGAAATATGTAGTCCTAATGTGTATTCCTCTTCCTCTCCTCTTATCCTGTTTTAAATGTGTGGCTAGGTCTAAACTACAACGAAAAGTCAGAAAAAGATATGCAAATTGCGTATCTTTTTCTGCTTTTCTTTCGAAAGAGGCTTTCCCGAAATTTGGCCCATCTGCACGGGGCCAAATTTCAGACACACTCCTCTTTCAACAATCCCTTCTTGCTCATACAATGAGGATTACAGGGATGGCAAAAGAACGCATCCATTTTTTCGGAAATTGTTTCGAAAAAGCAGACGCGTTCCTTGGATGGGTCCATAGCTTTTCCAGGATACTGGAGGTATTCTGGAAAAGATTTGCAGTCTAGACGTAGCCTGTCATATTTATTATGAAGAAAGACCAAGAGACATGGTTGATCCACCCTGCTCTGGAAGAGGCAAGTCAGGATGCATGTGTTGACCAGTGGATGCTACTTTGAAATTCTCCAACTCCAGGCACATGGTGTACATATGTAATTCACAGTGAAAAACAGAACTTCAAGTTACAGGTGAGTAAAATCCTCTTTCCCTGAAGAAATCCTAATATCTGCTGATGATTATAAGGTTTCGTCAGAAATTGTTAATGAAGATGGTTTCAGACTTACGCATTCAGGTCAAGGATGTCAGGGTGTCTTCTCATTGCCTGATTGATATTCTACCAATGGCAGGTCCATCTAGTGTGGCATTGCCAGTCACTAAAATGATGATAATCTATAAAATCACAGAAAAAACAGAGCTCATCTTCATTGCCTCACACATCGAAGCATTCAGAGCACAATTACTATGTGCCCTCCAAAGGTTTGATGATCTTTAGAACATAACATAAGAACATACTCACATCCACCTTCAGGATCACTAGTTATTGTATTGGCTATTGAATGCGTGTGTCAGGGGCATCAGGCTGCCACCCTTAGTCAATACAGGCAGAGAAACTGGATTTGTTTGTACTTGTTCTGTAATTCTGTGGCTTGGCAGTAGATACAAAAAAAGAGTCTTGAAAATTTTTTGGGTAGCTTCCCAAAGAGAGTACTAGAACATCCATCTCTGAAGCAAAAATCTGGAGTAAGTAGCCCATGTGTCTCTGTGGCATTGATGGCCTCAGCCTCCTCATGGGAAATATAGAGAAACTACACTGACCTGTGTAAGATAGCAGCTTCATTATGCCATGTGATGATGGAATTCTTTGAGCAATTATTTGTGTTCTGGAGGTTTTTTTGTCTGTTGTGTAGTTAACTTATCCTTTGAGACAGTGGCTTCTTCATTGTGACATTTGAGACATTTGTGGAGTAAATGATTTTGTACTGAACAGGGGGAATGCAGTGGAGAATCTTCTTTCTGGTAATATTTTTGATTTCTTTACATGTATGTCAAACATGAGAAGGACTTTGGAGGTCCAGTATTTTCCCTGTATCCTCATAGTTCAGACAGGTATTTACAGTTTCTGCTTTGTCCAAAGCTTGTACCGCTGTCAAGAATGAGTTGCACACTCTCAAAGGTCTCTGCTGACGTAAGATGCTGGTATGGGAAGTCACACAAGCTGTGCACTAGTTTGTTTTTTGATTGCACATATGCCTTGTAACATAGCATTTGAACACTGATTGTGGTACCTTAGGGTATGTCGACATTTGCTCCCTGGTTCGGACTAGGGATGCAAATGCAGACGAGCGAAGTAGCTAATGAAGCCGGGATTTAAATATCCCGTGCTTCATTAGCATGATCTTGCCGGCGCGCGAGTTCGAATCATAGCTGATTCGAATCAGGAAGTGCGTGCCGGAAAGCGTTAGTTGGACCCAAAACTACTTCGCTCGTCTGCATTTGCATCCCTAGTCCGAACTAGGGAGCAAATGTAGACCTACCCTTTGAGAACTTGTGTTTTCCCCAAAGTAAGATCACATCATGCTAAGATCTAGAACAGCGGTTGTCAAACTTTTTCGGCTCGGGAGCCCTTTACATGCGTAAACATTTATGCGGAGCCTCAGCAATGTGTGTTAATTGCATCAATTCGAGGTGATTCTCAATTATCCTTTTGAAGGCTTTCCAGTTTTCAACCTCACAGAGCCCCTGGAGATCTCTCACGGAGCCCCAGGGGCTCCACAGAGCACAGTTTGAGAAACACTGATCTAGAAAAACAAATCTGTTTGTGGTTTACTCGATAATAGTTCCTGCTGCCTTTGCTCTGACTTCCTTCTTTATATTTGAGTAGAGCTTTAGTCAGTTTTCTTTTTGAAGGAAGCCTATAGGTTTTCCCTTCAAGAGTTTGTTTCACAATACAGTCACTGTACAAAATCCCCCAATTTAGGGATGTTCGTGATAAGCATAAGCTTATTGTGTAGTCGAGTGGAGTATCAACTAGTCACTGCCCCGCCCCCTCCCCTGCCTCTATGGGGGTAGCAAAGATGGCGAACAGGAGCCAGTGGGTGAGAGGTATAGGGGAAACTTCTGAGAAGCAATCTCTGCCCACAGTAGGCCGAGGCTTGCCATGGGCAGAGGCTGCTGCCACCAAGCAGCCCCGTTCATGGTAGTCCAGGCTGGCCGTGCGCAGGAGCAGGTGCCAGAGCAGCCTCTGTTCACGGGGGACAGTGCTTGCTGCCTCGAACAGAGACTGCTGAACTCAGCGCTAGCTGGGATTGAATAGTCCTGGCTCGTGCTGGTTCGGGGTGCTATGCCTCTGCATTTTAAATGTAGTAAGAGCCCGGCGGCTTTTACTACATGTAAAATGCAAAGCTGTAGCGTGAGTGGCTCCCAGAGTTGCTTTGCAGTCCCAGCTCGAGCCGGCTCCTGGAGTTACCCCAACTGTGGCTCTGCAGAGGGGTCCTTATTGACTAATTGTGTAGTTGATACAAATTGTATCGACTATACGATTAGCCAGATAACCGCAATTTAACATCCTTACCTCAAATCTCAGGACTATCATAGTCGTCAACAAAAGAAGCGATTGCCTATATTGCTGCAAAGAGTATGTGTAGTTTACTCGGATGTTGAATCTGCTGTCCAAATATATCATAATGGGTCATTATTAGTTGTTGAACAGACTGGTAAAGGTAAAGGCCCAGTCTAGTATTACAACATACTTTGAGTTTCTCAATTGTGTGTGTTCATGTTTTCCAGCTGGTTAAGGAATGTTAACTTGAGTGATTGGTAGGGCTAGGCAAGTCCGACTGGTAGGAAGGATGCACAGGCGGGTCTTTAGTGCCAAATATAAGAGAGACTGCACTGGAATGTCTAAAATGGGATGGCATGGTGTGTCCTAGATGTATGGATCATTTGAGAGTACCATTTTTTCATCTGAAGTTATGTTCAGTGATTTTTTTTTCCCCCTCTGGAATACATTCCATTTTTGCACAATAACCAAGTGATGTCAAGATTAGTGACTGTAGAAGTCTCTACGGTGGTGGATTCAACTGCTGCTTCATTGAAAACCTTGGACCTTCATAGGAAAGTAAGTGAGTCATGAAGTCAGGAAGCTCCTTCAAAGGAGTGGTCCTTCACTGTCTTGACAAAACTTGAAATTGATGCTTGCCTCATTAATACTCTCGTGATAGTGGACAATAATAGGACCTTTGCCATCTGCTGGAGTTTCAAAGAATAACTTATCAGGAGCAAAAAAACCCTAAACCTATGCTTGACAAAGTCTGGGAGATGCTACAATGCTTCATTCAGTTCCATGTGGCAAAGAGCCTCCCAAAACACTCTCCTAACTTGAATCAGGAAGTTTCTTTTTATACTTTAGATGTCAGATCAGCACTGATTTTTCTATCTCAATGGGACCAAACCATTTCAGAAATTTTAGATTATTTTTCTGCACTGCAGGCACATCTAAGGGTTCCATAAGTTCTATCTGGATTCTGTTGAGATGTATTTCAGAATTTATTGTTGCTTGCTATGAGGTAGCCCATGTGCTGTCTCCTGGTAGGGTTCTGGCCCACACTGCCAGGTCACAGTCAACATATGCAAGGATTTTACAGTACCTAAAATCTGTAAGGCTGTCAATATTTAGATACTTCCAGCACCGTGTCTCACTCAGTCCACCTCTCTAGATCTGATGCAGCAGTGAGCAGTGCAGTTTTCTTTTCTGTGCTAGACTGTATTTCAAAGCTCTCTCTTTCTGGAACTGCTGCTTGAAGTTATTTGAAGTGGCACTCTCATAAGAACAGTATTCCAAACAAAGGGGGAGAGGGAGGAAAAAAGCATATAAATATACTATGGAAACTCAGCATATAAATACACTATGGAAAGCACTGTGGAGGAACAGTCATCTGATTCAGTATGGCACTTCCTATGGGAAAAAATTGGGGTACTAAGGACATCTTGTTGTTGAATTTACTGAAGCCCTTGCTGTTTTTTCCTGAAAAGTTATGAGCAAAAGACTATTTGAAAGCAACTGTAACACCTGATTTGAAAAGGGAAAGAGGAATGATCTCAGGCAGTTAATACTCAAGAAGCTTAACTTCTATCCTAGATAAATATACTTAACGTAGAGATTGTCTGCATGGGATAGGACTGTGGGAGAAGTCAGGGAGTGACACTGTGGCTCACTAGCTTGCTGCATAGTCATGTCCTGTGTGGACACTACTACAGCTCCCAGAAAGTCTTGGAATATGTGATAGCTATTACTGTTGAAAAGGTGTAGTAAGTCAAAGCTCGAGAATCTTTAGAAGCTCCACACAGATGTTACTGCGCAACAAGTTAGTCAACTATATATTCACACCGTGGCTTGCTGTGTGATAACATCCTGTGTAGAGGACTCAGGATAGTGCCTTATGGGTAATGTCAAAAAGGTCCATATCTGAGAGGACAAAAGACATATTGAAGGGTGGGAGAAAGGAACACCAATTAATAATATATTAGGAGTTTTATATGTATAGATAGGTTTGCGCTTTTGCTTTTTATTGTACTGGAGACTATGATCCTCATTCCTATCTAGCCATCATTAAGCAGCTGACTTCTTTATGGTGGAAAAATGAGAAGGAATTAGAAATAAGCGAAAGACTGAATGACCTAAGGATATTGGAACCAAGAGTAATATTTAGCATTGCTTTATAAAGAATTAACCATGCTGGGGAGAAATGGATTGCACTGCTTTTTTTTCTTTTCTAGAATAACAAAATAAAGGATATGAGGGAATACAGATATGATGGATCTGGATTTCATTAAAGTGCTTGATCCCACTTTCCTTAATCTTAATTGAAAAATAAATTCAAATTAATATTAATTGGACATTGTCATGTGGGATAGCCTTATAGCATTAAGTTTTGGGGGAGGAATGTACTAGATTATCACTGAAATTGATGTTATGGTCAAATTTATGTAATGTTTTAATGAAGAAGAATAAACAGTATTTTTCTGAAATTTGCATATCATACAAAGTTAGGAGGTGTTGAAAACCTCAAGAAAGGAAGATTATATAAAAAAAAATATGAAAGCATTGTTTATACTAGAAAAAATTAATTGGTTTCACTAAATACATTTTAAAATTGATCAAATTAAACTGCTGCTAATTAACACTTAAAGGGGTTTAATCCTTACTTACATTGATTTACCTTGTGTTGATAAATTAACAATCTGAGCTAAACCAATAAAGTAAGGTTAAATCAGGTTTAAATGTGTGTATATTAGAGGTCACAGGAGTTTAGCTGAATCAGTTTCCTAATCTAGTATAGAAAAGGCCAAAGAAACTAGCTCTTGGGAAATAAATGAAATTAGATTCAAATGGGGAAAACTATGTAAGGTTTTCCTTATTGACAATTATAAGAATGGATGACAGGTGCTTATGGTCATTTATTTAAAATTTACCAGGTACCTCTGATGCTGTTGCTAATATATGGACAAACCTATAAATGGTAATAGTGCTAGTATTTCTGTCAGTAGGTGCAGCTGTGTCAATAGTGTCTCATGGTCAGTGATATTGAAGGCTGCTAAAATATGAAGGAATCAGCATGAACATTTGCTTTTCGACCATCAAAAATGTTTTTTCATTGTATATCAAATAGTTTATCTTCATGATTTATTTTGATCTGATAATTGAAATGCTTGGTATGAAACAGTTTGGCAGAAGAAGACCTGGGAATTATAGTGGATGAGAAGCTGGATATGAATCAACAGTATGCTCTTCTAGCCAAGGCTAATGGCATATTAGGGTGAATTAGGAGGAGCATTGCCATCAGGTCTAGAGAAGTGTTTATTCCCCTTTATTCAGTGCTCGTGAGACCACATCTCGAGTATTGGGTCCAATTCTGGGCCCTCCATTATAGAAAGGATGTGGATGCATTGGAGAAGGTCCAGAGGAGGGCAACAACAATGATTAGGGGGCTGGAGCACATGACTTATGAGGAGAGGCTGAGGGATTTGGGCTTATTTAGTTTACAGAAGAGATGATTAAGGGGGGATGTGATAGCAGCCTTCAACTTCCTGAAGGGATGTTCCAAAGAGGATTGAGAGAGGTTGTTCTCAGTAGTGACAGATAACATAATGAGGGCCAGTGGTCTCAAGTTGTGGTGGGGGGAGGTCTAGGTTGGACATGAGGAAAAACTGCTTTACTTGGAGAGTGGTGAAACACTGGAATGGGTTACTGAGGGAGGTGGTAGAATCTCCATCCCTAGAAGTTTTTAAATCCCAGCTTGACAAAGCCCTGGCTGGGATGTTTTACTTGGGGTTGGTCCTGCTTTGGACAGGGAGTTGGCCATGTTGACCTCGTGAGGTTTCTTCCAACCCTGTGATTCTATGAAACTGTAATTTTATAATTCTGTTTGCTTGTGGTTTACAGTGTATTGCTTGAATAACAGAAGATTTGCTGTTTCTTGTGGAGGTTATAGAAAATTACATTCAGGAAGTTCAGATGGAGAAGAAAGCAGTCTAGTTTTAGACTCCTGTGCTCACTGGTCACTGCAGGATAGTGTCCCTCCGAACTGCCCCACCCTTTTCCATGTTATGGTAAGCAGTCCCATTCTAGGTACTTGATGTTTTCCTGGCACAGCCAGAGCCTAACCTTGCTTAAAATAGGAGAAGAGAAAGCTTCATACCGATCTGGAGGTTCTAGCTTTTCTAGGAGGCGTTCTTGAACAAATGGACTCAAGGACGGACAGACAGCCAGATGCCTGTTTCTGAAATGTAATACCCCTTTGCTATGGCTAGAAATGAAATAATACACATTATATTGTCTTTTCTGTAGTAATATTTACAATTTTGGATTCATTTATGGCATAGTTCCAAACTAAGGCAGTACAAGTAGAAGAGTGAACGTTTTTATGTAAGACAGGGAGAAATTTAAAGAAACATTTGGAAATAATCCCTAACCTTGGCGACTTTAACACCCATAAACCTGGAAATAGATTAATAACAGAATTAACTGTCATCATTTCAAAGAATACAGAGACTCAGAGAATCATAGTCATTTGCAAAGCGTGTTTTTGCAACCTAGTATGCAGGACCTTTTAAAAATATCATCCTTGGTAAGTTAACCATTCAGCTTGTGATTGTGAAAAGGAAAGTATGAGTTCAGCATAACATGGAGTCATGACATTCCTCAGTACACACTGACCAAAGAGTAGAGAAAAACCAGTGATACTAGTGTAATACCAACACGCAGAAACAAACCTGGGACTCTGGAGCTTAGTGAATGAACTAAAAGCCAGCTGGCTGTCAGCTAATGCTGTAAAGGAAACTCATTCTCTCTCTTAAGTGGTCTAGGTGCCATTAAATGGGACTGTACCACATGCAGCAGGTGTGCAGGTTACACTAACAGATGTCTTCACTTCTGGATTTTAGAGGTAAATTGTTTTGCATTTGTGTGATTTCTTTCTATTTAGCATTTATGTAAAATAATTATCTTTAACTTTTTACCTTTTTTTCTTAAACAAAAGGAATAAACTAGAGGTAGTTTTCTACCAATTTTTACCCAAAACCTCAGATTCCCTCTTGAGGGAAAATGACACATTTCCTAGCATGTCATACAGCTCTTTGTAATACATGTTTACATTTTTGCTTGTAGTGACATCTAATATATTTTAATGGGATAAAATTTTCTGACAGAGGACCTGAGTTCATGTACTATTCAGAAAATCTTTTGAGAGGCTAAAGTGACTAAATTTTGCATAATTTTTGTGATTCTGAATCATTTATCTCAGCTGTTGAAACTGGAATAATTGTCAAAGCAGTTCTCATTATTGCCAGATCCATAGACACCTAGTGTTTATGCAGTCTTTGTAAGAATGACTAAGTTCTAGACCAGATCTTTGGTTCAAAGTACTTACAGTCCATTGCAAGTCTATATTTTTCTGCATATATATCAGTAAGATGGCGCAAACTTTTGGGATTATTGAGGAAAGTGATCAGCGCAATTCATTGAAAAGGACAAAAATAGAAAAAATGTGAATGAAAATTGGAAGACTTTTAAGAAGAGACTTAAAAAACAATGAATAGTCCTGCAGCACCTTAGGCTATGTCTAAACTACACCCCTCTGTCTGCAGAGGGATGTAAATTAGGCATATCGAAAGTGCAAATGAAGCTGGGATTTAAATATCCCGTGCTTCATTTGCATAATGGTGGCTGCCGATTTTTTTTCAAACAGGGCTTTTCGGGGGGGAGGGGGCAGTTTAGATTGGGCATTTTTGACAGAAATGCCCCATTTTGAAAGAGTACAGACTTACAGGGTCTTTTGAAACCGGGCATTTCTGTCAAAAATGCCCCGTCTAAATGGCCGGGTTTTTTCGAAAAGCCCCGTTTTGAAGAAAAAAAGCGGCGGCTGCCATTATGCAAATGGATGCACAGGATATTTAAATCCCGGCTTCATTTGCATTTTCAATGCGTCTAATTTACATCCCTCTGCCGACAGAGGGGTGTAGTTTAGACATAGCCTCAGAGACAAAAATGTAGATGGTACCATGAGCTTTCATGGGCAAAACAGCTGAAGAAGGGGTTGTGCCTACAAAAGCTCATGATACCATCTTTATTTTTTGTTAGTCTATAAGATGCTGCAGGACTATTAATTGTTGTTTAAGTTTTTTTCAGCTACATATTAACATGGCTACCCCTCTGAAACTTGAAGAAATTATTATATAGCCAAAAAACCACAATGCTACTAGTAGGAAAGAAGATAACTTTAGTTAAAAGGACATTTTGGTCCACCTATGACGTAAAAGCAACAGTTAGAAATATAAAAGCAATATATAACAAATGTTAAAAAGAGGAAAATGATATGAATTAAAACTCACTGCAAGTTGTACTTTCTGCTTCCTAAGCATATGTTCTTTAGGTGTCAATCATCAACTGAAATACGAAGCCTGCATTGACATTACTGTGCAAGCTTTTGTCAATTTTTAATTCCTTTCCTATCATCTCTCTTGATAATCCTCTTAATTTTGGCTGGAGTTTCAAATATGATTCTAAATTTATTCATGAACTTAGAGGTCAGAATAAGCCTACTGTATTTACTATGTTGTTTGGATTTTTTTATTTTATTTGTCTGTGGAGGTGGCTTTGTAGTGTGTTTGGAGAGTAGGAAATGTATTCCAGACATCTTTTTTGCATCTCATTGCCTTCCATATACACAAGTTTTTGCCAATTGTTACCTGTCTAGGCACAGGGCTTTTTCTTAATCTAGAAAGATGAATTATAGAAACCTAGAACTTGTCAAAGAACTACTGCAAACAGTCGGAAGTGTAACATTGTGCCTCTACACTACAGCAAGGACTAGTCTGTGATATCTGTGGTCCTGGATGAGGGATTTTGCCAGATCAGGGGAGAGCTTTCTGTCTCCTTTCCTGTCCCCCTTCACCACTTGCCCCTTCCAGCCCTGACTTTGCTACTGGCTGGAGGCTGGCTCCCCCCTCGCTGGGCAGCCCTGCTGCCACGCACGGAGCTTCTTGGCCTCACTGGGCTGTCTGGCATGGATGTTGCAGGACAAGAGAGTTCCAGTGGATGGCTGGTGGCCAGGAGTCCTGGGCTTCTGGGAAGCCCTGTGCACAGTGATGAAGGAATCAGCCATTGACCAGTAGCAAAGCGAGGGCTGGAAGGGGCTACCGGTGGGTGGGTTCCAAGGGTCCCAGACCAGGGAGGTCCAATCTGTAGTGAATTAATATACTGGCAATTTCTCTGGGAATTTTCCTAATTGTGGTGGATTGTCCGTCAAATGCAAAAGAAATCTAGTTGCTCTGCAGTTCTGGCTAACCTGATACTTTTTGGGTTTACTAAAGATAATCTGCCATTCCATTAGCTGTGCAGTTATTGTGATGGATGATCTCTATAAATAAATAGTTGTTTGTAATATGATGACAGGGTTATCACTGTCCTAAGGTATGTAGTCGATATTAGAGGTTTTCTGAGATCATAGACTCAGCTCATTACAGTGACTGTTACTTTGTTCTGTATGTTGAAACCACTTTTAATTATTTACTGAAAGAATTCAATAGTGTCTAAATATAAAACTAAAAGGAAATGTTGATTAAATGGAATCTCTCAAAATATTTCTAAACTGTATGTTAATCATTTTAAAAGAAAGTATAATGTATACGATGCAGAGAGAAAAAAGTTTAAAGGAAGTAAATGTTTTGTTTTCTGGGAGAAGTAAACTCATTTTTCATCTTTTTGAGTAGTGTGTAATTGTCAGTTTCTAATTACATCATAAAACATCATACTCTTGTTTTTTTAGAGTAACAAAGTTTAAAACATCGTACTTTGTAGATTTAATTTAGTCTTCGAGGAGTATCTCTGTGGGTGCTCCACCTTAGGGCTTGTCTAGACTACATCCCTCTTTCAAAAGAGGGATGTAAATGAAGCACTTTGAAAGCACAAATGAAGCGGGGATTTAAATATCTCGCACTTCATTTGCATAATCGCGTCCCAGCCATCTTTTGAAAAGGTATTTCGAAAGTGAAACCACAGTCTAGATGCAGTTCTGTCGGAGGGGGGAGAAACCCTCTTTCAAAAGATCCTGTACTCCTGCGGTATTGGTTGGAATCCGCAGTGTGCTCTGCAGAATTTTTCCACAGAGAGACAGCTAGTCTTAGTTTTTCTTTTCTTTTACTTACACTTTATTATATTTTTATCATAATCTTTACGATTCTTAAAAAAAAAAAAAGAAGAAGAAGTAGGAGTGTCTTCCTCAGACACGGAGACAAGCGCAGGCTCCACGCCTCACACATCCCCTCGGGACTTCTCTCTCCTGCGCTGAGGAGTTTCTTTCCCTCAGCTTTTTCCTCAGCCTCCTAACAGACGGCTGAGAGAGATATTTTCAGTTTTAAAACAATGTTCTCTCTAACAATCTTTTGTGCAGCATTCTCCCAAGTGGGGGCTCTGTTTTAAACACTGTTTTTTCCTCACGAGCTGTCAATCTCGCAGTCAGACTAGTGCACTCAGTGCATATATTGTCTGGACAAATACAGCGCAGTTCACTGTCATCAGTGAAAATTAGGCAGCTGGGGTTAGGAGAGCTAGAGGGTTTTCATTTCAATTTGATCGCCCTCAGATACTCCCTCAGATCAGCATTGGACCCTGGTCACCAGCGGCAATGTTGGATAAGGCAGTTCCCCCTACTTCATCTGCGAGCTCTGCCTTTTCCAAACAGAAGAGAGCACATGCAGCAGCAAACAGGGAATCCCCTTCACATAAGAAAGGGTGATCCCTGAATCCTCAGCCAGCTCCATCTCCTGCTGCGGCTCTGGATAAGTGCTTACCAGGGTACCATTCACCCACAGTGCCCCGAGGGTCTAAGTACCTAGCTAATATGCGTAAACATGCTGATAAGCCCAAGCCTGTCACAGCTGAACAGCATAGGGCTACAACAGCATCGTCAGTCTTACCGACACCCAGCAGTGCTGCACATAAAGGCACACTCAGGGACCAGAATGCTGTTACCGCTTCCAGCATCTGTGCCATCCCCTCTGCTGGCAAAGCGAAAGCATACACTGGAATAATATTCTTTACCACCTGTGCCTCCTTTTTAGACTTACACGTTCACAGACGATTCTATTATCTCTTCAGTGCCCGCGACACCCTTGTTTGATGCTGATTCCATCCCTCGTTACAAGGGGTTTTCCATGTCTGTGCCTGGCACTTCCATACCTCCATTCTCTGGTGAGGAAGATCAGGCTTCCATCATGACCTCAACTCCTCCCAGACACTCTACACCGAGGCGCAAATACCCTCACTCACAACAGGCCTTATCACACTGGCTACCTGCGCATTGACTACCACCATCTATGCAAGTGCCCCCAAGGGCTCAGAAGCAACAGCATCACCATATTGCCCAGCTCCGATCTGGGCCTACATCAACTGAATCTGACGTCTCAAGCGACCGGACAGATTTCGATCAGTGACAAGTGACAAGGAATCTACCGCTTCCTCTCACCCACTTACACAGATCTCTCCTTCTTCCCCAGGGGGGACACTCATGCCTCCACAAGCCCTGTCTGGGGATGATTTTAAGGTCTTCCAAGACCTCTTTAAGACGGTAGTTGAGGTCCTCAAGGTCTCGTTAACCACATTGCCAGATGCCCAGCATAAACTTATAAGCATCCACTAGGCTCGGTCTCTCCATGGACCCAGCCAAGCAACTTTGGCAAACACCTGCCACCGTTCACCTAGTGAGCAAGAGGGCAGATAGGAAATACAACGTTGCTCCTCAGGGTGCAATGTAATATTTTTATTCTCACATCCCTCTCCCAATTCCATAGTAATTGAGGCAGTGTATCAGAGGAGCAAGCAAAACGTTGCCAAATCCACCCCTCCTGATAGAGTGGAAATGTCTAGATATTATGGGAAAATGGTCATACTCCTCTGCCCCCCTACAGCTACATATTGCTAATTACATCATGATGCTGGCAAAATACACTCATCATATATTTCAGCAAATTGCAGACTATTCAATTCCTCCCAGAGGAAAAAATGGAACAAATGAAAGCAAATACTAACAAGGGTCTCTTGATCGCCAGAACAGCCCTCCAAGCTGCTTTGGACTCAGCTGACACAGTTTCACGAGCCTTGGCCGTCTCTGTGGTGTTGAGAAGAGCCTCCTGGCTCCACCTCTCTGGTTTCCGAAAGGAGGTCCAGACGAAGGTTGAAGACCTTTCTTTCGAGGGCCCGAAGCTCTTTGCTGATGGCACAGATGCTTCTTTACACTCCTGCAAAGACTCCAGGGCCACACTTAAAACGCTGGGCATCCAGGCTTCTGCACCAAAAAACAAACAAAACAAACCTTACGTTCAAAGATACAGACATTCCCTCTTTGGTCATTCTCAAATACAATACAATCCTAGAAAGCGCCAGCATTAGGGGAGAAGGTGACAGCCAGTCAACCAACCCACTCCATCTCAGACCTCTAACTCTAGGCAACCACTTCGATGGTCTGGTCGAGAGCCATTAGATTCATCTTCCCTCACCCAAGTTTCTGATCATCCTACTGTCCAACCACAGATGAGCACCGTTTTACCATCAGTGGTGCTTCATAATGACAGACAGATTGGTTCTGGACGTGATAAAGTTCTGGTACTGCATCCCCTTCCTGTCTCCTCCCAAAACCCAACCACCCACCCCGTCCCTTTTTAGGGACCCATCTCACAATTCTGTGTCAAGAGATCAACCACTTAATCCATATCAATGCAGTAGAAAGAGTTGCACAACAATATCAAAACACCAGCTTCTTCTCCTGATCTTTTCTCACAGAGAAGAAGTCAGGGGGCTGGAGACCCATTCTCAATCTCAAGGCTTTCAATGGATATGGCCTGTACCAATGCTTCACAATGGTTATCGTCTCCACCATCATACCTTCCCTCAACAAAGATGACTGGCTGGCGACTCTCGACCTCCAAGACGCGTACTTCCATGTGTCCATACACCTTGCGCACAGGAGGTACCTAAGATTCACAGCAGGGGGACAACATTTCCAGAATACAGTACTACCTTTCGACCTATCCATGGCACCTCCAGTCTTTTCTAAGGTCTTGGCAGTTGTGAAGAAAGGGAGTGTCAATATACCCATATCTCGACAACTGCCTTATAAAGGGCAAGTTGTTCCAAAAAACTCTGGACTTAGTCACGATCACCATGGCCCTGTTCTGTGCACTTAGCCTCCAAATTAACCTATCCAAATGTCAGTTCCAGCCAACCCAAATCCTAGAGTTTATAGGAGCTCAACTCGATTGTATCCGTGCTATTGCAACCTTACCCAATCAGAGGTTCTTCACAATATTACCACTAGTACAGCTTCACACCACGGCCCCACAACTTCATGCCAGGGCATGCCTCCAGCTACTAGGCCATATGGCAGCAGCGACAACAGTTGTCCTGCATGCCAGATTATACATCAGGCCTCTACAATACTGGCTGAGCACAGTGTACAGACCTTGAATACACAGCCTGCACAAACTGGTCTCACTTTCAAACGTGGTCAAACGCTCACTCCAATAGTAGTCACAAGAGCAAAACATGTGTGCTGGGGTCCCCTTCCATAGGCAAGCCCCATCGTTCACCATCATCACAGATGCATCGCAACGCCACATGGGTACCCTCACCACGCAGATGCACATTAACTCCAAGCAGTATACTACGCCTTCCAGCATTTTGTGAACTGTATTTCCAACTCCACAGAGCAGATCTTTACGGACAACCACGCTGCAATGTTCTACGTAAGCAGGCAGGGATGGGTGAGGTCCTACCCCTTCTGCAGAGAGGCAGTCCAGTTATGGACTTGGTGCAACGCTCACAATATAATGTTAATTGCCTCACATCTTTCCGGCAAACACAACATAACCACAGACAATCTGAGCAGGAAATTCCCTGTGAACCACGAATGGAAACTAGACCCCACCATCTTGCATCAGATCTTTACACAATGGGGTTTCCTGCAGATTGACTTGTTTGCCACCAATGGCAACAAAAAGTGTCCACGCTACTGTTTGTGTGCATGCATTGGAACACAATCCCTAGGGGACACATTCACCATTTACTGGGGGATGACCCTCTTATACGCTTTCCCCCACCACCACTTCTCCATCAAGTAGTCACTAAGGTGCACTTAGACAATGCCAATGTCATACTGATAGTGCCGGACTGACCGAGACAAACGTGATATAATTACCTACTGCAAATGTCAGCTGATCACCCACGGCATCTCTCACGGATCCCACACCTCTTCACTCAATGTCCTGATCGCCTTCAGCATCCTCATCTCCACACCCTGAATCTTTAGGCATGGCTCCTGAATGGCTCACTTTGCTAGAAACAGAATGCACAGATGAGGTCCAACAGATCCTCCTTAGCAGTCAGAGAAAATCCACTCGGAAAACCTACCTGAATAAGTGGCGACGATTTCTCCATCTGGTCTCACCTCCACAGTTTTGACCCATCTTCCACTCCATTGCCCGCGGTCCTGCAATATATAACTGAACTCAAGAACTCAGGACTTTCACTCGGTTACCTGAAGGTTCACCTCTTCACCATAACCACTTTACACCAGCCAATAGACAAGTCGCTATTCACACATTGCACTACCAAAAAGCTACTCAAAGGATTGCAAACATTTATCCACCAATCAAACCTCCAACTCCTGCCTGGGACCTCAATTTGGTCTGAGGGCCTTAACTCATAAAGTGTTTGAGCCTATGGCGACCTGCTCTATGCTTCACTTTTCCATGAAGGTGGCTATAGTAGTGGCAATAACATCCTCCAGGAGAGTTAATGAAATTGCAGCTCTCATGGCAGACCCACCTTTCACCACCTTCCATAAGGACAAGGTAGTCTTCCAACCTCACCCTATGTTTCTGCCAAAGGTGCCCTCTCCTTTCCACTGTAACGAACCTATTACCAGTCTTTTTTCCCAAATCTCATGCCAACCAGATGGAGGCCACACTTCATACTCTTGATTTACAGAGGGCCATTTCATTCTACCTGGAAAGAATGAAGCAAATTCGGAAAACCAACAGGTTATTCTTATCAATCACAGAATGATCCCAGGGACTGCCCAAGGATCTCAAACTGGATAATTGAATGCATAAGAATAGCATATTCAACCTTTGGTAAACAACCACCTGCACAACTTCGTGCACATTCAACCAGAGCCATGGCACCATCAACAATCTCTGTTCAGGGCATCTCCCTGTTCAGTATGTGCAAATCGGCCATCTGGTCGTCTACTTATACATTCGCTGCTCACTATGCTCTGGACTCCTATGTGTCCAGATAAACTGAGTTTGGACATACATTCCTTTCCACGGTCCAAAAGCTCCCACCTCCAGTGGATAGACTGCTTGTAGTTACCTAAGATAGAACACCCACAGAGACACTCCTCAAAGAAGGAGAGGTTAGTCATCCTCTGCAGTAACTGGCTTTCTTCAAGATGGGTGTCCCTATGGGTGCTCCACCACCCACCCTTCCTCCCCTCTGCTTCGGTACTATTTCCGTACTTTTCTGGGGCAGAGAAGGAACTGAGGACATCGCACCTCGCGCATGCACATTAGCCACCTAGTGTGTGTAGCGCTTTTGCGCATGTGCGAGCTAGCTGTCAAAACCACTGCTAGTAAAATCATCCGGACAGGAGGGCTGCGGTGCCAAAACACCTAAGGTGGAGCACCCACAGGGACACCCTTCTCGATGAAGTTCAGTTACTGCAGAGGGTGACTAACCCTCTCTTCTGTTCTGATGTAATTAGACTAGATAGTTCAGTGTGTATCTGCTTTATGCTACCTGAGATTCACAGTAATAATTTTGGATTTATCATCTTTTACTGATTGGCTAACTTTACCCAGTAGGAGGACAATGAAACAGGACTTTTTTTTTTTATTTAGATTTGCTGGCTGGTTTGAAAAACTGAAGAAATAAATTCACTTCAGGTCAATTGCTGATTTTTTTTTTCCTTTTTTGGCAGTCTTTCCTCTCGAAGCTATGCCACTGTGTATAAATGAAGTAGTCATTAGCGTAGGTACATGTAGGTCTTCCTGATTCCAGGCATATATTAAATATCAGAGCCAGAAGAGAAGAACATACAATGTTTGCATATGAATTCGAGATCTTGATCCAATCACACAGAAACTGGGAGTGGATAACTTGCTACAAAAAGTAATTTTCCCCCTTTTGGTAGTTACACCTTCTCCATTACCTCTAGGTATTGGGCCACACCCTGATTGAATTAGCCTTGTTAGCACTGGTCCTCCACATAATAATGTAACACTTCCATATTTGCATCTGTGTGTATATCTGCTGAAACAGACTGACATGGGACTTTTATCATTATTTTCATTCCTAATACATTTTCAAAATAAGGTAAAGGTTTAGAAATGAATTTGTGCATTCCATTTGTCATGACAGAATAGAAAAATGTAATTAAAAATTCTCTCTGCTTCAATGCAATCCAATTAACCTCTGAATTTAGAGTTTTGTATTACCTGACAAAATCCCAACTCTCCTCCCATTGTAACAACCAAACCTCCTCATAGTAGCAATGCAATGAATCAAAGGGAAAGATTATTTTTCTTATTTGGTTTTAAACACACCCGTGTACAACATGTGCATCACAAGCATTGCAGCTTTGTACTAATACATGAGAACCAAAAAGTGAAACTGCTTACAAACAAAAGTGATATTAAATGGCATGATCAATCATTTTCTTTGCTGTATCTCATCATCATCTGTTAAACTGAAAAAAAAGTCTTTCATATATATGCCTCTAGTTCATATCCCCGGTATGTTATTTCAATTAACAGGTCAATTCATCTTTTGTAAATTTTAGTCTGCAGTTACAAAATAGCAACTTCTTTCATTTTTTTTCCTGCCAAATGCAATACACAAATGCCTTTCTAATTACTTAACTTGATCAGAAAATTAGAAATAATATCTTTATATATTTCAAAGCACCCTTCTCTTAATAAAAATTATTTTAATAAGCAGAACTGGCAGGCATTTCCTTCTAAGCAGGTTACTGCTGATTCCTTTAAAAAAGGGAGTAAGTTGATTTCCATGTAATCTTCTCATGTAAGGAGACCTGAAAGGAGTAAAATAATTGACTGACATTTTAAAAGGGAAATGCCAGTTGACTTCCTTAAAACTACTTGTCAGAATACAAAAGCCTTTTGGCATGTCGTTAATTTTGAAATGGAAATTTTTTCAAACAAATTTTCCCAAACTTCTAGTTATAATAACTGGGCTGATGTGTCTGTTTGTGTGACAAAACAGCATGCCATCTGTCAAGTTCCAAATTTAGTTCTGTGTTTCTCCTTACTCTATGGAAATCTATTACTTTCCTGAGAGCTTTAGCTAGTGGTTCACTGGAGAGGGCAAAAAGCAGTGGAAAAAAGGAACATCCTGTCTTCCACTTCTGCATAAAAAGGAAACCTCTGACCAGCATCCATTAGCACAAATTTTTTCTGTTAAGAGATGCATGAACCTATTTAGTGATCAGTTTAGACAGGCCGAGTCTGCTGAGACACTATGATTTTTATTGCAATTTAATCCTATTTCAAAATTTTTTGACATTGGATGATGAGGCAGGTAGACTTCACTTATATTCTGTAATTTTTTTTATACAACTGATGTCAAACTTAGTACACACACAAAATAATCAATACCCTCCTGCTGGGTCCAGGCTCCGAAGTAAATCCAGTCGAATAGCTATTACTTGGCTAATAGATTTTTTGTCCCCGGTAATTGAATGCAGCTGTAAGACTTAGACTGTAGTTCTCTCCACATAACAGTGCGAAGTATTTTTATAAGGGCTCCTGATGTGTCGCAGTGAATATGCAAAACAAAGAAGAACCAATTTGAATTTTCTCTATTAACCTGAAGACTAATTCTGATAGATCCAGATTTTCAACATTTAGGAGTATGGAAATCTGTATGTATTATTAAAGGATCTAATTGTTGCATATGCAAAGTGGAATGGAAATCCAAATTATTGTTTTAAATGATGCTCATTTCTTAGATGAAATCATGATAAAAACAATAAAGCTTTTATCTGTTTACACCACCCCCTATTCCGGTACTCGATACAGTTTGTTATGTTAGAAACACATTCTCCAATATGTGAAACCACTGTTTTGCCAGTTTTGTTGCCTTTGTGATGTGTAAAAAAGATTATTACACAAGTTCCTCCAAGAACTTGATTTTGGACCAATTTAGCTGTGTCGAGTTTTAAGCATACTGCCAAAATCTTTCTATTTAAGAGCTTCTATTTTCTGTTTTACTGTTACACTATTCTGAATCGTTTTGCTCCTCTGTGGGATGGAGCTTAATTGCATACCTCAGAAGTAAAGAGTCTGACTCTTAAATGAGTGTTATCTTCCGGACAGGCACTAGTCTTTACAGATAATTTATCATTTGAATTCTGAATCATTAAAAATTCCTTTTCTTGACCTTAAAAAGAATCTTGAGTTAAAAAAAGAAGCACTATCTGAAATAGTAATGTTCTATAAAAGTTCCTTGAAATTAAAATCAATAAAAGAAAAACAAACACTTGAGCCTAGTTTGTGGAATTACATAAAATGGTGTTCCCCAGAATCAAATGAAGATTCACAGTGTTAAAGTTTCTGCTCTCTCCTGTTACTCCAGTGGAAGTAAGCTTTGTCAGCCCTGTACTGATAGGCTAGTTGTATGGATTACCATCTACACCAGTGGTCACCAATCAGTAGATCAGGATCTACTGGTAGATCTTGGAGTCTCTGACAGATAGATGATCCTGACTGGTTTGTCCAGGAATTATTTGAGCGATGGCACTTAATCCACCCACTGTCATGCTGCTCCTGCCAGTCTGCCTAGGAGGCTCTTAGGGGGGCAGCACCTGCTTGCTGTGCAGAGTGTGGGAGGGAAAAGTGGGGGCACTGTCGGTGTCCTCCTCCCCCCACTTCTGTACCCACAGAGAAAGAAGGGGGTGGAGGGAGCTTGGCAGTGCAGATCTGTGTGTGTGTGTGTGTGTCTGTCATTCTCACAAACACCAACTGTCCTTCACTCTCATCTCCCAACGTAACACATTTGCAGGGCTCAACAAATCACTGTTTCTACTCACCGTGGCGAATAGATTTGAGCCGGTTGCTCCGTTCGCCCCGTTAACCGGCTCTGCGCGCATGCGCGGTGCTAAGCTGGCGAGTAGATCTCGCTGCGGTTTGTCGAGCCCTGCACATTTGTGTGTGTGTGGGAGGGAGTTGTTGTTACTACTTTTACTGCTTACAAAGTGTGTTATTTTTGGTTTTTGACTGGTCTGTGCATTTCATAGTTTTAATTTCTCTCTTACTCTTAAATGTAATTCTTTGAGTAGTGAGTTCTAAAATGCCTCACCTGTTGTGGCTGGAGTAATTACCCCATGGTGATTTCTGCTCCTGGATGTTGCTGTCATGTCCCAGTAAGCCCTGAGAGAGGCAGAGCAGAGGGTCTCCTTGCCTGCAGACACCACTCCTGCAGCTCCCATTGATCAGTAATGGCGAACTCTGGCCAGTAGAAGCTGTGGGCTCAGTACCTGTAGATGAGGGGCAGCACATGGCACCATGGAGCCATTGCTGTACATGAGAGCAGCTTTCAGGAGTGGTGCAGGGCCAGGCAGGAGTAAGCCTGCCTTAACGCCACTGCTCTACCTCCTGGATGCCATCTCAGTTAAAAGGTGCCCAGCCACAGCCTGCTTTCTGAACGTCTGTCCCAGCCCTGTGTAGTTGATAGAGTCCCCCTGCACCCAAGTGCTTTCTCAGAATTTGCACCCTGAAACAGTTCCATTCCCCCACCTGGGCTCAGTCCAAAGCTCGTCCCACACTCCATTTTGTAATCATGAACAGTCTCTGTGCATAAAATAATTTGGAATTGATTAGATAATATGTATAGAGTTGGGACTTACTCAGATGGCTGGAAAAAGATACATTTCACTCCTTTTAAATACAGCTCCCAAGTGTAATTTTTTTTAAGTACATGACATCCAGAACTGTGTCCTAACAATTCATGGGGTTTTATAATATTATCCTGTAATAATTTTTGTGATTACATTTGTATGTTTATGCCCATTTGTATCTGTTATACCTGATGCATCATTATGCCTCTCAGTTATCTGTTAGACAGGCTTCCTCTCAAGTTTTTTAGTTCTCTGAAAAATATGAATTCTGGCAATGGAATCTCAGAGCTGCCAAGATCTGAGAGAGATACTTTCACTATGTCCATTCCCTGCTACATCCCAGGTGTGATACTGCCAGTTACTTTCCTGTTCAGGAATTGACAATTATATGACAATTGTATGTTTATATGGTGGCTTTGTAGCAAAATTTCATTATTCAAATTTAGCATGTGGTATGCTACTGATTCTTTATTGTACATTGTTTATTTTGGGTAATTAACTTTCTATATTTCTAAGCGTATACTGAAATGATTGCTTGCTTGTGGCCTTACACTACAATCCCCACCAAAATAATTTCATAATTGGTAGAATGCTTTCAGAAAACGATAAAAGAGCAAATGTTAGAACATTAAATTTAATTGTATTTACATCATACTGTTACACGTAAAATATGAACAGACTATACAATAAATTAACCATCTTTTTTTTTTCAGAATGATTACCATAAAATGATTTTCAAAATTCACTTCTTATAGACCTGGCATGAGCCGGAACTGAGCACCTTTGCTTATCGGCCTATTGTGTAGTTGATAGAATTTTTATCAACTATACAATTAGTGAAATACCCATTTCTTAACATCCCTAGTACCTGGTATATAAACTTGATTCAGCAAGGTACATAAATATGTGTTAACTTTAAACAGGTCTGTTGTCCCACTGATTTCAGAGAGTCCATTGATACGCTAACTTCCCTTGCTGACTCAGTCTATTTTGATACTTTTTTAGACAAAATTAAATATTAGAAAGATGGCTTTTTCATAAGAAGGTCTCACTGATATGTCCCATTTAAAGGATTAGCTAATATCCTTTTTTCAGATACTGTGCCCGTTTGCTGCCAAAAAGACTAAAAAAATGGCCATGTATCTAGAGTGTGTCTGATGTCCTCTGTCTCTTGCTCTGAAGTTGGAAGCCTTAATTTAAATTTAAAATCTCCCCCCCCCCCTTTTTTTTTTTAAGTTTTCCTCTTTTCTCAATCCTGGGATCTTTATTCCTCCCTCCTCCCAAATCAGTTGTTTAAGCAGGTTGCCTTTGGGGAAAGATGAGTAGCTTCCTGCAAATTTCATGCCAACAGTTTCATGAGTGTAGGTGTTTGGTGGACGTACCAACAGAGTGTGGTGTATATTTCCTACTGGCTTTGGGAATCATAATCTCAAATTGAAGCCCAATTCTCTCCCTGTTCAATATAGCGCATTGTTCTATTGCCACAGGACATGGGTAAACCCTATTTGCTTTTCTCAACTTATCATAGAACTGCTGTATCTTTCTGTGTTTGACATGATATTTCTTAAAACCGATTCTTTGTATGTGAAGTTAATTGTTCATGAGACAAATTAATTGTGCCAGTATTTGAAACACAGTGTTCTTTTTCTTTGTAGAACCAAAATCACAGTCTCATCCACAGCATCAAATACAACACAGAATGCTGAATACAGAGCAGAATGGCATAAAAGACTACAGCCATCCAAGATACTTTCCTCGAAATGATATTAGACAGCCAAGAAATGAGAAACCCCCTCGTTTTCAAAGGGACAGTCAGAATTCAAGACAGGTTTTGGAAGGTAGTGGGTTACCAAGAAACAGAGGTCCTGAAAAACACAGCTCCTTAGGACCAGAGCAATGGACTGAAGATAAAAATAAGTGTGATAGACCTTATCCAAGAAATGATAGGCTAAAGGATATTGGTTATCCCGCAGCCTCTCACCAGAGTGATTTTTCTTTTAAAAAGAGGGATAATGCTATGCAGAGCAGACTAGGAAAAGGGGTTTCATTCATGGAACTGAGTGAGACGTCTAGTGTTCAAGATACCACAGATGACAGTAATCAGAAACGAGGGAAGAAGGAAAACCAAATACATAGTCCTGACAATTTTTATGACAGGAAAACACGAACAATAAGTAATGAAACTTTCAGTTTAAAAAATGAGCAACGTTTTGTTATGAATAGTGACTACCAGAATCCTGTTAGAACTGATAATTTTAATGCTTTACCAAATGGAGATACTGAACATCTACAGAAAGGAAGACGAGTAGGACCTATTAAATCACCAGGACCTAGTGTTGCTGCACCTTTTGAACACAAATTGTTGTATTATAATGCTGGTCCCAAAAGGAGATCTGGACCCATCAAACCAGAAAAAATATTGGAACCATCTGTTCCCATGGAGTACGGAAAAAGCTGGAGGCCAGGGGATGAATGTTTTGCTCTTTACTGGGAAGACAACAAGGTATGCCCTAGTTAAGTAGGAAATACAGTAAATTGTATCTTTAAAAACAAAAGGGAGGGGGCTTAAATGTATTCCCGCAAAGAGAGGGAATGAGTGTTTAATCTCTTATTTGAACTGGTATCTTGTTACCTAGGGCTGCATATGTGAGATACCTGGCACACTAAGTTTTAGGGAATGGAAGCCAAATTCCTTGCTCTCCAGCGTGGTCTGTATGGTGAACAAACAATATTTTTGACTAATTTTAAGACCCTGTGGTCATGAAATTGACCAGACCAAATTGAACTGTGAATTTGATAGCACCTTATCCCATCTCTGTTGCCATCCCATTCTTTTGGTTTTTTAATCTCCTCTCTCTCCCCTTGCCCTATTTTTTTCATAATCTGAAACTACATTAAATTGTGGTGAGGGTTTGCTTGTTGATCTAACAGCTAATATTTCTACTGATTTAATGTGTCTGTTTTTTATCAGGTGTGATTTGTATTATTTTATTATTTTAAGCAGTCATTCAGCTGTATAAATGTTCACAATGGAAGTGGCTAGGCCAGTTTTGGAAATTTTTTTTTTCTTTTAAACAAAAGAGCAATTCAGGGTTTTTGTTTGTTTGTTTGTTTGTTTAATTTTTAATCTGCCTCTGGTTTATGAGACTCGGATAAAATGGTCACCTGCATATACAAATATTTACAGTCATGAGAACAGGTTAATGAAAGGGGATTTATCTTTCCAATATATGTGCATAAATGGAATCAGTATATATGCATCAGGTACATTCATGTATGGATTGATTTTTTTATAAAAATAGTTTAATTTTTGTGTGATGCTTGAATTGCTGGCTTATGGTTAGTGAGGAACTCACAATAATGATAGAAAATGTACTGAGCAAGAACATTAATTCATTGCTTGCTGCTAATATTGTATACTTCGTGAAAATTAGCTACTATAAATGTATTGATAGTTATGGACTGATTTATGCCTGTGCAGTCTCCAGATCCTGTAGCTAAGTGGTCAAGAGCAGTGTTGATAGTGGTGATTGTAATTGCTATAAAAATAATTATTTCTTCCATGTTCAACTCTATAAAGAGTGGTAGGATATTTTCTACAGATTTGTTTCAGTCTATAGACTATCTGAAGATAGACTGTAGACAATTTTTTACAAGATTGATGCAGGCCGGGAGGATTAATTTAAATGAACTAATTTGAACATGTTTCAGCTTAGCTCTGTATGAAAGAAAAAGGTCGATGTTCATTTGGCTCACCCCTGCTCTAAATCTCCTTTAAGATCCTTGCAGAAATTAAATAAGTGTATGTGTCCAAATTTCTTGTTTTCTTGGAGTTAGAAAATGGATCCCTACTCTCCTTCTTTAAATCCTTCTAGAAAGGTAAAATAGTTCTCATGTTGATACCACTTTTATGTCTCTGATAATGCCATGATGTCTTCACTGTATATTGTACCCCAAATTGCTTAGGCATTCTATTGATTTAGAAATGTTCACACATTTTTATAATAGCCTGAATGTGTTCTGAGTAACATTTCAAAATGCATTAGCTCAGTCTACTCACTTTCTTTATTCCGTTGTCTAAACATGTCCATGTAATGATGGACGTATACATTTGTATTTGGTATGAAACTGACACGAGTTTCTAATCTATGAATATCTGGTACAAACTTTTTTTTTAAATATAATAAATTTTAAGTGGTTTAAAATACAATCTTATAAAATGTTTTTATTTTCTTGCAGTATTTAATCCAGTATTTTATGACCTTTTGAAATTTCTCTTTAAGTTTTACCGGGCAGAAATTGAAGCTCTTCATTCTTCTGGAACAACTGCAGTTGTTAAATTCTGTGATTATGGAAACTATGAAGAGGTGCTACTAAGCAACATCAGGCCAATTCACGCAGAAGCATGGGTATGTGATAACAAATTGTATACAAAGATATAATCTACATTATTTGTATAAAATATGTAGCTTTCAACAGATGAGTGCTGCAAAGGGTATACATGTAAAAGAACCGTGTAGAAAAATACTTTAAAACTGAATAGATCTGCCTTCGTTATTTAAATAAACACTCCATAATAATAGGAAAGAATCCTGTGGTATTATTTTTTCCATGTATAATAAAATTAAATTGTATTCTTTTGAAAATGAATACCATTATTAACTTGTTAGAGAAACAACGATTTGTATATGCAAAATGAGCATTTTATGCATATTTTATTCTCTTTCAAGTTTGTGTTTATATATGGAATACAAAGTGACTGTCATAACATTTCTGGTTCACTAACATGGCTATTTTGTTTTATTACATATAAAGAGTAGGAAAAAAGCCTTTCAAATATACAAATTTATTCCAAAAGCTTTTATTATGTGTATATGTACAGGTAAAAAATACAGATTTGTTTGTATCATGATTTTTGTTTTTGTTTCATTTATTTCTTCTTTGCCAAATATTATGCCAGAACTATGTGATTTACAAGGGTTGCTTAGAACATATTGGCCTTTTAGCATTTAATTTTTGAAAATATGCAATGCTACATGTAAAGAGTAAAGCATTATTAATTCTGCACTAAGATTCCTATTTATTATCCCAATAAATGCACAAAAGTTAGTTTTTACAGCCTACATAACTAATTTTTTCTCTTAATCTTGAGTGTGTTTGTGTCATCCCTAGAGATCTTAACTGTCATTCGTGCTTTTTATGATCCTCACTTCCTAGTCCGTTACTAACAGCCATGTTGGTATCATCTTGAAGATAGAATGGTTACCCAGTATTCACTCCCCAGTTGCTAACTGTCTTTTGTCTTAATTATTACCGCTTATTCTCTGGACCTTCCTTGTGGATTTTGTTTTTATTGGTTTGGCAACTCTACAAAATCTGAATTTTTTTATAGTGTCTGCATTAATATTCCTTTGAAGTCGTCTCAATCTTATTTCCACTGGTTGAACTTTTATTTAGTCCTCCCCCCCCATACCCCCCTTAGGATACAATTATTTCCTAACTCTTGGCATTTCAAAACTTCCACTTGTTAGGTTCCTCAATCCTTTCTTCCATCTTTTCTCTTTGAGTTTCACCACAAGCTGATAGTGGGTCTCAAGCTGATTATGGAAAAACCCAGATATTTTGCTGCTCAGATAGCCTTGCAGCATTGAGTTTCTTGCAAGAAACAACTATTTGCACTTTGTGCTTTACTTTTATGTTCTGATGCTAAATTTAATTCTCATTTTACATACATACCTCTTCAACTTTTCAGCATTTATTGAAATCTTGCTCTAGTGCTAAGAGAGACCTTTTAAAGTTGTTTTGTGATTTCTCTCTCTCTCTTTCCCCTTCCCCTTGTATTCACACAATAACCCATGTAACTAACTAATGTTAGGCAACCTATTCAGCAGTGCAAAGTGAAGTTCTAGTGCCTTGTGGTTCACCATAAAATGTTAAGACTTTCTGGGACTTTGTGAATACGATCCAATTCATAACCTTCTCCAAAGTGACGGCAGGGATTCCTTTCCTTCTATCTTTTTGTTGTTGTTGTTGTCAACAAGAGTGACTGTGTTCCATCATTTAGAGGGATTCTCTACATTTGACTTTAGTCTTTATCATACAATACTGGGCCTTAATAATCTGTTTTGAAAATGATATGTACATGCAGGCATCTTCTTTGTCCCATACTTCAGCTCTGGCTCCATGATACTGCTTGGTTCTCCAAGTTGTATTTAAAAGCATCTTTTGAAGCAACAATCAGTGCTGATACAAGGCACTTCAGTGATTTGACACTATGCTGCAGTATATTCAGTGACGTTTTCAATCTGTTTTTCAGATTACTTGTCACTGTTTTTTCCTAAAAACTTTTGGTGGTCATAAACTGAATCACATCCAAAACTTCTCAAAATACATCTAAATAGAAAAAGTACTTCTTTGCAGGAGGATGAGGCAAAAATGTCATGTCAGTCAGCAGCAAAGTAGGAGCCACTAAACTAAAGGCATATGAAAATCCTGCTTAACCATAGTATTATTTTGTTTCTTTTGGCTGATTTCCTGTATGACCACCCAAATGATGCTGAGATATTGCTGATATCCTGCTTTCCCCATTAGCATAACTATCAAACTGCTCATTGTAGAAGTATAGTGATTCTTTGTGTTATCAATAAGAAAAAGTATTTTCTTTTCATTGCCAGAATAGCTGTAAGACTGCACTTCTTCAGTGAAAGAGTCTTGTATCTTTGTTGGCATATAGAGCCCATCTTATATTTCTGGGTTTCTCTTTAATTTCCACCTCATTTGAAAAAGTTATTGCAAGATAATATTAAGGCTCCTAGAGCTACACATTACACGTGGAAATCTGTTGTTGCAGAGTGATAGTCCACCTGCTGTGTTCTTCTTTTACCAGAACCCAAAGAAAAGTAGGTATGTTTCTTTTTAAAAACAGCTAACGTACTGATTGCTAGAAGTATGAAAAACCAAAACATTTGCATTAGTAGACCAAATGCTACAAATCTAACTCTGATAAGTTACACAAGGTAAATAAAAGGGCTACTGAGTATTGTTTTTTTTAAAGACTTTGTTAACAGTTATCATTGCAAAAATAATAAGTCTTTATAATTTTGCTTAGCTCTTATAATAGATATATAAACACTGTATCTGACTGTTTTAATAAAAACATTATATTTTATATTATTTAAGATTTCCTTTAGTGGTCATCTCCTACATAAGGTTTTGAAAATGTACCCTCATGTTTCCTTAAATGTAGCAGTGGTCACTTAATGAAAATGTTATATTCCTGATTAAAAGAAAACCCACCAAAAAGCCTTTGTAGAAATAACAATTGCTCATTTTTCTATTAAAAATGTAAAGTTATAAAAGCAAACTGAAACGCATGAACTGTTAAGGGGCTTCATGACTAAATTAATAGTCTGTTGTGTGGAAAAATAAAATAAAGTGAAGATAATAATTGAAACCTAAAGTGTTAATTTTTTTCTCTAAGTTTTAGGATTATTGTTTTCTCATTAATTGCTACCTGTTTTCTTTCCAGCATAAGAGTTTACTTGGTCACTTCATTATGAAGATCATTTATTTTCTCCTTTTCCCTCCTGTCATCCCTAGATAATAATCTGGGAGGTTTTGCTCCTGGAATTACAGGTAGCATTTTCGCTTGTGGTTATAATTGCTGTTTTCCTATAATGTACAGGAAGGCATCCCCTCCCCTCCCGTTCTTTCCCCTCCCATCTCCACAAATTGTAATCTCATTTTTGTGCTTCTAGATTCCAACTAGCCTTAAGTTCATAGGAACTTTTCTCCTCTCCTCTCACCTTAAATAATAGTTGTTATAAAATAAAGTCTATAATTTTTGTTGTAGTCTCTTCTTCCTGAATCCCACAGGACAGTTTTGCCTCAAGAGCATTATCTCTCTCCTCACCATGAAACAAGGAGGTAAAGAATTTACAATCAGGATAAGTATAATGACACTTTTTCCACACTGTTGCTTTGTGAGGCATGGAATCCATTCATCAGCTAATTTCGTGTTTTGGACTGTCCAGTATAGGAAGACTGCAGAAAGGAGAGGGAAAGAGAAAGCAGTCTGTCTCCAGCTGCATTATTTCTGTGACATAAATACTTCTTTTGGGGTTGGGTAACAGTCTTAATTCAAGGTGGTCTTGCTTCCAGCTTTCTGTCTCCTTCCTCACAGACCTGTAGGCACTTTCACAAGTTCTGACCCTTTTTTAAAGAAGACTGTATCTTTGGCCCTTTCCCCCAATAGTTTGTAATGCCAGGTAAAAGAAAAATCTTACGCCCTTTTCCAGCAGCTTTCCTTTGCTGGAGTAATGAACCGAGGTGTGCTTTCAGCTGCCTTTTCTACTAACATTCAGTCATGCAGCCTTGGCTGGAGAAAATTGTTGTTGCAGGTTGTGGAAGTCAGTCTTTCTGGGGCTCAGGGTGCCCCTTCAGAGATCTTGATTTATATCAACTATGGATTCCTTGAAGGATCTAATGTTCTTAGAATCATAGAACACTAGAATTGGAAGGGACCTTGAGAAGTCATAGAGTCCAGTCCCTTGCCTTCATGGCAGGACTCCGTACCATCTAGACCATCCCAGATAGATGTCTATCTAACCTGATCTTAAATATCTCCAGAGATGGAGATTCCACAACCTCCCTAGGCAATTTATTCCAGTGTTTAACCACCCTGACGGGAAGTTTTTCCTGATGTCCAACATAAACCTCCCTTGTTGCAGTTTAAGCCCCATTGCTGCTTGTCCTGTCCTCAGAGGCCAAGGAGAACAATTTTTCTCCCTCCTCCTTGTGACACCCTTTTAAATACCTGAAAACTGCTATCATATCCCCTCTCAGTCTTCTCCTTTCCAAACTAAACAAGCCCAGTTCTTTCAGTCTTCCTTCATAGGTCACGTTCTCTAGATTGGAGAAGAGCAGCATCATTCTTGCTGCTCTTCTCCAATTTCTCCACATCTTTCTTGAAATATGGTGCCCAGAACTGGACACAATATTCCAATTGTCCAGTTAGAGGCCTAATCAGCGCAGAGTGGAGCGGAAGAATGACTTCTCATGTCTTACATTAACAGGAGTGTTGTGAGCATCCCAGAATCCTGTTTGCTTTTTTTGCAACAGCGTTACACTGTTGACTCATATTTAGCTTGTGTTCCACTTTGTCCCCTAGATTCCTTTCTGGAGTACAACTTTCTAGACAGTCATTTCCCATTCTGTAAGTGTGACATGGATTGTTCCTTCTTAAGTGGAATACTTTGCATTTGTCCTTATTTAAACTTCATCCTATTTACTTCAGACCATATCTCCAGTTTGTCCAGATCATTTTGAATTATGACCCTATCCTCCAAAGCAGTTGCAACCCGTCCCATCTTGGTATCATCTGCAAACTTAATAAACGTACTCCCTATGCCAGTATCTAAATCATTGATGAAGATATTGAACAGAACTGGTCCCAAAACAGATCCCTGCAGAACTCCACTTGTTATGCTCTTCCAGCAGGATTGTGAACCATTAATAGCCACTCTTTGAGAATGGTTATCCAGCCAGTTATGCATCCACCTTATAGAGCCATATCTAAGTTGCTTGTTGGGTGCTAGTTTATTTAATGTCCTACCATCACAGATGTCCTACCATCACAGATGAACACGTGTTCATCTGCCCAAGCTGGGAACCACACTATCAGCTACAGTGTAGACATATCTGAATGGACAAAAGCAGTATGGAAAGTAGCTCTTGTGGTTCTCTTGGATTAGGTGTCAGTGAAGATTTCCATCGTGGTATGTGTAGGCTGTACAATTCTACATGTTTCTCTTGTCAAGCAGACCATTGTAGGCAATTTCTCAATCACTTGAGCCCTTTCTCTTTCCCCATTTTGTGTTTGCTCAGAAGTGTTAAATACCTTTACCATCTAAAGGATAAACTTACCATCCCACTCTTTTAACCCTTCAGAAAGTCTTTAATTGAATCTAATCAAAGTCAACAGTTTAGGTATCTAATTTGATGATGTTCTTATGTTGGGGTGGAATAATTGTTCTTGGGTTTTTTTAAGGGTTTAAGGGTTTTTTTTAAATTTTATTTTAAAATGGACTATTTTTTTCCTTACTATCTCTCCAAAAAATTTGGCTTCCAGGCCCCTCAGAAGTGTAATGTGACTAATTTGTTCTGACTTATGTCTTACAATTATTATTATTTGAATAATACCCTTTAGATTCTCTTTTTATGGGACTTTACAAACTTAGTCCAGTAAGACTTACTCCATAAGATGTTCACTTTCTGTATACAAATTAGATATGTCTTCTCTCTGCTGAAATTAATTTAGTCAGTACATATGCTAGTTACAGAAAGAGACACACATCTTTTATATAGGTACTGTTTCTCTACAACTCTCTGTCTGGAAGCATATGATTGAAAGGGGGAAGAGACAGTGGGTTGACACAAAATTACTGTGTGTGTTCATGCAATCCCTTTTTTCATTAAATTTGGGAATTCGATTGACTGCCCTTAAAGGATTAGCTCAGGAATTTTATAAAGGAAGAAGGAAGTGAGAGGAAAATAATTATTCCTGCTTTGGTTGATGGTTTTTTGCTCTTTGGAGAGAGAAGATGTACATGTTATCTTTAGTAGTGTAGAGAAGAAATTATGACAAATACTATTCTTAGTAAATAATGAATACATAATTGTATTCTCCTTTATCTTCTTTCCTACTATATACAGCACATATTCAGCAGATGCAGAACTTACGATGAAGGTTTTCATGTCCCATCCTTGGACAGTGACACTAACGACCCTGATATTTTGGGGTTTTCTTCATTAGTTGGTGTTTTGTAGGCATTATCTGTTTCCGTCTGCTGAGAAACATTTTCCACTTGAGGAAATACTTTCTTAAAAAATAATTTCAATTGACTGTGAAATAGATTGGTTGCAGAAAAGCAATTTGGCTCCTGACTTGGTAGTAATAAGTCATGTGGAATATCTTTTTTCCTATTGAGACCTTCAAAATATAGCAAATATACTTAGAAAATTAATAAAACTTACTAAGAGCACTATGTTTTCTGCTTCTGTTATTCTGGCAAACCATTTTTTGTTCTCAGGTGGACTTATCAGACAATTGTTATAATACTGGCAAGAATGGCACTGAAGGTCTCCCTCTGTGTTAATAATGTCAGTTCAGTTTAGAGTTTATTTCATGTCACAAGAAAAGCTCTTGTAATTTGCTGTAATTTGGTAGTAGGCTTCTGATTTTGGACATTTCTGTTGACAACTATAGGAGAATAGTAGTAGTTTAAAAATCAGTACTGCTCAGCAAGCCAGGAGTGAGCGTAACCAGAAAAGGAAACTCATGAGAGCTAAAATATTTCCTACAACTTAGCCTACTTTTATGTCCTGTGAAGACTTGGATATATATCCATATTTTCAAAATTTGTGTTGGAGAGGTTTGATCCTTACACAGAAGTCATGTCTTCACTATAGAAATTGCTATATTTTAACCATGGCTGTTAGGCAAATTTAGGGAACAACTGACCACTTCACTACATTCCTCTTCTAGCTCTGATCTGTTGTTGCATAATGAGACAAATACATATGGCTAATTTTGCATGTGTGTTCTATCCCACAAGTATGTAGCGTGATATCAATCCCAGGATATTAGTGAGACAGGGCAGATGAAGTAATACCTTTTATTGGACTAACTTCTTTTGGTAGGAGAGGCAAGTAGCATTTACAAGGGAGCTGAGCTGGGAGAGGCCAATTTTTATTTTTAGTCTCAATCTTCAAGATACCATTGTGCCAATGTGAAAAGAATTGTCAAATTCATATTACATTATATCATTAGTTTACCGTTTGGAGCACACAACCAAAAACATTGTTTTTACACTTCAATTGCCAAATATTTAGCACAATTGTATTTTCTTGCCATAGTTTTGAGACCCAGTTAGGTCTTACACAAACTAACTCTGTGTCTTTTCCCTTGTAGCCAGAATTAAACTTAACCATGTTAAATGTCAATCAAAACATAGTTTCAATATAAGAAATTCTCAAGTTTTTCAATAAACTACATTTAGAGGAAAAATCTTTCTTTGTCTTTATTCTGGGTTTTATGTGGATAGTTCTATAATCTAGAATTTAGTTTGTTAAGCAAAGCCAGTTGGTATTAGAAAGTTAACATTTGACAGTCATTACCACATTGTGGCTTTGGAGATATCACAGTATTTTGTGATATTTAGAAATAAGATGGTCTTGGGGTTTCTCAGATACTTTTTGGAGTAACTCTTGGTAAATGTGGGCCTTTTAAAAGGCAAACTCTGTAAATTACTTGTTAGGTCTTAAAGTACCAGATTTGTACCCCTGTAGACTGAGGTATTGTATGTAAGTTCTTCAATAATCTCCACTGATGGATTTTATAGTATATATATGATTATATGGATTGCCACAGAGTCTGTTTTCTAGTCAAGGCTCAGTAGACCATTAGGCTGTACAAATGCAAAATAAAATTCCTTAAGCTAGGTCTAAGAAAACTAAGAAATTAAATGGAAAAAATAACTATGTTCATTGTTGAGCTAGTGCTTTAAGCCAGTTTACATTTTGACAGATACCTACTTCCTTATCTCTAGGAAATGTACATAGATGATTCAGGAAAAAAAATTAAACAGAACCACTGAGCTAAATGCAATGTCAATCACACTCTAAAAGTCAAAATATTACTCTTCTGGCTAAAATGCCTCACTGTTGTTGTTATGGCACATTCAAGAGCTTGTCTTTACTATTGTGCTAAATTGTCACCACTGCAATGAATGCAGTGACATCAATTTAGTGGATCTGGTGAAGACATAAGTTGATTGGAAGAGCACTCTCCTTTAGGCGGATTAATTATGTCAACAAGAGAGTGTCTCCCACCGACAGCAGAGTATAGACATTGTTAAGTTACTGTAAGTTACGTTGCTCAGCAGTTTAGTTTTAATATTCAGGATAACAGAGTCAAATAAAAGAACAGCATAACATCTTACCTTATGAACAGACAGTGGGAAACCTAATAAATTCTAGTGTGTCTTTATTCTGGTTATGGTGACCTATTAATCATGTTTTGCTGCCAGCAGTCCTTATCTTCACACTTCAAGAATAGTTTAAAACAAATCCAGAATGCGGCTATTTTAGTTTTAAAGTCTAAGTTAAGGTATACCAACTGTAAAAAATGCTTTCTGGATGTGAAACACTAGTGCTGGATCTGTTTACAACTCTATGCAACCAGATTGTCTCAAGAATCTTGAAAAACACAACATGTATGGCATGACAATATGTTGGCTACCTTTGAAGTAATGTGACCTTCAATCTTGAAAACCAGATTTAATCACACACTAAATGAACTGACCTCTTGAGTAGGGGTCCAATCCTGAAAAGTACTAAATCTCTCTTGGGGAGGGTGTGCTGAGCTATATTAACTCTTGTGGAAATCAGCATCTTGTTTTGGGCCTTGTGAAAGTATGCTTAGTACATACTAGGAAATATGACAACTCAGTACCCTGAGTATGGATAGATAAAAAATGTTTCCTTTTTCATGATTTCAGAATGTTAGCTCTCAGTGTATGAAAGAAATAATGTGGAAAAAAAATCCCGTGTCTTCTCTTGTTTCACATTTCACAGTCTGCAAGAAAGGAGATAAAAGTTTCATAGAGATGATTTACCTCTTAGGTTAGAAAAAATGTTTTAACCAGTATAGCTGCACATTATGCACAATTGTAGATTGTCTCGAGTGTATCTCTTTTGATGGAAATTACATCCTGTCAAAGGTACATCTGACAGCAGCTCCATTAGGGATTTCAGAATTAGTGTTCTATTTATTTGTATATAGATGCAGTTATAGATATAAACTCTAAACAAAGAAATCAGGCCTTTAACAAAATTTAAAATGCACAGCCATTGAAAAAATGACACTATTAGTCACACAGCTACACTATTTTCTAAACATATGTGCAGAAAACCTAAATTTGCATCTTTTGGAAAACTTAATGTAGTATTAAAATTCTACTCTTGGGCTCTGAAAATGCGTGCATATAATTACCATACTTAAAATAATTTTATAACTGTTGAATCTGCCAAACAACTGTTAGAAAGAGAGAAAGAGCCCTTAAATCTTTTGGCAGGCATGTCAGATAAGGATGTTAAATTTAGATAAATCAACTAATTGAATAGTCAACGCTATTCGATTAGTCAATAAGGGCACCTCCTCCTTTGAAATGTAGCAAGAGCCGGTAGGTGCTTCTGCCATTTCAAAGGCAGAAGCACCACAGGGAGCACTGGGCCAGCGGGGGACTCAAGCAGTCCTCCACTGGCTCCACGCTCCCTGTTTTTGAAATGTACAAGAGCTCCCACTCCGGGTGGGGGAGGGGAGTGTAGGGTGTGCGGAGCCCACGGGAGACTGCCTGACTCCCCCACTCGCCCCCTGCTCCTGCAGCGCTTCTGCTTTTGAAATGGTGGAAGCGCCACCAATTCCCTGCTGTACACCACACCCTCCCCCAGAGACAGTGCTGGGGGAGCCAGCTTTTAAGCCGGTTCCCCAAGCATTGGCTCCTCTCCTCCCCTTGCTGCCTGTCTCTGATAGAGGCAGCAAGGTGCGGGGGAGGGGGGAGAAATGACTATAAGTGACGATAAGCATATGCTATTGGATAGTCAACAAATCGCTTACATCCCTAATGTCAAAGGATTTAAGATTAACAGCTTCTTCACTTCTAAAATTATGGATTTAACTGTATTTTCAAGAAGTGTTTAGGAACTCAGTTCAAGAAACAACAGTTACTTAACCTGTTCCTACTGGTTAACCAGATTATCAGAAGTACAATATATTTATTAGTTGCAGAATGTTTTAGGAAGTGCTATAGATTACATTTGAAAAATAACACTGTCAGTAAATACTTGTAAACTGAGGCATATAACATTTAGCAAATTGCTTGGCAAAGCTTTGGTACTACAATAGCCAAAAATATTGTAAGATTCTTCCCTGCATAGATGCCTCATGGAGCCAGTTACCGCTCCTGATTCTGTGGACCAGTCTGTGCTGACCCTAGTGAATCTTACACCCATGAAGATAGATATAGCAATAGCAGAACTTTGTTTTAATATGCCTTTTATACTGGGATTGGAGTGGCTGGAGCAACTAGTGGAGCAGGCTTTATGTCAGCAGGAAGATATCATCTGACAGGGACTTTCCAGAGGGCCGCCAGCATCACAGTCCAACCACCTGAGCAGAAAAACAGGGTTCAATTATATTCTAGAACCTGGACTGTTAATTACTGGAAGTGATTTTACTGTCATTTTCTTATAAGCATTTCATAACATGTGCTATTAACTTGATTTGCTAGTGTAGTAATAATTTGTGTACTGGAATTGGTTAATAAAAAATGTTTGTGATGTTATTTCATGGGCATCCTGCTGTACTCACAACATAGTTTCCCTACGTTCATTTTTCTTCTCTGCTGTCCTGATCTTATCCTATACTTTCCCACCTTATTTCTATTCCTGAAGGTCTTCCATTGTGGGTGAAATGGAGTTGAGCAGGGAACAGAAACATGAGTGTGTAGCTGTTACAGCAGTGTTGGTTCCTTGGTTGATGGAGCTCCCTCAGTGGACACCTTTTCTTTTTCTCTCTATGACAGTGATGGTGAACCTTTTAGAATCAGAGGGACTAAAGTGAAATTTTCCTAGTTATTGGCTGCAGACTTGAGAGGGGCTTCAGTGGTGTTCAATCTTTTCCCTTTCTAGCTTTCACACCTCTTCCCTGTTCTTCCTCTCTGATCTAATCTGTCTTTTCTCCTTAACCCCTTTCAATTATTTCTTCCTGGTCTTCCTTTTTTCCCCCTTTCAGTGTACTGTCATATGTCTCATTCTGACCCTGCCTGTCTTCATGTCTGACATCAACTGGATTGTAAGCTATCTCCATTGCTGATCATCACTTCTAAGGCTCAAAACTCTATTTGTGGCAGAGCCAACAAAAATGGCATCACATGCCATAGTGGTTCATCATCACTGTTCTAGGAGATGGATGAAGTTGAGCTTTCAGTGAGAAAATCACTCTGGCCTTATACGATAAGTTTCAGCCCAATTAAAGGAGGGAACTGCGGAACAAAGCTTGATGTCTTGATCTGAAAAGGACTATCTAATGCCATGTCATTTGGGCGAGCTTCATCAAGGAGGGAAAGGAAGTACTGCAAACGTGAGTAAATCTTGTTTTTTCAGGTCTTATTGTGCCATGTTTTGCTTTTCATATGAGAAAAGCTTTTCATTAGCTCTATGTCAGATTACAAGTTGACTTAAAAGTTGCCCTGAGCAGACTTTTTCCTTAGTTTTTTTAATTGTTTGGGCCACCATACAAATGGTGGAATGCATTTATAACAGTTATTTTAGAAACCATTTTCCTGTATAGCATTTTAAGAGCTAGATATTAATTAGCTTTATTAGGTTGTTTTCTTCATTTCGTCTTGAATCTTCAGAATCATATGCACATGCCCAAGACATGTGAGAGTTGAAGCTTTTTTATTCATAGCTATAAACTGTGTGCCCAAATTCCAGCCTGCAGGAGGGTTTCTACTCCAAATTTGGGTTCATGCGCATGCATATATAATTATTTCTAACTTAAGAATTGTAATTTTTAAAAAATATATGATCAGTGTTTAGGATAGTTTTTTACCCTGGCAGCCTAGTGATTTTTCTCACTTTATCTTTTGGGGGCTTCCTTCTCATCAGTGTTCCTTGTAAACTGAGAGCTTGGACAGTTGCCCAAGAGGCATTCAGGTGCCAGCCAGCTGATGAGCAGAGCACCCACAGCTGGCAGCATGTGTTTCCACTGGTGGTGCACCTGCACACATGCCTTGGCGCATGCAGCAAAATTTATTCCACCCACGGATGGAAAAAAAATTAGAGGGAACATTGCTTCTCATCCCTTGAATTTTCTGTCCACTGCCAAAACTCGGGATGTATGATGTCTTTTTATTTGTTTTATCAGTTGTCCATCAGTATAGCAAATGCTTTTCTTAGTTTAAAAACAAAGAATATGATCTCTTATGTTAAGAGTATACGCAATTCAAGAAAGCAGAGCCCTGACATTATTTTCAAGTCTACAGCATATCTTCCACATGGCAGCATTATTTGAGCTTCTGATCTATCAGCAGACTAACACATTATTCTTTATTATCTTTGTAGAAGTTATAATTTAAAAAAAAATCTCTTTACCTCAATCTTTTAAAAATTTAGACTTGAGCCAATTATTGGGATACTCTTCTGTAACTCTCATCTTTATTTCCACTTGCTGGATTCCATGCCCTTGCACATGTGATCTAAGAAGCCAAACAATTATCTGAGATTTTTCCACAGGCCTTAAGTGGTTGCATGTATTTTGGCACACATACAATATGCATTTTTAGTTTCTAATCAGTGATTCTTTTCTTAGTGGTCTGATAAAATTTTCTTCTTCTGCCTTAATTAAAGAGATATTTTCTATGAGATGTTCCCTCAGTGAATCAATTTTTCTTTAATAAGATGCTAATATTTACAGCCTGGCATTTACCAATTTCTCACTTTGTTAATGCTTGTTTTTGTAATAACCGGTAGTTTCTTTTCTGCTAACAAAAATGTCAAGGTAAACCCAGGGTAGAAAATGTCAGAGTACACGCAGTGGTTTCATAATATGTTACGTGGGAGCTAAAATAGTATCTTTAAAAATAGTGATTTTTCTGTTTCTGAGAATATTATGATATCTTGCATCAGGAAATGTTTGCACAGCTCACAATAATAATGTCATAAGACATTTTTACTGTCTTATATGCCACTGGCAATAGTTACAGATTCAGATGTGAAAGGCTCAGTGTCGTCTTTCTGTGCACCTATTGTCCCACCACAAGAAAATAGCAATTCTAGAGGAGTTATTGTAGAAGAATTGGATCCCAGGCTGATGTGATCCTATAGGAATTTAATTATAAGATCTGTTGGGATGTCTATTCAGGAAATAAATGAATGACCTATCTTCAAAACTGGAAAAAAAAACCCCAATGAAATAACAAGATGTACTGATTCTAGATGCTACATCGGTTGGTGTATACTTTTTGTTAAATTCAGATCTACTTGAGGTCATGTATCCTCTTACCCATGCCCTGATCATTCATGTCACAGGGAATTATTCATTCCCAGTCATTTGGATATTAGATAACTTTTTTTTCCCCAGGAAAGGACTAGTATAGCCTGAACAAATGCTAATCTAACAGAATGTTAAATGGATAATGCTTCCAATTCTTGTTAATTGTAGGGGCTGGAGCAGCTCCCTCCCTCCCCCCCACCAACGGGGGGCTATTCCAGGCCCACAGGGCTCACTGTAGGCAGCGTCTGCCCGTATATGGTGGGCTCAGCCCTCGCTGCTGCGAGTTATACATTGGCTCCCTAGGAGTGCAGCTGGCTGCAGAGCCCTCAGCAAAGCTGGGGAGGCAGCTTCCCTGCAGCAGTGAAGCCTCTTTCTCAGGGTTGCCAGGTGTCCGGTATTGAACCGGACTGTTCGGTATTTTCGCCTTCTGTCCGGTAAAAAAATTCAGAAAATACTGGACACCTAAAATGTCCAGTGCTTTCTGATTTATTTTTTTCCCCCGGCCAGGAGGCTAAAATCCCGGGCTGTCCGGCTCATTATGGAGGCAGCCTGGTAACACTCATGCTTACCCAGTTCTGCAAGGGAGCTGTCCGGCCCCACGCAGGGAGGCAAGATGGCGGGTGGCTGCTGGCAGCCTCTTAGGGCCAAAAAGCCTCACTATGTGTTTTTTAAAGGGGTCAGGCCTAACAACTCTCGGGGTCTTTTGTTTGTTTGTTTGTTTGTTTTTTGGCTCAATATTTTTTCAGAAACCATCTGGCAACCCTCAGGAGCAGGACTGGCAGCCCCTTCCAGCCTGGCTGCCAGGGAGGCAGCTTCTCTACAGCAGGGAAGTCTCCTCCCTGGGAGTGAAGCTGGAAGTGGCTTTGCTTATTTAAGTTTGTACTGCAGAGTCCACAGTGTGTGTAACTGCTAAGATATTCTGCAGTTACACGGTTACCTTTTTAACCAATGTTTTGCATCCCTAGTTTTAAAGCCGTGGAAGTCTTCATTTCCAATATTTTCAATATTACTAAATAAATCATTGTTGATTTAGAGTCTCAGTTTATTTAAAGAAGCATTTCTTTTGATTATTTGGGAATACTAGGGCTAATAAAGCAACGAGGAATGTTAAAACTTGACAGCATATCTAATAGAAATACATCCTAGATTTTCATAGGAGCCAGAAAGGAAAATGTAAAATCATTTGACAATTTACCAGAAATGCACCCAGTGGTCTTGTATGAATAATTTAGTTGCTGTATTTCAGGAAGGAACTAATGACTGTTCAAGGAAGTGTAGACTCATGCAGGTTGGATCTCCCTGGTCTAGCACCATTGAGGCCTGTCCAGTCCTGAACGAGAGAATTTGCTGGACCAGGGATGTTTTCCTGACACCAGCCCCAAGCCTCACTGCCTGCCACTGACAGGCTGCCACAGCAAGCACCCTGCCTCACTTCTCCTGCCCTTCCTGATTTGAGCTTTTTGCCCAGCTGCTGCCGACTCCCTGGGCAGCACAGGCTCTGGCTCCTGCCACGGGGTTCCTGCTTCACATATCTGAGCAGCCTTGAGGCTCCAGCACCACATTCTAGTGGGCTGCTGTGGGGCTCTGGCTCTGGCCCCGTGCTCTTTGAACCACTTGTTTATTTTTTCATAGAAATTCTGTGGAAGGCATTCTTTTGGAAAATGCAAATATTTATTGCTGAATCACAACATCAAAGCAGTGGGTTTTAAAAAGGAATAAAGATTTATAAAGAATTAAATGAATTGGGAATGTGGCTTTATAGATTTGAAGTTGCTCATGAATTTCCATATTCAAGACAGCAGCGGCGCAGGGAACCAAAGTCATAGCCTACGTAAAAGACATGGTATATTGCAGAGAAAAGTATGTATCTTAGAAAAACTAATTATGAGTACATCTTATAGTGACAACTTCCTGAAACAAAGCATAAATGAAATAATCTGTTTAAGGTTCTAAGTTATTTAAAACCAAATTCTGACATTTATTTATGCCTAGTAGTAATATCTTACTTACATGAGTAATCTCATAAAAAACAATGGGAGTGTTTAAATATTCAAATGTCATTCAGCAAATTTAAAGCTGACAGATTTGGACTATAAGAAAACAGATTAATCAGAAGCTTCAGGAAGTAGCCAAGTTAGTCTGTTACAGAAAAAAACAAGTGGTCTGGTAGCACTTTATAGACTAACAAAACATGTAAATGGTATCATGAGTTTTCATGGGCACAGCCCACTTCTTCAGATGACCGGAGTTATGAGTTTGGGATGTGTACACTCAAAATAAATAGGAGAGGGGAAGAGGAGGGGGAGGGAAGAAAAAGGGAGAAGAGTGGGAGACAGTGAGGAGAGAAATGGCTTATTAATTGAGATGGAATTTTCTTCTGTTGCTCTCTCTATATAATAACCCCGCATAAATCACTAAGAGTAAGTCTACACTTGCACCCTAGTTCGAACGAGGGATGCAAATGCAGGCATTCGAAATAGTCAATGAAGCGGGAATTTAAATATCCCGTGGTTCATAAGCATGATCTTGCCGGCGCGCTAGTTCGAATCACCGCTGATTCGAACCAGGAAGTGCGCGCCAGGACGCGTTAGTTAGAACCAAACTCCTTGGTTCGAACTAACGGTACTCCTCAAAAAATGAGGAGTAGACATACCCTTAGTATGCAAGTGTAGACATACCCTTAGTGATTTATGCGGGGTTTATAGAGAGCAACAGAAGAGAATTCCATCTCAATTAATAAGCCATTTCTCTCCTCACTGTCTCCCACTCTTCTC
>CM057845.1:252512304-252522405 GCA_030068395.1 Apalone spinifera | reverse complement strand
ATTAATAAGCCATTTCTCTCCTCACTGTCTCCCACTCTTCTCCCTTTTTCTTCCTTTCTCCTCCTCTTCCCCTCTCCTATTTATTTTGAGTGTACACATCCCAAACTCATAACTCTGGTCATCTGAAGAAGTGGGCTGTGCCCATGAAAGTTCACGATACCATCTACATGTTTTGTTAGTCTATAAAGTGCTACCAGACCATTTGTTGTTTTTTTCTGTAACAGCCTAACTTGGCTACTCCCTGAAGCTTCTGATTAAACTAGCGCGCCGGCAAGATCATGCTTATGAAGTGTGGGATATTTAAATCCCCGCTTCAATGACTATTTCGAATGCCTGCATTTGCATCCCTAGTTCAAACCAGGGTGCAAGTGTAGACATACCCTAATAGATGTACAAGTTTACATCCTTTAACAGGAAAATCTATTTAAACAGGAAAAGGCCACTAACATTATTATAATCTCCTATAGATCAGCCTAAACAAGTTAGTGCCTTTTTTGGGGATTCATTCATTTCAGATACTTTTTGGGGGATTCATACATTTCAGATACTTACAGCTATAAATCTCCCTGGCTGTGGTTGAGGAAAAATCTTAAAATATATTCCATTTAAAACAAGCATAAGTGCTGTCCAGAATAAGCCTTTTGCTGTTGATTAGTGCCCCCATCTCTCTCTCTGCATATATTACTGCATACATCAACACCTCATCTCTTTTTTTAGTTTTATTTTTTTCTTCATGTTGACATCTTGCTGGTAATATGCATAGTATTCCAAATGTAATGGGGGAAGACAGAGGATATAACTACAGATTAGATGTGTTGCAGTTTAGATTTTATATAGGCAGATAGATACTTTGTAGGAAAATGGGAAACTGACCTTTTAGTGTATATTTTTTCCAGTGTTAGTGAGAGACCTGCCTCTCAGAAAAGCAAAATATGGTTTTATTTTTCATAATGGGTCAGTTTAGTACCTTTCAGTGAACAGCAAAGTGGCAGACATGCATTTGTTTTGTATTAATATATGAATACTGATATCTAATAATACGAATATGATATGTGATCTGATCAGTGAGATTAAGTTACTGTATAACTATGACGGCTTATTAAAATGTCCTGAATAACTGTATTGATCTAACTTAATAGGGGACTGAGGGAAGAATGAAAAGGAAGGAAACACAGTGGTCCCATAGAAGCAATATCCTAGCAAACATTAAGGGTAATTAAAAGCCAATGGAATACTATCATGCTCTGGGCTGAAGTACAGGGTGCACCTCTCTAAATCGGAACTCTCTGGTCTGGCAGCATCTGTGGTCTGGAAGGACCATGGATGTTCTAAGATCAGTGTGTCTCGGCACATGCATATGTGTGTGGGGAATGCACAGCCCAGCTGGGCTACAGGGAGGGGATGTGAGAGCCAGGAAGCCTAGCATGTTGCTCAGCTGGGCTGGGGGCAGGGAAACCAGGAAGCAGGGTGAGGTCATCAACAAAGGGGCCAGAAATGGCCTCCCGTGGTCTGGCAAAATCCCTCATCAAGGACTGGTCTGTTCCCAAGGGAGGTCTAACCTGTAATAATTCTTTTGCTACATGGGGAATCTGGAGATTGAAAGACACTAATGAGTTAAAACTCCTCCTAAAAAGGAGGCAATGAGGGAGATATAATTTGTCAACAACTCTCTAGGGCAGAGGTGTGGAACCTAAGGCCCATCTTACTTGGATTTGGCCCCAGAGGCTCAGGGCTACCCCTCAGGATTGGGGAGCCCGTGCTGGTGCTCCAGCCTCCCCCCCCCCCTTCCCCATTCTCCCTGAGAGCAGATGGGAAAAAGTAGGAATAGCAAGGCACAATGTTTCCATCCTTATTTCTGTGCTCCTGCCTGCAGAGCTAGTTCCTCAGTCAGCAGCTGTAACTATCCAGTCACCCTTCTCTGAAGGCAGCAGCGCAGAAGGAAGGGTTGCATGGTGTTATATTACCACCCTTACTTTTTGCTGCTGCTGCTGACGGGATGCTGCCTTCAGAATTGGAAGCCTGGGCCAAGATCCTCCACTCTGTGTGCCCCGCTATAAAATCAGTTCAGAAATAGGGGTGGTAATACAACAACCACCCTAAAATAACTTTGTGGCTCCTGCAGCTCCCTTTTGGGTCAGGACCCCCATTTTAAAAACGCTGGGTTCCCCTTTTAAATGTGTATAGAATTGAAAGACCAGATTTCATGGTTCATGGCATGTTTTTCATAATCGTGAAGTTGGTAGGACCCTACACATGACGGATGTGTGGATAAATTTCAGGTTCAAATGCAGCTGTTTATCAGTCAGGATGCAAAGGTTACCTCCAATTATACAGAATTCTACAGGATGCTGAGGGAGATTTATTCTCATCCTTTTTCTATTGCAGCTGTTAGAAACAAATAATATCTGGCATAACAACACATCTGTTATTTCCAGCCTCACTGTGAAAGGTGATCATGGAATGAACATTAAAATTTATGTCTGCACATTGTAAAACAAAAGCTGTTAAACATTGGGGGTGGATTCTTAGCCTTATTGATTCAATGGCTGCTTTGCCAGTGGGTCCAGGATTTCACTCCAGTTGAATATAGTCAACTTAAAGCTCCTTACTACAGTTTCCACATGCTTGTATTCCTAGTGATCTGAATATAATGTCTTCCCAGGAAAAGGCTCTTGACTCAAGTCTGCTTCTATGTATAAAAGTAATCACATCTCCCAGACACGATGCAAGACCAGTATGTTTTTAAAATCACAAATGAAAAAATAAATTGCAACCTTTATGGGATGAGCGCAAATAAAAAGCCAAACATCTTGATGCAGTTCAGTGCCCCTAAATATATCAAGTTCCGCTATATTATTTATATTCATTAATATGTCCGCTTTCCGCTAACTGGATTTTCCATCTATCAATATAAAATATGACGATTACCTTAACTATATAAGAAAATAGTTGATAAAAAGCATACTGTTGGCTGGCTATGTGAAATGTTAATGTTTTAAGCAGGCAAGAAAAGTTTTTATGAGGATTTCAGGCAAAATCTGAATAACTCCTGTTCCTTCCTAAGGCAGCTCAAAGAGGGAGAATCATGGGCATCTAGTGGCTTAGGCAGGGGAAGGCTCTGCCTTCCCAAACAGCCAGCCTGGCCCCGCCCAGTCTGCCACCAGAACTCCTGCTATAGAAGACAATGTTGATATCCACTGAAGAGCAGCTGTGCAGCACTTGAGTTTGTTTAACCCCCTGCTCTTGTGGCAGTGTGTACCCAGAATGGTTAATCAGTCCACAGCAGAGGATGGAGGTGATAATGGAGTGTTGCTGCCCCCGGGACCTGCCCTGCCCCGTGCTCCTGGCCGGGGAGGCTGGAACCACGGGACTGCCTTCCGTACCTGGTACTCCGGGAACTGCCCTGCGCACGTACTGCCCTCGCCTCTCTGCCCCTCCCTGGTGCTCCCGGGAGTTTGGGGAGCACTCAACGCAGTGCCCTGTCTACTCGCCTGGGAGGGGCATGCTTAAACCGCTGCCCCGCCTCTTTCCTTCCCCAGGCGGGCAAAGCCTCAACAGAGAGGGAGGGACTGGGGGAGGCACCAACTGCCCATGAGGAGAAATCAAATCTTCATTTTATCACTCTGTTATGGAAAAAAGTTTTTCAAAGAGCTTCAAGCTAAACTTCAGTACATCATGGGAAGAGCCCATAAAAAGAATAAAATGTGTGTAGAATACCCAGAACATCCCTTTAAACTTCTTAAAACATAACCCCTACAACATAATGTAAGAGCTTCCAAAATTTTAATATCCTTTGTTTTTTTATATTATTTTAAAAAAAACCCACCTAAACCTAACCCAGTCTTTCAATATTTATTTCTTAGAAAATTGGCCTGGCGATGATAGGTGGAGTATAGGATTTACATCCAATGAGTTAAATAAAATCGATCCTATCAGTGGAGGGAAGCTGCCATTTTGTATGGTAGATGTCATGGAGAACAGGAGAAGATGGAAAGCCTGGACCCATTAGAAACAATTGATCTTTGCCTTGAAGGAGTTTTAAACAGACTATAGTGTTTTGAACCTGAGTTGAAAGGAATCTGTGTGGTCTCTCCAAAAAGAAGTTTTTCCAAATTCCTTGTTTTTATATAGTACATGGCCTAGAGAGGTAAAGGGAGATTCACCCGATGAATCTTAATTTGTCTAGTACTTCCAAGTCAAACTTCAGTTCTTTAAATACAAGGGCAGAAATAAATGTGCTACAGACACAGTGTCAAAAGGAAATTGGGAGATAAAACTTTTTAGGATCCTCTTCTAATTAGAAAAATTGCTTTAGGAAATTGAAGGTACTAATTATATAGGTGCATACTGGTTTTGGATATGAGAACATGAATCCATAATTTAATGACTGATGTCACAATACTGAAATAGTTTCAGGAAAAGTTTTATAATGTTCTGCACCATAAAGACATTCTTCCCTTGCCGTTGCTTATGTTACAAATGCAGTAGGCAATGTGAAACAAGAAGGGTGATAGAAGGTAACACTGAGACTCAGATGTGGGTAAGGGCAGAGATGTGGACATCTTCCTTTTTATGGAATTGATCCCGCAATGTTCCATGTGCCATTTCTGCCTGTGCAGTCCATGCTATGGTCCAGGCTTATGTGCTTGATCAATGGCATTTGCAATGCACCAAAACCTCATCAGTACAACAAACTAATGCCATGGATCACGCCCATTCATTAAGATACAAGTCATGTGCTAGTCAGGAATTAAGACTACCATGAAGTTATTTCATTAACATGCTGTTACACTTGACTTTTTATGTTGTCTCATATGGATGTCTTTGTGTGAAGCATGTTACACTTTGAAAGGTAATTTCTGTGATTTATTGGAAGGATATTCAAAACTAGGGTTAATCATACAAATCAGGCTGAATTTTTTAGTATAATTACAGATATTTTGATTTATGCACAATTTGTCTTTTATGCAAATTAATCTAATTTGAAATTAATTAGAAATGTTTTCAAATGTACAGTTATATTAGCGTTAGTTTTCCCCTCCCTATACTTTTCATTTATCTTATAAGAAAAACAAACATATAGCAATACAGTTAATTTAGTTATGGTTTTATATTCTTTCTAATCTGAGACTCAAATTACATTCTCATCACTGTATGATATCATGGTTTTCACAAAGTGACCTTTATACAGTCCCATAATTCTTAATTAAATGAGCTTCTGAACAAGGCTTTTGAGTAAAATGTAACAATATATCATAATCTTTCAGTGTTCTGCCAAAAAACATTGGCTTGATAGGGCATTGGAAGCAGACTGAAGGTACATCTCCTAGATCATATAGAGAAAGAAAAAGTGTGTGGGTAGTTGACTATCTAATTCAGCTCCTGCTGAACTGACCACTTTAATCCTGCTGAAACTGAAATTGCGTCAACGGTGTTACGTTGCCTACAGCCTTGGATAGGGATATTTTAGTTATTTTTAAAAATCAAATACATTTCCACACGTCTACAGCCTAATGGTTATGAGCCAGATTAGCAACGGTGACCAAGTTGGTGATCTAGATATACACTCCTGTGCTGCCTCTCCTTTATAATCTAATTTGTATTTTAAAGATTGTTACAGTATTGAGGTGGTCAGGTAGGTTTGATCTCTCCTGATAGATTAATGGACACAAGCCTGTATTTTGTTAATATATTCCTTTATGTGAAAATTCAGATATATCTTTCAGTTTAAGACCACTTGAAATTGCAATAACACTTAAGGCTGATAACAGTACCTTGTTAATTTTTATAAGCTTTTTGCTATTTGTAACTAGAATTTGTGGGATATGTCCATTGAACAATAGAAGCACTTTCATTGGATGCAGAGGGAGTGCACAGCTCCAATAGTCAGTTGTGTGCTGTCAGCATATATCTTGTGTCACATGCCCTTGCTTTACATGTGTGTCACTTTATCCATTAGGAAATAAATCGCATGGATGGAATCCAGCAGAATCTGGTTAATCCTGCAGATAGGCAGTTGTAAACAAAATGTTTCATGGGCCACACACACAACCCCCATGGGCTGAAAACTGTCCACCGTGGACTTTTAGGGGAAGCTCACAGGAATGATTGCTATCAGATCTACAAGGAGTTCAAGCCCCACACTCAGGCAGTGAGGCTGAAGGTCCTGATGGAGGCAACACTGAAACCAACATCAGTGGTACAATCAAATGCCTCACTGAGCACCTTTGCTTTGGAATAGAGAATGCCTTCTGCCATTAGGAGCTCTCTACACTGCTCTTCTTTGTCATTGCCCAAGAAGAGGCATTGAAAGCACCAAGATTGAAGTCACTCCCTGATATCAAAAGGAGGCAAGCAAGGTGACTGTTACAGTGCAAGACCTGTATTGAATTGTTTTCCCTCCCTGGCACCACTAGAGCCCTCACCAGCAGCACTCGCACCCACACGAGTCCCATATAACTTGGCAAGAGATTCATCATCCTTTAGCAGATAGTGTACCAGGCAGTTCAGGGTACCATCCACCTGAACATGTGTAGCGGCTAGGGACTTCTTCAAGCTGCCAGTACCAGGATCACCTGACATCCGGATTTTAGCACTGCCCACACTGTCAAGAGAGCTCTCCCCAAGACTCTGAATAGCACTGAGACCACTCCCTAAGCCTCTGAATAGCACTGAGACCACTCTCCAGCATTAAACCTCTTCTGATCACCTCACTCCTGGTGACAACACACCACAACTCGTCAGCACCAGATGGTATCCTTGCAGCATGTCTTCCTCTTTGGGGACAGAGGTTGGCACCTACTCTTCCCCATCAGGACCGTCTATGCCACTCCTCATGGCCATCCTGCACTACAAAGACATCTAGTGCAGTGGTACTTCTAAACACTTGGCCAATTGGGATAATGGGGGCTGGCACCCAAGCAGTGGCTTTTTTGGAACCTATGGGAGTTTCTCTCAGGCCAGTACTGTGTCTTGAGGGTGTTCTTATTCTGTAGCCTCAGAGAGTGGAGTGCCGCTGGCACTGCAGTGCAAAACACTGCACTCCAGTGCCAAGTTCCTGGACTCCAGTGCCAACTTCAATACCAACCCACATGAGCACAGGTCTTGGCTGACAGAGGAGAGAGCAGAAGCCTTACCCACCACCTCCTCTTCCCCAGAGGAGAAACTGGTGACTACTGAACTATCCCCACTCCAGGATGACCACAAAGCTCCGCAGGACTCTAGAATGTGAGTGGTCTCAAATTTGGGTATTTAGGCAGAGATAGTGAAAGAACTTGTGGCCTCCTGGACATCCTGTCAGCAGCAGGACCCAGAAGAGGGGCTGTCATGTTTCTCTCTCCTGTTGACAGCTAAATGTACATAGTGAAAATATTTTGTGGCTGCTGAGGGCTGCAAATTCCTATTCTTGCACCCTCCCCCAGGATCCCTGGTGATGGTAGCCACCAAAGAAAGGGACCACCAAGGTCAAACAGGAGATATATTTCTAAGGTGAAGTACCCCAAAAATCTGGACTTGTTTGGCAAGAAAGTCTACTCCACAGGGAGTTTACAGCTCCACAGAGCATACCAGCAAGCCTTTCTAGGTCACTAGGATGTTAACATGTGAGAATCAGCTCATTCTGGAATAACTTCCATTTTTGAAGCAACAAAGCACCCTGTGATCCCGTTGAAGTCCTTCCGGGGACAAGCAACTTTAAGTACACTGTTGATAAACTAATTATGAAGAAGACTAATAACAGGGTAAAGACAACAGCCAAGTCTTAAGCAGAGCTGTTCTGATGGTGGGGAAACTGCACTTAGCAGGTGTTACTCCAGGGGTCGCTATAGGTGCTGCCCTATGGGTACTGCTAGGGGAAAAACTTTAGACATGAGCAACACAACTTGACTAACACCAGTCATGAAACAAGTAGCTGTCTTTTATTGACCTTTTTTTTTGTAATGATTGTTGGTTATGTGTTGCACACCATCAGCCCCCTTTTCTTGGAGTGGTTGGTAAGAAGAAATCAAAGGTTGAGGGCTCAGCAGGACCTCTGATATTGGTACTAAGAGTGCCTGGGACCAGGTACGCTAGAGCCAACCTGATGGATACCAATAAGGGTTTAAAAAAATCCAGCCATTATACTCAGGACATGTATATGCCTATATTGGAATGATTGTGTGTAAAACATCCCAAAGAACAATAGTTACAAAAGCTCAATAACCTTTTTTTTTTTCTGTTTGTGCATTTAGCTGATTCCTTTGTAACTGATTCATCCTGGTGTAATTTTCTTATTTTTTTTATTATTTAATATTTGTTACAGTCAAGCTGAAGGTCCTGATTAGGAGGATCAGGGACCATTGCCCTTAGTATTGTGCCCTTGGTACGTGATCCTTGACTCAAAGAGCTTACAATATAGGGAAATACACAATATACAAAAAGATGGGGAGACAGAAATGTGTAATATATATATATATATAGTGTATGTGGTCATGGAACTTTCTCCAGAGGTGATCAGGAACAGCAGCAAGGAAGTGGATCTTGGAAATGTGCTAGGATTCAAGACATAAAGGATGGACTTTGTATTTGAACAGAGAAAACAAAGAAGAATGGAAGGATTGAGATTCCACAGAAGGAGATGAATTAGAGAGTCAGAGAAGTCCTGGACATAAATGGATATGTAGCCATTAAAGGATGGATGGGTGGGCAGTACTCAAGGAGGTGAAGGGCTTGTGGCAAAGAAGGAATGCAAACATCAGAAAAGGAGAATTGCATACTCAAAATAAGGTCAAGCAAGTGGCTCTCTTGGTTAGTGAGACGATTTATTTAATGTTTGAGATCAACCAGCGAGGTTGATCTCAAAGGTCAGAAGACAGTCAGCTAACAAGGGACAAGACATTAACAAATGATGGTGGGGGAGAGGGGAAGAGCCAACTATTAGAGACAGGCAAATGTTGGGAGAGGATGCTGGGTAAGTAGAGGGAAGACGCGTTGTTTAGTAAACGGTATCTCTGCCATTATCACTTGTTACAAAGCCTCCTTTCATTTTACCCAGGGATTCAAAGAAGAGGAAAAAAGTGTTTTGGATTTTTTTTGATTCACAACAGACTGTATTATTGCAAAGCTAATTTAATTAGAAGGTGTATACCTTCAGCTCTTCACTGGGTTAATAATGGAATGAAAATAAAATGTGTCTTACTCAATTTTCAGTTTTAATTTGGGCTGATGTGTTGTGTTTCTGGGGTTCCAACGACCAACAGCATTAGGAATAGAGGCTTTGTGCAAACAAACAAGCCAGGTATTGTGAAAACTCTCTTTATTGTACCTTATCAATGGCCTTTACTCTGAAGTGCTTGTCATTCTTACAGAGAGACCCCATTCATTATGGTGAAAGGTAATTCATTCTTTAAATTATTTAGTTTCTGGGTCTTTCTTGAGGAAAAACTATAAATCCTGTGAAATAATGTGTAGTGTTTTTCATGGTATAGGCAACTACTGAAAAACTTCAAGCCTTACTTAGGCTGTTAAAAAGAAAATGAAATGGCTGATTCAATACATTCTTTTGAAAAATACTAGTATATGTTGCTAAACCTTCAGTAACAATTCTGTGCAGTTTAATCTGTCTGTTCAAGAGAAACCTACATTTACTAGACAGACCAGGTTAAATCTATGCTCTTAAAAATGTAGTCTTTGTGTGTTGAAGACTTTGTCAGGGAATGGTTCAAAATCTTAGATGGTCTCTCTCTGCTCTTGGAAAATGAATACATGTATAAAAAACATTTTGCTTCCAGTTCTTCATACTCCCTAATTTAGAAAGAAAGACACGCTTATAAAAACTGAAAATTGACAATGATGGAAAATTTAGGAAACTTTCCTATTAAAGTTTTCAGCATCTCAGAGTTGAAATAATTTCATGCTGTCAGTACTGTCTGATTATGATATAAAATAGGGTTTCATGATTAAGCCCAAGGAATTATTTTACTTTAGTTTGTTAATAGAGGACTTACCCGGCATTGCCTTGGTCCTTCCGAATAGGGGACTGGCAGTGTGAGGAGTGCAGGAGTCATGGCAGGGCTGTGGAAGAAAACATTGTCCTCACTCTGCGTTTGTAAGCAACAAGTAGCC